>BTPG01000008.1:39860555-40205555 GCA_036245525.1 Semisulcospira habei
TAATTAAAACAACAGTAACAACAAACCTATCCACCACCATTTAACCCTGATGCTCTAAAGCAGGAGATGGACCGAGTACAATAATTCAAGGCGCCATCAGGTGCCAAGCTACTTGAGCACTATCCTTGAATTGTCATGGTTGATCCATCTTCTGGACTGGTACTTAGTTGTAAAGTGACACTTTAAAAATGTGGGAAATGTGACTTGGGGTTAAACAATGACTTCTACAACTTGAGGATGTTGTAAAGTCCAGGTATGTACCAGACGTGGGAGATGGATTGGCCTTGATAGTTAAAGGGCAGTGCCAGTCTAGCTTGGCAGCTGGATCAGCCATGATAGCTCAAGGATAGCTTGTCACCTTCTATGGCCATTATACTCCTAGTTGAAGGGTAATGCTGAGTAGCTCGACTACCCTTGAACTATCATGGCTAATCCCTCTCTCACTCTGGCATCTAACGGATGAATGTGTTAAGAATTTGATGTACATACAGGATCTACTCCAACAGGATAGGGTGTGTGATTGCTATGGAAAGCCACAGGATCCAGTGTCAAAGTCTCCTTGTGTAGTTCAAGCGTTTGCTCACTGGAACAGAACAAAAACGTCCAGTCCATACAAGATGGAAAATTTTGTACCAACCATACCACAGACATAATATTAAACATTCACAAACACAGTAAATCCTGTTTACACACCTATCAGGGGAGGGTGGGGGTATAATATCCTTTTATTCATCATAAAAATTGAAACAAGAGAGGCAAAGCCCTCAAGGCAGATGGGCATGCTCAATCTGCAGTGAAAAACTGCTCTGACCTTCTATCACCTTGACCATTCAGACAGGAGACACTGATGCTCTGAAAATCGATGATCCAAAGCATTCCCCTCCCCACCCCACCCCAACCCCCCCCCCCCAAAAAAAAAAAAATAAATAAAATAAAAATAAATTAAAAAAAATTTAAAAAAATTATAAAAACAAATGAATTTTTTCTCTAAAATGTATTTTTGGGAAAAATACTTACCAATGTCATTACTATATGGAACACACTCTCTAGCCTATTGATTTCAGTCTAAGCAAAGTTGTGTCCTCTGCACAACTGGGGAGGAGACACCGGGAATCCATGCCTAGAAGCCCCAGGTGGCCTCCCCTTACCACCCTATCCGGTCCCGTGATGGGCGAAAGCCCGCCAGTTTCACACTTAGCCAAAAGCGGCAAGCAGGGCAGGAGGGAGGGCACTCCGAGTAATGCCACCAAAAAATACATTTTAGAGAAAAAATTCATTTGTTTTCTCAAAATACATTACCAATGGCATTACTATATGGAAGAATAGCGAAGAGGAGGCGGGTGCCGCCCCATATGGAAGAATAGCGAAGAGGAGGCGGGTGCCGCCCCATGCAGGAGGGAGGGCACTCCGAGTAATGCCACCAAAAAATACATTTTAGAGAAAAAATTCATTTGTTTTCTCAAAATACATTACCAATGGCATTACTATATGGAAGAATAGCGAAGAGGAGGCGGGTGCCGCCCCATATGGAAGAATAGCGAAGAGGAGGCGGGTGCCGCCCCATAACCCCTTGTAATGGCCCCCAAAAAGCACTCCCGTCGATTTCAGCTAAGACGGACCTAAGGCGCCTGCTGCGCGCGGAGGGAGCGCTGGGCCACGAAGATGTCGCCCACCAGGGCCAGAGAGTCACGCTGGCAGGATAGGTCATGGAGTTAGAAGCGGACAAAGGTAGAGTCTGCACGCCAGCCTACTGCTGCCACAATGACTTTAGCAGAGCAGTTGCGGTCAAAGGCCACGCTGGTGGGGCCAATGCTCGCACTTCATGCACCTGGATATGTAGCCGTCTATCCCCATCCGGAGAGAGGTCTTGGTAGGCCGACCGAATCACCCACCGCAGCCAGGACGACACCGTCTGGGCTGAGATATCCGGCCTGCCTGGTGAAAGAGGTAGGAAAAGGCGAGAGCACACCTGGAGGCGCAGCTTTGAGCGACGCAGGTAAATCTTCAGTGCCCCGGACCGGGTCCTGTTGTCGCAACCCGCAGGATTAATCCGTCCCTCTGAGTGGATGAACAGTCAGCATCTGGGGCGCAGCCGAGGGAAGCCGGTTCTTGGCCAGAAAGGACGGGTCGGTGAGCAGCTGAGCCGAGCCATCGTCACGAAACTGCAAACACGCAGGGCGTACCGAGAGCGCATGTAGCTCGCTCATGCGGGATGCCGTGGCGAGGGCCAGGAGGAAACACGTTTTCCGGGTCAAGTCGGCGAACCGTGCCAAGGGCAGGAGCTCGAAGCGGTCCGAGTTTAACCACCTCAGTACCCAGGCGAGATACCACCTAGGGATGAACGAATGGGAGACTGGGCGTCGGAGTTCAAAATGAGCCAACAGGTCCGAAAGATCTTAGCAAGTGCCCGGATCCGGGTGGTCCAGGCAGCGTTAAGTGTCCGCAATCAAGGCGCGGTAACCCTTGATGGTAACAGGTGCCACCGAGAGCGCATGTAGCTCGCTCATGCGGGACGCCGTGGCGAGGGCCAGGAGGAAACATGTTTTCCGGGTCGTCGGCGAACCATGCCAAGGGCAGGGGCTCGAAGCGGTCCGAGTTTAGTTTAGCGTTAAGTGTCCGCAATCAAGGCGCGGTAACCCTTGATGGTAACAGGTGCTAAGCCTTGGTCATCGAAGAGCCACAGGAAGAATTCCGCCAGTTGGGGGGTAGTCAGATCCGTGGGGGGGAGCCGCTGGGCGGCGCACCACTACTGGAAGACCCACCACTTGCCTTCGTAGACCTTCCTGGCAGACAGTCTGCGGGCTGCTGCAATCGCCGCCACTGCCACACCTGAGAAACCTCTAGCAGTGAGGGCTTGCCGGACAACCTCCAAGCGTGTAGGAGGAGGCGCTCTGGGCATGGGTGGAAGAGAGCCTGAAGGGGCTGCTTGAGCATCGAGGGTGGGATGGGAAGCTCCAGGGGCGGGTCCGTCGCTAGAGCAAGTAGGTCCGTGGTCCAGCTCTTGGTCCAACTGAAGGGGGCCACCAGCAGGAGAACCACGGAGCATCCCTGAAGTTTCCACAGGATCTTCGGCATACGCAATCAACCCGTCCCAAGGAATGGAGAACGCGTCCCAGGCAAGTGGGTCCGGAACGTGCGAAACAAAAAGCGGTAGCTGGTTGTTACACCTGGTGGCACAAAGGTCGACTAGCGGTGTCTTCCATCGCGAGCAGATCAGGCGAAAGATGTCTGGGCGCAGAGACCACTCTGTGTGGAGAAGTTGGCCGTGGCGGGACAGGGCATCTGCGACCACGTTCAGGTGGCCCGGGATGTGGTGGGCTCGAGATGGCAAAGAGCAGGAGATGGTAAAGGAGGATGCACAGTGAAGGTGAGCGAGTGCCCCCTTGGTTCTGTATATAGGCCACCACTGTCGAGTTGTCCGAGAGTACGAGGACCTCCTGGTGGGCCAGCGTCTCTTGCCAGGCATTGAGGGCCAACCACACCGCCTTCAACTCCAGCCAGTTGATGTGTTTGTCCGGGAGCTCCCGGGGCCAAAGGCCCGAGACAAAGTCTGGTAACAGGTGCGCGCCACACCCCGACTGGCTCGTGTCGATGCAGATGGACCACCGGGGTGGAGGGGAGTGAAGGGGCACGCCCGTTGCCAGCCACAAGAGGTCCGACCACCTCTGGAGGAGGGGGCGGACCAGCGGAAGAACAGGAACCGAATCCGTCAGGGCGCCAGTGTAGGAAAAGGTGGAGCTGAAGCAGGCGACGAGGAGCCTCGCGAAAACCCAGGGACTGATGTTGAGGCCGAAGGGGAGGGCTCGGAACTGGTATACGATCCCACCAAAGGCAAAGCTTAGATAACAGCGTGATGACGGATGAATGGGCACGTGCAGATAAGCATCCGACAGGTCGAGGCTGATAGCGATGTCCATCAGCCGGACGGCTGCGCGAAGAATCCTGGCCGTCTCCATCTGAAAGTGAGGCGCAAAAAGGTAATTGTTTAGCGCCGACAGGTCGATGACCGGACGCCACTTGCCGCCTGGCTTGGGGATGACAAAGAGGCGGCTGTAAAATGCCGGAGAGTCATGTCGGGAGACTATCTCCGTCACCGCCTTGCTGAGCAAGGCAGCCAATTCTCCGCGAAGAGCGTCTGCCTTGACCAGGTCTGGAGACTGGGTCCAAAGAGGGTACCTGCGCAACGGCGGAGGCCCATGGCCGTGCGGGAAGCGAGAAAGCGAGACAAAGAGGGGGCGGAGGCTGGTCGGGGCCAAAGATCCTTGGACGCCTCCTTGACGGACTGCCAAGTGTCCCCAAAAAGCTGCAAACCCCTGAGCGGGACCTGACGGAGCTGTGTCTTTACGGTCTTGGGAAGATCCGAGCAGAGGCGCAAGAGGGAGTCCCGACGCCAGAGGTCACAGTTGGCGGCCGCCGCCATGGCGTTAGTGGACGAGTAGTAGGCAGCCCGGTTAGCAGCCACAAGGATGGAATGGAAGTCACGGAGCGGGGACGAAGCCTCCAGGTCCCAAGTGTCCACCAACCCGCGCAGCACCGCTTGCGTTGCTAGCTCCAAGAACCCGGAACAGGCCAGTGAATTCCAGACTAGTGTCGCAATCTTGTCCAGAGGATGAGGCCAAGCGTTCTGGACCATCCTGCGACCCCCTGCCTGAGAAATGGCTGCCGATTCCAGGGTGGGAAGAGGAACAGAGAAGGCTTGCGAGTGTCCCGCGTACCAACCCTGGCGAAAGCTTCTGTTGATACCGGCGGACCACCGCGCGTCCACGAAGAAGCCATTACTGCTGAAGCTGTCCTGGCGGAGCTGCGTAGAGAAAGCTTCAGCGAGATCCTGGAAGAAAGGCTGGTGACTTGCGACGTTTGGCAGGCCTCTGCGCATCAACCATGGCGGAAGCTTGGGTCTTCACGGGGGGTGATGGCGGGCAGAAGTCAGGCGGTAGGAAGGCAGAGATAAGACGGGACGCCTCTTCGAGGGAACGGACGGTCTGGGAGCCCAGCGTAGGTCCGTCAGCTGGGGAAGCAGAGGAAACCAACGAAGCAGCCGAGCGGGGGGCGGGGGAGTCGGAGGGAGAGTCCCGAAGGAAAATAGCCGAAGCGGAGTCCGCTGGATGCAAGCTGAAGGTGTCCGGATCGAGGTCTATAGAACGCCTGTCACGCGGAGCCAAATGGAGGGGCGACCAACTCCGCGACGTGAGCGAGAGACAGGCAGAGCCGCACGGAAGGAAGCTGCAAGGAAGGGCGTCACGGGGAACGAGGGACCACGGTAGAACGATGGCCGGAAGCGCCCTACTAGCCGCAAGGCGGGAAGATGGGAGGCTGCCTGTGTCGTCTATGACGCGTGGTCGAAGAGGGGGTCGCGGGCGCCGGGGACCGCGCTCCGACCAAATGAAGGGAGGCGGAAGGGGACCCCCGGCTCACCGACCTTGCTCAGGAGACCCCGAGCTGGGAGGGGGGGGGGGGGAGGGAAGAGCTTAGGAGCTTGCGAAGTTGACTCTGTCTCTCCAGGTCCACCCGGAAAAATCGGAGCAGGAGGGGGACGTAAAAGTGGCTCGCCAGGCCCGCTCGGAAGCATCGAAGCGGGGAGTGAGCATAGAAGGAGCTCGCGGGCCATGAATAGGAGCATGGGGGAGCGTGACTAAGTCTCGCCTGGCCCGCCCGGAAGAATCGGAGCGGGGTGGGGGTGGGGGGGGGGGACGAAATAGAGGCTCGCCAGGCCCGCTCGGAAGAAACGGAGCAGGGGGGTGGGGGAAGCAAGACAGGGGCTTGCGGGCCACGCTTGGACGAATCAGAGTGTGGGGGGAGCGTGTATGAGTCGCGCCGGGCCCACCCGGAAGAACTGGAGCGGGTGGTGGGGGGGGACTAAGTGTGGCTCGCCGGGCCCACTCTGACAGATCGGAGCGGAGGGGCAGCACGCCTATTTCTCTCGGGTCACGCTCGGATGAGTCAGAGCGTGAGGGGGAGCATATTTCCTTTCTACCTCTTTCTCTCTATTTCTCTCTTCTCTCTTCTTTCGTTTGAGCAAGTCGCACCTCGCCGGGCCCACTCGGACAATTCGAAGCAGGGGGAGGGGGGTGGGGGGAGCAATACCATGGTGCTCGGGCCACACTCGGAAGAAACGGAGCGTGGAGGGCTGGAGGGCGCGTCTCTAAATCTCGCCTGCCCTGCTCAGAAGACTCAAAGCGGGGAGGGAGCTTCTGCGCGGTTAGGGAATAAGAAACGAACTTACCTGTGGGCCGGATGGCCCGAACGACGGAGCGAAGAGGGACCCTACCAGCCGACGGAGCGACGACATCCGGCGGAGAAGTCAGGGGAGCCTGCTGGGGCCGGGAAGGATGGTCGCGTCGGTAGAAATCCCAAAGCTGGGACCAACGGTCTTCTCTCCAATCGGCACACACCTCACAGGTCCGGTCGGAAGAGCAGCCCGAGCACGGGAGGCAGGCGTCGTGAGAGTCTGAGGGCCACTGGAAATCCCCGCAATGAAGGCAAGTCCTCAAACGCGAAGTTGCCACATCGTCCGCCGCACACAGCCCAGAGGGAAGAGTTCACTGAAGGGCCATAAAACTCACTCCAATCAGCATACACGATAACGAAGAAGAGTTCCGAAAGTCACAAGCCGACTACACGAGGCCGCAGCCAATATAAGAGTTCACAGAATAATTCAAGCACCAGACCGAAGCACCGGTCGGAATAAAGCCCACATGCAGGAGTCCACTGAAGGCGTAGAACTCACAACGAAAACGAAGAAGAGTTCAGTACTAGGCACAACTGACTCCACGAGGCAAAAGCCAACGTAAAAGTTCTCAGTATAATCCAAGCACAAGTCAGACGAAACCGGTCGTAAACAAGAGCAAGGCCAAAACGCGACCGCCCACGGTCGAGCTAAGAGTGAAAACTGGCGGGCTTTCGCCCAACACAGGACCGGATAGGGTGGTAAGGGGAGGCCACCCGGGGCTCCTAGGCATGGATCCCTGGTGTCTCCTCCCCAGTTGTGCAGGGGACACAACTGTACTTAGGCTGAAATCAATAGGCTATAGAGTGCATTCCATATAGTAATGCCATCGGTTATGTATTTTGAGAAAACAAATCAACAGGTCTCATGCCTGTGAACGTGTGTAGTAGAGCAGATTAGCAAAACCAACATAACATGCACCAGCATACTGAAAAATCGTTTAGAATGTGAACTTCGGTCAGTGTGCAGTCCTTTCAGATAAGAAAGTCATGATCACTGGAAGCAAAAGGGTTACGGCTGAAGAAGGCCCAAGAACCATTCGTTAAACTTTCCCAGTCCACGCGAATGCAGGTCAACAATAACACAAACGTAAATAACACGTTCTGACTTTCTACGGCTCTGAAGCTAACATAACTTCTCTGAAGCTAACATGTTATGCTGAAGCTGACCACTGTGTATTGCAAGCCCGTAAAAAGGGTAAAAAGGGCATACTCGTAATTGTGGTTTCTCCAGGCCGAGCCAAAGATGTTGGCTGACTTGGAGAAGATGTCGTTGTAGATGAATCCAGTGTAGATGGAGAACAGACCCATCAGCATGATGATGTAACGACCACCGAAGAATGTGTTCCAGATCTTAAAAACAAGAGTGAAACCCCCTTTAATGCCAGTGGTTGCAGATTGTATTTCTGAAATCTTTGTTAACCCATTACATCCTAAAGTTTTTTTTTATTTTTTTTTTTTAAATTGCTTATTGTCCTATGAAGGCTACGTTACAGATTAGGAGATAGATCAGGCCAAGCTATTCTGGCACCACTCTTGAACTACTAGTAAAATTTAATTCAAGCAATAGTGCATCAGGATGAAAAGGGTTAATTCAAAAAGCCCAACATAGGTCCCCGTGGGTCTCTGTTACTTGTTACAATGCTATTACCGGCTCTGCTCCCCCATATTTGTCCGACCTGGTTAATATTTACATGCCTTCAAGATCCCTCCGTTCAGCATCAGATACGCGTATTTTCAGGGTTCCTAGGCGAAAGAAGTCTAGGCAGGGCCAGCATGCCTTTTCTTATTTCAGTCCAGTCACCTGGAATGACCTTTCAGCCCATGTCAGACATACCCCAACTCTGTCTGCTTTTAAATCACTGCTCAAGACCTATCTGTTTTCTTATGCATATAGTTAGATGCATTTTCAGTGCGTTAGCAATCTTTGGTAGTAACTGTTCTTGTAACGGTGAGCTTTTGACATGTGTCACTTTAGTTTTTGTAACATTTATTGTAGCGTTATATCTGTGTCTCTTGCACTTGATCATATTCACTTTTTCTCAGCCACAAAGGGGTCAAAAACAGCATAAACACCCTACAATTTACAATACATATAGACATACATAAATTAGGTTAGCAAGATGTACAGGTTCTCATGAGGATCTGTGCCTTTGGCAGAATGGTTTGCTTGCTCTGTCCCAGCAGTGAAGGGACTAAAAGTCATATGAAGATTATAATGACCACTCACACACACACACACATCAGTGCAGCACTGAGCGGTCTCAATGAAGTCAGCAAGAGGCACAGATTATCATGCATACCCGTGTCTGAAGGGACTCATGTTCCCCCAGTGAAGGAACCAAACACTGAGAAGATCTCGCGCACGCACCTCATTGGAGGATTTCTGAGCTGACAACTTGCGCTCAAAGAGAACCATGTAAAGTCCAAAGAAGAACATGATGGCACCGTGACCAGCATCACCGAACATGACCGCAAACAGGAAGGGGAAGGTGATGATCGTGTACAGCGCTAGCAATGAGACAAAGACAAGGACATTAGTACACAAATACACCCTATGCTCTACAGCAGGAGAAGGGATCAATCATAATAATTCAGGGCTAGTGCCGGATTAGCTTGGCGTCATCAGGCACTACCCTTGAATTATCATAATTGATCCATCTCCTGCAATAGGTACATATTCATTAGATGACCCCTCCAAATTTTGAAATAGTATTCATGAAATCTCTCTGGAGGGGTGTGATCACATCAAAATATTTGGGAAAATTTGGGAAGTTTATGCGGCTGAGGGGTTAAATGGGTCAATCACGCATTCTGATGCAATCAACTACAGCAGAACCTGTGTTGAGCAACCACCTGTTTTGCAAGAACAAAGCAGCCGTAAAAGACAGGTGCTCTCCAAGAGAGGTCTTGAACGGCAACAAGTGTCACTAGTCATTCAAGACCATCTAGGCAGATACAGACACCTAAATGATGCCGCCATGAGATGGCCTTAGTCGCCTGTTCGGCGTCAACTCATTCAGCCCGACACAGGTATTTCCCAAATTTTGGAGGCGTCATCTAACGACTATGCACCCGTTGCAGGAGATGGATCAACCATGATAATTCAAGGATAGTGCCAGGTTAGCTTGGCGCTGACACACACCAAGCTAATCTGGCACTACCCTTGAATTATCATGGTCGACCCATCTCCTGCTGTAGTGCATCAGGGCTGAATAGGTTAAACCCAAATAAATAAATAACCTAAATGATGGTCTTTAATGACAGGTGACCTCTCATAAGGTTTGTTGCTCAAAACAGGTTCTGCTGTAATGTTACACCGACAGATTCCGCAGGAGATTGAATCACTATCAGGTATTAATAAACTTGTGCTGGTCTGTGATTTTAAACCATACAGCAGTTGACTGAAGTCCAAAATCACAGACCAGCACACATATTTGACAAAACCAAACCTGACCAGACCATAGGATCAAGCCAAACTGTAAGTACCCAACTATCTACCAAACAGACACTAACCGAGGCCGAACCTGTCAATTTCAGATCTTAGATGGTGACTACCAAGCATACAAGTATAAAAGAAAAGGAAATAGCACACAAAAAAAAAAAACTTAGGAAAGACAGACAAAAGTCCTTTAAACCCCTTCACTACCTGTGGATGCAGATTGTGCTTCAGGAATTTTTGTTGATTCAACATCAAAGAGCACCAGCTGTCCAAAAAACATGGATACAAAATGGTATAAGAAAGAGGCATAGATCCTCATGAGCCCCCAGCAGTTGCGGGGTCTCATGAGGATCTATGACTTTTGCAGCTGGACGGTGTGCAATATTTCTATTAGGAAGTGACAGGGTGAAACATGTGTCTTTCTTTTGTCTATTATAGCTAAACCTGGGAAAATAGTGACTCACCAGGGTTGACCTCACAGTAGGTGGCCACACCGTAGGCATTGACAATGTTCTGGAAGCCGTTGGTGAACTTGTTGGTCCTGAAGAACGTTGGCGGCCTTGAACGCGTCTTCATCCTCTGCACGATGCCAGGCATGTTGCTCCCACTGGCTTTCTGAAATCGCACAAGCAGCAGAAATTTTCTGAGTTTTGGTAGAAATTGAATGAGAAACTGCAGTAAATATTACCAAGGAAACGACTGAAAAATAACTGTATAAATTGCATGAGAACTGCAACAAAAGTGCACAATTTCGGTACATAATGTTGCAGGGCAAAAGTACAAAAGGAACCCCCCCGCCCCCCCCCCCCCCCCCCCCCTAGAAAAACAGTCACAAAAAGGTCTCCACCCTGCCCCCCCCCCAAAAAAAAAAAAACAACAACAAAACAACAAACAAAAAAACAAAAAAACCCCACAAAAAACACACAAAAAAAAAACCCAACCCAACAACCCAAACAAACAACAACAAAAAAACATGGACTTTGGCATAATTTTTTGTTGTTGTTGCTCCTCTTGTTTTCTTTTTTGTTGGGGGGAAGAGGGGAGGGTAAAGGGTGCGAAGGGGGGGGGGGGGGGGGTAGGCCTGAAGGATACATGGGTGGACCATTATATTTGTACAGTAGTTCAATGGTAGCACCAGATTACAATGGCGTCTCCAGGTGCAAAGGTGATCTGGTGCGACCCTTGAACTATGGCCCATCCTTCTCCCATTATGCCAGTTAGGTTTGAAAGGGTTACTGTGCTGACCTCTCCCCTTCTCAGCGCGGTGTTGACGATATCCAGGGCGTTGGCTGGACACCAGCACTCAGCAATGAGCGAGTTTTGCGAGACGTCCTGGTTGAACATGTTCAGGGTGTGGTAGATGGCCTTGATCTTCTCCACTCGGATTATCCACCCCCGGATCTTCTTCTGGGCTGCCACAAGCACGCGGTGACGATGATCGGCTGTTTGATACAGCACCTACCCGAACAAGTTGTAATGTTAGGGTTGCATTCATATCACCTGCTCATGTGCACCCAGTGCAATAAACAAAGAGAAGAGAACATGAGGGTACAGGGTCCAAATGTGTCAGATAACCCTTATCATTAGGAATACACGAGTGTGTGAAATAAGTTTAACTAAAATAGTTCAAGCTTGGCGCCTCTAGGTGCCAAGCTATTCTGGCACCACCCTTGAACTAAAGCTATTGGTCTATATCTTTATCTGAAAGTACTATAATATAGCTTGCATATGGCAGTGCACAAATTTGAAGCTTTTAGCCTCAGTATGATATGGGTTAACATACATGAAATCTTTCTGGAGGGGTATGATCTAAAAAAAAAATGTCACCCCATGTTCTGACCATGCATCAACCCTTTGGTTATCAGAAGTGCTTTTTGTGGTGATGATTCCTGCCAGGAATCATCGTAATGAAAAGCACTACTGACAGCCGTCAGTTTGCAGAGAGAAAACATTAGGTACTTGGGCCGACAATGTGGACACTTGATTTTGGATCTTACGCTTCTACGCCCTAAGGTCCAAATTAAATCAGAGACCTGTACAAAAACACATATTTACAGTTTTGAGGTCTTCCAAGCGCGTGTTGACTCCCTTTAGCATCTCGTCTCTTTCTGAGGGCGTCTCAGGACATGGGTACAGGGACGCTTTGAACCTGTTCATAAAAGAACACATATCACTGTCAAGTCATATGGACCTTTAACCCATTACATCCTGAGGCAGATTTAAAAAAAAAATGCTTATTGTCCTATGAAGGCTACATTACAGATCAGGAGATAGAAACCTGGCTCCGCTCAGCTGGCGACGAACCCATCATCGCCAGCGTCACTCCGAGTGGCTACCGTCTGGCCTCCATCCCGCATGCTTCCAGAGGGGGTGGCATTGCCATCATCTACAGGGACTGTCTTTCTGCTCACCTCTCCTTCTCTCAGTCTCTCCCTTTTGCTCATCCCTCCTTTGAATCTGTCGAGGCCATAGCAACACTCCCTGGCCAGTCCCTCATCTTCTCATGTATCTATCGCCCCCCTCCAAGCTCTCAAAACAAACTCACAAACTCCATGTTCCTCACTGAGTTCGACCTCCTCCTTGACCACTACAGCACACGACCCGGAAAACACATCCTCCTTGGCCACTTTAACTTCCACTTTGACAAACCCGACCACCCTGACAAAACGCCTTTGCACGTCACTTTCAAACCACAATCTTACACATCACTAAACCCACCCACCGACTCGGCCACACCCTCGACTGGATCATCACCCGCACTTCCGATCAACTCTTCCTCGACTCTGACACCTCTTCTGTGCTTCCCTCCGACCACCTCGCTATTCTCGTCGCCCTCAACCTACCTCCCCCGAAAAAACCAAGCTCTTTGTCTCTCGTCGCAAACTAAAATCTGTCAACAGAGAGAACTTCGACGAAGCTGTCGACCTTCTCTTGGACCCCGCCCCCTCTCCTGATCTTGCATCCCATTTCGATTCTAGACACCCATGCCCCTGTCACCACCTGCTCCAAACCCAACCGACTCCCCTCCCCCTGGCTCACTGATGACATAGCTGAGGCCAAGCACGAGTGTCGACAAGCGGAACGCCGCTGGCGCTCATCTGACCTCACCGTTTACAGAGAGATCTTCCAAACCACCAGATCCAAAGTCTGCAGAATGATCTCCAACTCCAAACGTAAACACCTTCAAAACAAAATCCTGGAATCCACTTCTTCCAAAACCCTCTATGCTACCATGAACACACTCCTAGGCACTTCTAAAGACTCTCCTCTTCGCAACACACACAGCAAAGAACTTCCGTCCGCTTTTTCCTCCTATTTCTCCGACAAAATCCAAACTCTGCACAACACACTAGACACTCTGCCTTCTCCGCCTTGCCTTCCTGACCCCCCCTTTTCCGCCACTCCCCTCTCGTCCTTCAGCCCCGTCTCTCAGGATGAAGTCCGCAAGACCATAAAGTCCATGCCTTTCAAAACCTGCGAACTAGACCCCCTCCCAGCTTCTCTCTACCGGGACGGCCTCCCAAAACTTTTGCCCTTCATTACCAACATCATCAACACATCTCTAGAGAATGGCTCCATCCCCAATATCTTCAAGTCCGCCATCGTCCGTCCTCTCCTCAAAAAACACAACCTCGACCCAAACGAACTCAAGAACTACCGCCCAGTCTCCAATCTCTCTTTCCTGTCCAAGCTTCTTGAGAAGGTTGTCCTCAACCAACTCAACCTCCACCTCACCGACAACGACCTCCTCAGTCCCTTCCGGTCTGCATATCGCAAACATCACAGCACTGAAACAGCCCTTCTACATATCTTAAACGACCTGCTTCTCTCCACTGACTCGGGCAACATCTCCCTTCTTACGCTACTCGATCTCTCTGCCGCCTTCAACACCATAGACCACTCTATCCTCCTCCACCGCCTTCACCACTCCTTTGGCATCACTGACTGCTCACTCCTGGTTTCTCTCCTACCTCTCCGACAGACAGCAGTCCGTCACCATCGACGGCATCTTCTCCAACCCAGTCAGGCTCTCCTGCGGCGTTCCACAGGGGTCCGTCCTGGGCCCGATCCTTTTCACACTCTACACCTCTTCCCGGTCCAACATCATCTAGTCTCACCACATACACCACCACCTCTATGCCGACGATTCACAACTACTAGACAAAGACAAACTCGACAACACTCAGACACTACTGACTCGCACGGCTGACTGCTATGAAGACATGAAAAACTGGATGACAGCAAACAAGCTCAAACTGAACGACTACAAAACGGAAGCCATGCTAGTAGGCACTCGCCAGAAACTTTCCCAGCTCCCTCCCTCTCTCCACCTTCAACTCGACAGCACTCCCATCTCCCTCTCTGACTTGGTCAAGAACCTTGGCGTTATCCTCGATTCCTCTCTTTCCATGACCAGCTTCGTCTCCGCCACGGCCCAGGCATGTTATTTCCACCTCCGCCGCATCAGTCAGATCAGAAAATACCTCACTACCGAAGCTGCCACCAAACTTGCTGTCTCTCTCATCTTATCTCGCATCAACTACTGCAACTCTCTCCTTTCCGGCCTTCCTCACTCCACCACTCTCACTCTCCAGCAAGTCCAGAACAATGCTGCCCGCCTCGTCCTCAGAAAGAAAAAAATCCGACCACATCACTCCCCTGCTCAAGCTCCTTCACTGGCTCCCCATCCCCCTAACGCATCCAATACAAGATTCTGTCTCTCTGCTACAAATCCCTGAACAGCTACGCTCCTACCTATCTCTCCAACTTACTTCACCCCTACACTCCTTCCTGCTCCCTCCGCGACCCTCTCCGCCTCCTCATCCCCCGCACCAAACTCAGCACTTTCGGCCCCCGCTCCTTCTCAGTATACGGTTCATCCACCTGGAACACTCTCCCACTCTCTCTCTGTCAGAAACACTCTCTCTCCTCCTTCCAGTCCGCCCTCAAAACTCACCTCTTTCAACAGTTCTAGCACTATATCACCACACTCCCCACCCCAAGCTGACCGTCGTAATGTATTTTTTCACTATTTGTGGTACGCGAGTCATTGTCTAAAGCGTGCGCATGCGTGTGCGAGTTGTGATGTGCGCTTAGAGTTATAATTATTATAAGATAAGCGCATTATAAATACCGTAATTATTATTATTTATTATTATTAGTTCAAGGGTGGTTCCAGAATAGCTTGGCGCCCGACGCACCAAGCTATTCTGGCACCATCCTTAACTATCATATTCAAATTTATTTCAAGCAATGGGTGCATCAGGATGCAAAGGTTAAAATCAGTAACAAAGAGATTATTGCCTTTTCTGTTGGATCAAAGTAAACATGACACAACCACAAGAGGCACAGATCCTCTTGAGCCCACACAGATGCGTGGGCTCATGAAGATCTATGTCTCTTGCTGGCTACATGCATATCTGCCTCACTTATGCAAAATGGTATATCAAGCTTTCAGCCTTTGACGATTTCACACAAATATGTGTAATTCATGTCCACTGGGAGTGAAGGGGCAACAATAATAATTTGGTGACTAAAATTGTTAAAAATAAGAACAGTCATGAAAGAAACAGACATACCCTTCACAGATCTTCTTTACTTTGTTCTTCAGCTGTTCGCCTTGGAAGAAGATGATGAAAACATCCTTGAACACTGGGTCACCCTGTAAAAACACCCAACAGAATGCTGAAGATATCTTTTTAAAAAAAATGAGTGAAAAGCGTTGAATTTGAATGGAAATGCTTACTTAAGTAAACACAAGAAGGCAAAGCCCTTATGGTTCATGGTCGTGTATGGCCGATCCACACGTGTGACAATAAGTAAAGGGATGGCTTCTGCACCAACAAAATCCATGTTTTCTCAAAATTTAGTCAGTTTCCACACATCTATGAAAACCCCTTGACCTTTGTGATGAGTCGACTAAATTAAAATACATAGGAACTTAAGGAAGGTCTTATCATCAGCTACCTTTGTGCCAAATTTGACTGAAAAGTTTGCAAAAATCTTGAAAATAACTACAATTCTATCAAAAATTTGCATTTGACACACATCTGCTAACTTCTTGTGACCCTTGACCCTTCCGAGGGTCATCCAAACTAGTATGCATTGATAGAACTTACCATCAGGTATCTCTGTACCAAGTTTGGGTTTGAAGTTGGGAATAGTAATTGAGAATAAAACATTTCTTGTCAAAATATGGCTATTTTTTACCTATTTCCCGAGCTCTTGTGACCCTTGACCTTTCTGACGGCTCATCCAAATTAGTATGCATAGATAGGTCTTACCATCAGGTATCTCTGTTAAAGTTTGGGTTTGAAGATGTGAATAGTATTAGAGAAAAAACATTTTGTCAAAATATGGCTATTTTGGACCTATTTCCTAAGCTAATGTGACCCTTGACCCTTCCGAGGGATCAACCAAATAAGTGTGCATAGACAGGTCTAACCATTAGGTATCTTAGTGCCAAGTTTGGGTTTGAAGTTGTGAATAGTATTTGAAAAAAATAAATTATGTCAAAAAATGGCTATTTTGGATATATTTCCTGATCTATGACCTTGACCTTTGTGAGAGGTCACTAAAATTGGTATGCTTAGAAAGGTCTCGCCACAAAGTATCCTTGGGCCAAGCTTGAAGACTGTAGCTTGAATAGTCTCTGAGAAAATGTCAAAGTTAAAGTTTTTACCACAGATGACGGCGGACGAATGACAGACAACAAACGGACGACCACTGGCCCAGAACATACTCACTTTTGCTTCGCACATGAGCGAAAAATGAATGTTGATTCACTCCAACACTCTACACATGAGACAGTAAAAATGGATTTTTCTCTAAAATGTATTTTTTGAAAAAATACTTACCGTTGGCATTACTACTAGGATGGAAGGTTCGCCTAGCATACCAATTTTAGCACAAAAAAAAATAGTTGTGTACATACCACAACCAGGGAGGCGACTCTATGGGGTCGTTACCAAGAGGCCCTGAGTTGCCGCCCTTACCTCCCTATCCGGTGGTGCACTCAGCCGTTTCCCGCCAGTCTCTTTGCCTTAGCTCACAGGCGGCAAGTGGGGTAGGAGGGAGGGACCTCTGAGTAATGCCATCAGTAAGTATTTTTCGAAAAAATACATTTTAAAGAAAAATCCATTGTCTTCTCAAAATCTTTACCTATGGCATTACTACTAGGAAGAATGGCGAATAGGAGGAAGGTGCTGCCCCCTATGCTGACCCCCGGTGCAATATGCCCGGGTGCCCCCGCGTGCTAGCTATCGAGGCCGCCCCCCCCCCCCCCCCCCTTTGCGCCCACTCCTGACAATTTTAGCTAGGCGTTACCCATGGCGCCTGTGGCGCCAGGAGGGAGTGCTGCGCCGCCGTGATGTCCCCCACTAGGGCCAGGTTGTCGCGCTGGCCAGATAGGTCTCACAGGAAGAAGCGGGCGAAGGTAGACTCAGCCCACCAATTCGCGGCAGCCACAATGTCTCTCACTGCGCAGTTGCGGTCCGAGGCGATGCCTGCAGCCACTGCTCTGCCCTCATGTGCCTGGGTGCGCATCGTCCTTGCCTGTTCTGGGGAGAGCTCTTTGTACGCCAGCCGTATGACCCAGCGTAGCCAGGAAGGGATCGTCTGCGTGTAGAAGACTCATCTGCCCGGAGGGCAGGAACAGACGTGAGCGCCCTCGTCTTAGTGGCTTAGTTCTGCGCAGGTATACTTCCAGTGCCCGGACTACTACGTCTCCGACCGTCGCTGGCCGGCTGGACTTGACTTTGCCTTTTGACAGGACGGGTAGGCGGGCCTCCCCAGTCTTCTCCTGCCCCCTTCTGCCTTGGACCCTCCGGTGCTAGTCTAGATGGCGGCGCCGCTCTAGTGTTAGCGCCCTCCCCGGGGCTTGCTCAAGACTGCGTCGCTCATCCGGAACTCCTTGGCTTGCTCGGGTTCCTGGAACTGCTGACCCTAGCTTTCGTCCGCCGCATCGAGGACGCCTCGTGCCCGTCGTGGTCGCCCTACTCGGAGTTCTCCTCGCCCTCGTGGAAGTGGCCAACCGGGTGGCGTTTCTTCGTCGGTCAGCGCCTTGACTGCCGCCGCCTTGTGTCCTGATGCGTCGGGATGCCGTTCTTCTAGCCTGCCCCCCCCCCCCCCCACCCCCCTCCCGTCCAGGGATCCCGGCAACCCCTGGATCCTCGCTACCATCACAGAGGTTCTTTAGATCACCTTGCGCTCGCCGCCGCTGCGTCGCTCCCACTGTGGTCTGAGATTCCGCCCAACAAGCTCAAGCCGACATAGGGGTGGAGAGGTTGCCGTGCTTCTACAGTAGGCCGCCTCAGAGGTCGGATTGCGCCCCAACTCCCCAGCCTTCTACAGCCGTCTCTTTGTAGTACCCAAGCCGGTCTTCAATCTCTCTGCCCTGCACATGCAAAAACCCACACCCATCCCGAAAGAGTCGCCACTTCGCTGGAACCCGAAGCAGGAGGAAGATCCGCCAGCCGCCGTGAAGACCTCCACCGCCGCAAGCACGAAGGGTCCCGAGGAGAGGGCTAGCCACACAACTGCCAGGCGAGAAGAAGAGCCACTCTGGGGATGGGAGAAGAAGGGCCACTCTGGGAACGGGAGAAGAGGGTTCCACCGGAGTCGCTACCACATCGAGCAGGGAAGGGTAAGGGTCCGTGGCGAGGCTGAGGAGAACGACGGTCCAGCGCAGGTGCCAGTTGACCGGCGCGACGAAGAGCAGGATCCCAACCGCACGCATGAGCCAAGGTAAGACCTGAGCACCAATCCAGCCGAACCAACGAGACGCGAACAGTCCAAGCATAGGGGTCCCCTAGCGGCGCCAACAGATGCGACGGAAGACATCCGCCAGACGAGGCTGACGGAAAGGTTCGTGGGGGCAAAATGGCCTCCAGGGCCCGCGCTGTCTCCATCTGCTACGGGGGAGCAGAGAATAACTGTGGAGCGCGTACTGGAAAAAGAAGGGCCACCGAACGTGGCCGCAGCGAGGGTGTGGGTGGTAAGCAAGGAAAGCCACTTGGCAGGCCGCGACTACCAAGGCGAGGGGAACACGCCAGGGATCCACGTGAGGGCGCTCCAGTGACTCCTTCAGGTATGGTGCACAGCCGGGGTCGGCAGAAGCCCAGTGCCGGCCTGGGAGACATGGACCAAGGTTGCCGCGTAGAAGAGCCCGAAGGTGGATGCAAGGTGGGAAGGCTTGGGCGTGGCGATTCCTGAAGAGAGCGGAGGCCGTCCTGTTCCTCGGCGGAGACAGAGGGCAGACATCCGGACGCGGGCAGGGGGGGGGGGGCCCAGGGGGCGTCCGATCGCAACTATGGAGACGCCGCCGGCGCAGGGCCACCCTGCGGACGGAAGAACTCGAAGTAGGTACTGGCAGCCAAAATATGAGAATAAATGTAGTGTTTAAAAAGTATTACAGTATTGTAAAGCTCATCATTCTGAGCATAAAAAAAAAAAAAAAAAATAATGTCCTAGCTTGTCTAGTTTCTGAAATATTCACGTTTAAAGTCTAACCTTTTTTACGATGTGTGCAATTGTTAAAACAAACACGTTTTTGGAAGACTGTAGCACAAAACCAAATCAGCATATTCTTTTCATTTTCACACATGACAGACACAACTAATACAGAAATAAATTAGACAAGGTATAATGCCATAATCTCTTTTAATTAAGTTTCAGTAAGCTGTCAAAATGAGCAAAAAAGCCAATATGAAAGTGCGCAAATTGGCTATTTTGTCAATTTTGATAGTCTCCAGACTTAAACATAATTATCCAACATCAACTCTCTTATGACAAAAGTATTCTATAGTATGCACAGAGTAGCTCTATTTTTTTACAAGTAAAAATAATCACAAAACTAGATGTTATGAGCCCTCAAAGTTGTCAAAATGCTCAAAATGTCTTGCGACGGACCAAGTTGGCGTCTGCTAAATTTGAAATGGACATAACTTTTGAACCGTTAGAGATATCGCCTTGCAATTTGGACACAATATTCATTGTTATATACAGAATCAAATACACTATTGATACTTAAACAAAAATTAAGATTAAGTGTTTTTCATTATATGCTATGTATTCCTAAACAAAGATGAAGACCTCAGGGCAACGCCCAATAAAGATAAAATGAGTGTAACTTTAAAACCACTTTAAATATCACTGCAAAAATGTATCATAATGCTTAAATAGTAACAGGAAACAATTCCTATTACTTAGAATATGTATCACACTTCACGCATTTCTTGGGTTGTCTACAGTATTTTTTGTCAAGTTGATTACTGCAGCTAACGCCTCAACAGAAAATGTTACTGGCAGCCAAAGTTTCCCACAAATAAGGGCAGGGTGGATGTCACTGAAATGACTCCACAATACAGCAAATTGTACTGATTATGCCTTTTAACATCTATCACATCATTAATGAAGATTTTTGAAAACCTGTTCTTCCAGTTTAGTCCGAAGCCTATTTGTTTTCTTCAGATGCCCTTGTTTCTTGTAGTAATCAAGTCGACGTCTGAGGTTCTCTTCTTGCTGCTTCGCTTCTGCTAGCCGCTTTGCCTTTTGGCTATCTTGGGTAACAAGAGACTGCTGTAATGCCAGTTGCATTTTCTCTAAGGTCTGCTGCTGAAGTTTGAGTTGAGATAAACCAGCTGTCAGCTGGCCTTCTATAGTGTCAATCTTTGTCTTCAGTGCTTCATTCACAGCATGCAGTTCTTCCACTGTTCTTCTGGCAGAGGCCAGCTCCCTTCTCTTCGTCATTAACTGGACATTTAGGCTGTGAATTTTTGTGACTGGGGATGGAGCAGCTTTTTCCTGACTTGGCACTGGAGTGTTGGCAGTGTTAACGAGTGCTCTGCCACTGCTATCAAGAAGAGAAGACATGGGCCGACTCAAAAATATTTCCATGTCAGCCTTTGCAGTTTTATCTCTCTTTCTGTTTGCTGCCATGACCATTTTCCTCATTTCAGACACCCCCACACTCTGTGCAGAAAGATTATAACACCATGTGCACATATCTTGAAATGTTCTGTTTTCCTGCCTCCGGAAATCATCCAAATCAAGGAACAATCCTGCTGAGAGAAACTGCACTGTAGAATCACTTGAAGTTGAAAGCTGACAGTCTGCTTCTAGAATCCTCCGTCGAGTCGGCCCACAATCTCTCAGATGGAACCCCACACCACTGGTGTCGAACTCTTCCTTGAGGAACTTCTCTTGCTTCTCACTCAGTCTTTAAAACTTTCCCATCTCGTTCTTACGTGTGCAATCATGATTGTGACGAATCTTGTTAAAAGTCAAGTCTGGAAACAAGTGCTGCACAAAGGCTGCAGCTTCATAGTACGATTTCCCTCCATGTTCTCGCAGCAGGTAAATCTGCATGAGTAGGTTGTTTGTTGGTGTGACATCGTGAATGTTTGGCCTTCTATCCCTTCCCTCAGCCAGGAACACTTTCTTGAGATTATGGAACTGATCATCTCCTGGAAGTATAATACCTTAAGTAAGACTGAATTTTTTCTTTTAGAGATAAGTGGGGGGGGGGGGGGGAGAGAGAGAGAGGGGGGTTGCTGATAATGCTAGTGCTAATCCGCTATAGCCAGGTGGCTTTGCCTTAAAATGCAAATCTACTAGTTAGAAAAGAACAGCAGACTATCAAATAATTAGTAGATCGTGATACAGATATACGCAAAGAGTACTTTACACGAACAACAGAGGCTGAAACATGTTAAAATTCCTAACGAGTTTCGTTTTCACAACCACCGGAAGCGATCTTATTAAAAAATTACCTCCCTTGCATAGACTAACTTCAAAGACCGACCCGAGAAAAATCGTTGATTACTCAATTGTTAACCACCATCTAACGCTAGAAAAAAATTGGCTTGTAGCAGAACGCTTATGTAAACTATCTCAATAGGATTGTAGTGGTTGTGAGCTGTTTTATATGACATATTTTACAGATTGGCGACCTGCCCGAACGTCAACAAAGAAACTCCTAGCTAGCTTGTAACCCGTCTTCTTTCCTGCAAATTGTATTGCTCAACGTAAAACAATAACCCATAATCTTTAGGCATATACTTCAGAATAAACATATTAACAAATTCAAAACAAGAAAGTTAATATTACTTACGCAATTTGACGCCAGTATCCTGGATAGAGCACGGCAAAGTGAAAGCACTGGAGGCGGCCATTTTGACTTGTACGCAAGCTCGGTCTCGCGAACGCACGTGGTGAAAATCATGTGATTGTGACGTCGACAGAGCACGCATACATTAACCTAATAGCGCATTTGAACGAGTGCGTTTTTTTCTTTCATTTAAGCCCTAAAACTGGGTGTCTAATATGTTTCCTTTGCGCAAAAAACATGAAAAAACCATCAAGTTTTTCATATTTGTATCAATATTTTCCATGATTGTTGATAAATCGACCGGGCCACGTGTAGAACTATTTCTTGACACAATTCCCTACATTTTGATACTAAAAATAGCCGTGTACTTTGTGTGTCGACCTCGGAATCGCTCGCTGAAAATTGGACCAGAAAAGCGCTATACACATAGCTGCCAACTTTGGAGAAATAAAAATCCTGACTGGCCGGGGTCCAGGGGCCGCCTAGGCCCCGGCAGGGTGCAGGGGCAGCGCCCCACTGGGGGGTGCAGGGGGGCTACGCCCCCCGCTCGTAAACGAAAATCAGCATTTTGATGGCAGTTTGGAGGCCTCTCCTTGAAGCAAAATTCAAAATAATAACCAGTTTGTATCCTTTAGTTTGAAGTTATTTACATTCACATCAGCACAAAAAAATCATGGCTGAACAAAATAAATCAATGGAAACGAAAAATCAGCATTTTGAAGGCAGTTTGGAGGCCTCTCCTTGAAGCAAAAATCAAAATAATGACCAGTTTGTATCCTACAGTTTGAAGTTTATTTACATTCACATCAGCACAAAAAATCATAGCTGAACAAACTAAATCAAGGACAATGGAAACGAAAATCAGCATTTTGAAGGCAGTTTGGAGGCCTCTCTTTGAAACAAAATTCAAAGTTTATCTACTCTTTTGATGGTGGGCAAGGGTTTGCAGCAGCCTTCAGGGACTGAGATGTTGCTGATTTTGCCTTCAACAGCAAGTCCTCTCTCTCTCTCTCTCTCTCTCTCTCTCATCTCTTTCGGTTTGTGTTCCACACTTTCATAATTATTTCACAAGATGCTCTTACTTTTTCATGTATTCCTTCGTTTATTTAATTCATCATTCAGTCTGACCGCCAGACAGTCTTTATTTTTTCTTCATTATACTTCGCTACTTATACTTATACTTGGTGTTTCTTACATTTTTCGTGCAGACTGATGTCTTTTTGGCCACCGTAACCGATGTTTATGTCTGCCCGGCACATTTTACAAAAGGCAAAGTGTTCCCCCTTTCTCGATTCGTCGATGTAAGGAAAGGAACGCTTGTAGTCTGGATGGAACTTCACCAAACACTTCTGCTTCTTAGGAGGCATGATTTTGTTGAAAATCGAAAATACTCTGTGACCAGTTGTGAAGATCGTTGAGCATGTGCTCGAGGGCAAATTCGAAGGAACCGGAACAAACAGAATGGACGGAATTTGCCGCGCATGCGTAATCAAGACAGGCTGTGGGTCCCCGAAAGCTTAGCGGTACAGTATAGCGGTAGGCTCTCAACTACAGGCGCTTGACCCCGCGCGGTACGCCAAAATGCCTCGAATTTTAAAACAAAGCTTGAAAATATGAAAATCGGGAGAAATGTACAAAAAACCGGAGAATCGGGAATTGAAAAAAAATCGGGAAATTCCCGATAAAATCGGGAGGGTTGGCAGCTATGTATACACGATTGCACTGCTGCCATTGGGGTCACCGCGCGCGATAACAAAAAAGTCACCAATAAGTTTGGCGATATTGCTCACTGTAGAAAACACTCACACGGACCAAAATAGGCTCATTTGAAAGAAGAAATATTAAACTGTACTTCAGCTTCAGCGATATATTAATTTCTTTCAACAGATTGTATGCAAATCTTCATTAAAATCAAGGCAAAACTGCTCTTTCTTCTGCTTGATGGCAGTAATTAGGGCGCGCTGCCACTACCTACTCGAAGACTCAAGCCCATTGAGGCATCGCCCTGAAGGGCGCTGATCCGGGACACTGACCTGCCGAAGATAGTCTAGGTCCCGGTGGAACGCCGGCCGCTGCACGCGCCGTAGTGCAGCGGGGCGCCCTGGGTCTTGGGAAGGAGATCTGTGGCATAGCTAGGCAGGGTCTCCACTGCTGACGGGCATCCGATGCATGCGCTTTTAGTCTCGGGAAGGTAACCAGCGCTGTTACCAGGCAGGGTCCTACTGCACGCTGGCGTCTGCCACACGTGCTGTTGCACGGTGGGGCGCCAAAGTCTCGAGAAGTTAAACTGTGCCGTAGCCAGGCTGGGTCCCGCCGCTCGCTGGCGTCCGCCGCACGCGCTGAAGTGCAGTGGGGTGCCGCTGTCTTGACAAGTTAACCTGTGCTGTAGCCAGGCAGGGTCCCGCTGCTCGCTTGCATCTGTCACACATGCTGAAGCACGGCAGGGTGCCAGAGTCCAGGAAGTTAGCCCGTGCTGGGTGCTGGCATCTCGAGAAGTTAACCTGTGCTGCAGCCAGGCAGTGTCCCGCTGCTCCCTGGGATCTGTCGCACGGGGTGCTGCAACCTCGGGAACTGGACCTGTGTGGAGCCAGGCAGGGTCCCGCTGCTCGTCGCTCGCTGGCCTCCGCTCCGTGCAGTAGGCGGCCGCCAGTCGGGAGACCCAACGCTCGGAGCCATCAGCACTGCTGATCCGTCAACGTAGACAGGCCAGGCGCGAAGGGCCTGGGAGCCGCCACGCCATAGACAGGCCGTGACCCGCCGGTCGCGCAAGGAGGGATACCGTAGTCTCGCCAACAGCACTAGGTGTTCCCTGGCGGTCACCCATCCAAGCACCAACCGAGCCCGACGTTGCTGAACTTCGATGATCAGACGAAAACCAGTGCATCCAATGTGGTATGGCCGTAGGCCAACCGACAAGGCAAGGGACCCGGGAGCCACGCGGTGCCGATGGCAGGGTGGCCCGGGAAAGCGAGAAGTTAACCTGTGCTGTAGCCCGACGGGGAGCTAAGGACTCGAGGTGAGCGTACCTGCAATTGAACCGACGGTCGGCCTAAAATTTCTTCTTGCTCTCCTCTCCTATTCCATCTCTTGAGCCGGATGACCCAAGCGCTGAGCGAGGCCTCCGCAGTCCGGGGGGGGGGCCAAGGCAGGCGCGGCAAGCCACACACGGCAGGAAGCGAGCCCCACGAAAACCGAGGTCACCCGCCAAAGGGACAGGGAGACCGCCGTCCGCAGAAGCTAACGTGAGGCCTTCGCGTAAACCGGAAATTCACGTTTAAAAAAAAAGAGAAAAGCAACCCCCCCAACTTTACTGTCTGCAGCATCAACACCCTGCTGACACCAACAGCAAAATTATGAACCCGGGACCAAACGTTCCATTCGTTAAAGGTATGCATTAACCAATGCGCCCAGGGACTGTCGACCAATGTTATCCTTCCCAGGCTGCGCATCTCGCACGACCGTGCCGAGGCGCGGCCCAAAAAAAAAAAAGGGGGGTGGGGGGGACCCACGGAGCTCTAGGGGTCCGCCGCCCTTCCCAAGAAACAAAACGGCTGGGCTAAGGTTGGAACCATGCCAGACGTACTTACTTACTTACTTACGCCTGTCACCCCTACCCGGGTATAGGCCGTCGATGAGAGACCTCCAGCAACTCCTGTCCTGTGCTTCTCCTTCGATTCTACTCCAGGTGGTTCCCAGTCTCTTGATGTCTGCTTGGAGGTCTCGACGCCAGGAGTTTCTCGGCCTACCTCTTTTCCTCTTTCCCTGGGGGTTCCATGACAATGCCTGCCTAGTGATACTGGAAGCTGGCTTTCTCAGACTGTGACCGATCCATCCCCATCTTCTTCGCCCAATTTCATTCTCTGCTGTTATCTGCTCTGTTCTCTCCCAGAGTCTGACATTGCTGATCTTCTCTGGCCAGTGGATTTTCAAAATTCTTCTAAGGCAACTGTTCATGAAGGTCTGTACTCTGTTGACTGTGGTTTTTGTCAATCTCCAAGTCTCTGCTCCATATAAGAGAACTGCTTTTACATTGGAGTTGAAAATCCGGACTTTGGTGTGTTGTGACAGCTCTCTGGAGCTCCACACTTTTTTCAACTGGAGAAAGGCTGCTCTGGCTTTACCGATTCGTGCTCTGACATCTGCATCAGTGCCGCCTTTTTTGTCTATGATGCTCCCGAGATAGGTGAAGGACTCCACCTCCTCCAACGGGGTGCCAGCAAGCAAGACTGGTTCTTCCCTGGTTGCGTTCAGCCTCATTGTCTTTGTTTTCTGTTTGTGAATGGTGAGGCCCACTTGGGACAAGATGTCAGCAAGCCTCGTGGTCTTGTCCTGCATTTGTTGATGAGTGTGGGACAGTAATGCCAAGTCGTCTGCAAAATCGAGGTCGTCAAGCTGTGTCCACAGTGTCCACTGTATTCCACTTCGTCTGTGCTCTGTGGTCATCTTCATGACCCAGTCTATGGCCAGTAGGAAGAGGAACGGAGACAGCAGACACCCCTGCCTGACACCAGTTCTGACCTGGAGCTCCCTGGTGAACTGCCCTTCGTGGATCACGCGACATGTCATGCCATCGTAGCTGCTCTTGATCAGGCGGACGAGCTTTGTGGGTACACCGTAGTGTCGTAGGAGTTTCCACAGAGTCTCTCGGTCCACACTGTCAAATGCTTTCTCATAATCCACAAAGTTGACGTACAGCGGGGAGCTCCACTCCAGAGACTGTTCCACGATGATGCGGAGAGTGGCGATCTGGTCTGTACATGATCGGTTTTTCCTGAATCCTGCTTGCTGGTCTCTCAGCTGGGGGTCAACGGAGCTCTTCATTTTCTCCAGGATGATCCTGTTGAAGACCTTTCCTGGTACTGACAGCAAGGTGATTCCTCTGTAGTTGGAACACTTGCTGAGGTCGCCTTTCTTGGGAAGCTTGATTAGGTACCCCTCCTTCCAGTCAGCCGGCATCACCTCCTCTTCCCAGATCTTTCCAAACAGTGGGTACAGCATCTCCACTGTTGTCTCTAGGTCTGCTTTCAGAGACTCCGCTGGGATGCCATCTGGGCCTGCTGCTTTGCCGTTCTTCAAGAATGCCACTGCTCTTCTGATCTCTTCCCGGCTGGGTCTGTCACAGCTGATGGGTAGGTCGGTCTCTGCCGGCTGGATGTCTGGGGAGTCGGGTGGGCTCGGTCTGTTCAGTAACTCTTCAAAATACTCGGCCCATCTGTCGAGTTGGTCTGCTCTGTCTGCAATAGGCTTGCCTTCTTTGTCTTTTACTGGTCTTTCTGTATGGCCATACTTGCCTGACAATCTTCTGGTAATGTCGTAGAGCTGTTTCATGTTGCCGCTGCCTGCTGCCTTTTCTGCCTCTGCTGCCAGGCTGTCTGTGTAGGCCCTCTTGTCTGCCCTGATACTACTCTTCACCTCGCGGTTGGCTTCCGAGTATTCCCCCTGTGCCCTTACTTTGGCTGCTCTTGTGCGACTGTTGTTGACAGCTGCTTTCTTCTGCTTCCTCACTTCTATCTTCTTCAAGGTCTGTGCCGACAGCCAGTCCTTGTGATGGTGTTTCCTGAACCCTACAGTGTCTTTGCAGGTTGAGTTCAGCGCCTCTCTAACTGCCTTCCACTGCTGCTCTGTGGTGACCGCCTCCTCTTCATTTACTAGCTCCTGCAGCGCTTGAAACCGGTTGGACAGCACCAGTTTAAACTCTTCTCTAACTCCAGTTTCTCTCAGGAGGCCTACATTATAGCGCTGTCTTCTTGTTGTCTCTGTGCGGCTTTTCTTTAGCTTGAGCTTCATTCTTAAGGTAAGCAGATGGTGGTCGGAGGCGACATCTGCTCCCCTCCTCACTCGAACATCTTGAAGGGATCTTCTAAATTTCTTGCTAATGCAGATATGGTCTATTTGGTTCTCTGTTGTATGGTCAGGTGAGACCCAAGTTGCTTTGTGTATTCTTCTGTGTGGGAAGATGCTGCCTCCAATGACAAGTCGGTTTAGAGCACAAAAGTCTACAAATCTCTCCCCGTTCTCACTCATCTCCGAGCCTAGTCCCTGTCTCCCCATCACCTCTTCGTATCCGGTGTTGTCCTCCCCTATTTTGGCATTAAAATCGCCCATGACGATGGTGATGTCTCGCTCCGCACATTTGTCCAAGGCACTCTGGAGTCGGTCGTAGAACTCTTGTTTCTCTTCCTCGTCACTGTCATTAGTGGGCGCATAACACTGGATGACATTCAGCTTGAGCTTTTTCTTGGTTCTAAAGGCTGCTGTGATAATTCTTGGCCCAAGAGGTTCCCAGCCCATCAGCGCGCTCTGTGCCACTGGCGACCTTCTGTATGGGGGGCATTCTCCTCTTCATGACCTGAATACAGAATCATCTCCCCACTTAACAGCCTTTTCTGGCCAGACTGTGTCCATCTGGCTTCACTGATACCTAGCAGGGAAAGGTTGTACTTTTGCATTTCCGCTGCTATCTGGGCGGCCTTGCCGCTCTGGTACATGGTCTTGACGTTCCATGTGCCCATGGTTGTATCCCTGGATAGAGAGAGGCGGCTCGGTCCTGTGGCTTCCGAAGACTTCCGGCTTTCACCACAGGACGTCATAAGTCTTCTGGTAGAAGAACCTTCCTCCTCCAGGAATGGAATTACTGTTAGTCTTTTCGTCTGCGTTTTTGTAGCTATTTCCTTTTTTGCAGGGTGGGGAAGCTACCCCCACGCCCAACCCCCTTACTAGGAGGACCAGGGGTTTTCTGTCGGGGTCACCTTCCCTTAGACCATGTTGGTTCACGGCACCTTATTTCATTCGGTGCACCCCTCTCACGAGGGACCCCCTATCCACCACCCAGGAGACACGCCTCAACGCCGTATGGTCCCAGCGCGAGGCACGCCAGACGTGGTACGAAAGAAATCCCTAAAGGCGCGATCACCATACCACCGCGCTAATGTGGCCCTGCCACGGAACCCCGTACACCAAACACAAGCACGTAATTGCAACAGGAAGCGGAGCACAGGAGAGGCAATGGCACGTGGCACGTAGAAGCAACGGGCCGCGTGGGTGAAAACTCCCGACTGGTGCCGCAGTCGAGCGGCTGTGAAAGAACCAGCCGCTATCTGAGGCGTACAGCGGCCAGGCAAGGCACCTCGCCGGCCGAGGCATGCCCTGAGACCTTAACTGGGAACATCCAAAGCGACGGAGGGCAAGGGCCACCGCAAGGAACGGCTGACCACGCAAGGATACACCAACCCAGGCCCCCAGTGTAGTCCGGAACTACAACCACAGGAAAGTCCGAAGGGAAGGCACAACTCCACGAAACCCAAGCTTAAGTATCCAAGGGAGCCCAAGGGTATCCCAGGTTATCCAAGGCTGAGCACGAGTAGGAAAACCCTACCCCTAAGAAGCTAAGCGTTCGACTGGCACTACTGCACACTTACCCGGATGGGGAGGGAAGGGAGGCTACTCAGGGTGTCTTGGTAACGGCGCAAACAAACAACACCGTAGTCTCTGTACACACTTACAGTGTGAGGGTCCTCGAGGGGCTGGCTGATTTCCTCGTGACGCAGGAACACGTTTCCTCGGCAAGCAAACCACAGCAAGCGCTCGAAGCCAGGCACCTTCTCACGAGGGATCACACCAGCAAGAAATCTAAAATAAACAAATAGAGGCCATTTTACATATAGTTTCTCTTTTGAGCGCACAGCTATACACACTCAATCGGGTTCAATAAAGTGTTAATAAACTGTGCAATAAAGTGTTAAGAAAAAAATAAACAACAAAGATAAACAAAGCTGCATGGGCCCATGAGAAAAAGTGCCTTCACTTAACCTTTAGCGGGCTGGTGACGACATTTTGTCGCCAGCCGCCATCTTGCTTCATTTACGGATGGCGACATATGTCGCCACCACAAGGTCTGCCGGAATCGGCTATGTAAACACACAGGGTTGCAATGACAGCCTTTGCAAAGGATTATGGTTGATTCTAGGCTTGCTTCAGTTTTCTATCGGCCATCTTGCTACCTTCGAATGTGTTCAAGCGATTCAAATTTTCTAAGCGAGAGTTTGTTCCGACGGCTTCATTTTAACAAAAGACGGCCGATGAGAAGTATTCATCAAGGAATACTTTATGGAGTCAGATTCTATGATGAAGACTTTCTTGGCTTTTTGCCAGAAGACTTGAGATCAAGGGAGGGGTGGGAGATGGTGGACAGGGGAGTGATTCTGAATCGAGTGCTAGTGAACGCGGAAACGGTGCGAAGTAAGCATTATTTATTTTTTTTTGTTAGGATAATAACACAGATAACACAGTCTGAAAAATGACATAATCTTGATTCATTTATTTACATATATGCCAAATGCCACAATCATACATAGAAAAATGAAAAAGTTGTAGGCTTTTGAAGTAGGGTAGCGTTGGGTTCAGCCCACTCAAAAAGAATGCAGTTGCAGGGAAAAGAAGTGCCAGCGAAAAGCAGAGTGCTAAAGGTTAGATAAATCCTTACTTTGATGTACTCATCTGGTATTCACTTATGACCGTTTTAAGGACACACACTGCAATGCTCAATGAGATCAAGCAACACACAAGAGGTGATACCTACTTTCTCTACCCCAGTACAAAACCTCTTCGGGCCGCCGTGGGCTTGCGCACAGCTGTGCGCGGGCCCACTGTGGCCGTTGATGGTCTGAAGACCTTTGCTTACTGGGTAGTAGTCTAACTTGATCCTGATTAAATACTTTGACTCACCCAAGTTGCACGGAAGTCTGCTGCGTAGAGATGCCCATATCATCAGCACCAAGCACTTGGTGAGCATCATCCACAATGCTGTGAAGATCCTGTCCATGCTAAAAACACACGATGAATTCAAGTAATGGGACACACTTAAACAACTCACTGCAGTGGCATTTTAAATCCATTTATCCCTCAGCACATTGTGATTTATAAATACATACAGTGACTCACATTAGATGGATTGGTCATGATAGTTCAATAGTGCTACCCCTGAACCATCATGGTCAAACCATCACCCACAGCTAATCTCTGCTCTAAAAGATACATAATAATACTGAGACCAATGTGTATCCATTATTTCTAATAAGTAATTTGTGTGTGTGGTTGGATGTTAATTATTGCTATTCTTTGATATTCACAAGTTGTGTGTTTGGTTGTTTTTTTTTTTTTTTTTGTCTAATATCACCAATGTGTAAAAAGACGTTAAATAAAATCCTGATCCTGATCTGCTCTGACTGTACATCACATAGTAAGAACTGCGACAACTTTGACCAACATGTGCACCTTAACCGTTCGCATGTCAATAGCAGTTTTAGTCGTGACTAAAACCGCTATCGACACACAAACATAAAAATAAACATGTTGTGCCCCCATACTTAGTTGTGCCCCCCCCCCCCCCCACTCCAAACAGTATCCATCTTGTTTCTTTGCACTGAACATTTGTTACATCTACATACAGAACATCAAGCTAAAAGTCTACCTCTTAATAAACAATTTATACAAAAATATATATGTCGCTTACAGCCATGAAGAAGTACTGCGTCTTGGTCATAACCTCCTTCAGCTCAGACAGCTCCTGGAAATTGCGTTTCAGCGCCTCATTATTGGTGTTCACTTCACGCAACTCACTCTCAATCTTCTCAAAGGTTGCCTAAGTATACAAACAAATCAGAAATCAAGCAAAACTTTTAACCCATTTCATCCTGAGTATGATTTTGGAAAATCTGCTTATTGTCCTACGAAGGCTTCATTACTGATTAGGAGATAGATCAACTGTTTTAGTTCAAGGGTGGTGCCAGCATAGCTTGGCGCCTCAGGCGCCAAGCTGTGCTGGCACCACCCTTGAACTATCAGTCAAATGCATTTCAAGCAATGGGTGTAACAGGATGGAAAGAGTTAAGTGAACATATTTATGGGTGATTGTGAAAAACTGAAATGACTGAACATTCCACAGAATAACTATGCCCTGTAATCCATGAGCAGCAATAGACATATATTCTCATGAGCCCCTGAATCTGCAGGCCAGGAACTCATGAGCATTTATGCCTCTTGTGGACTGAACTGGAGGGCTCAAGGGCTGGTTTGTCTGAACAAAAAGGCTGAAATTCAGCTTTCTGGGATTTTGGAAAAGCTGAATCAGCTTTCATGGCTAAAGACTGTCACCCATGCATACTGATATGCAAGAAAAATTATGCACTGACAATACAATACAAAACAGGCACACTAAGTCATTCACAAACAGAAAACAAAGACAATGAGGCTGAACGCAACCAGGGAAGAACCAGTCTTGCTTGCTGGCACCCCGTTGGAGGAGGTGGAGTCCTTCACCTATCTCGGGAGCATCATAGACAAAAAAGGCGGCACTGATGCAGATGTCAGAGCACGAATCGGTAAAGCCAGAGCAGCCTTTCTCCAGTTGAAAAAAGTGTGGAGTTCCAGAGAGCTGTCACAACACACCAAAGTCCGGATTTTCAACTCCAATGTAAAAGCAGTTCTCCTATATGGAGCAGAGACATGGAGATTGACAAAAACCACAGTCAACAGAGTACAGACCTTCATGAACAGTTGCCTTAGAAGAATTTTGAAAATCCACTGGCCAGAGAAGATCAGCAACGTCAGACTCTGGGAGAGAACAGAGCAGATAACAGCAGAGAATGAAATTGGGCGAAGAAGATGGGGATGGATCGGTCACAGTCTGAGAAAGCCAGCTTCCAGTATCACTAGGCAGGCATTGTCATGGAACCCCCAGGGAAAGAGGAAAAGAGGTAGGCCGAGAAACTCCTGGCGTCGAGACCTCCAAGCAGACATCAAGAGACTGGGAACCACCTGGAGTAGAATCGAAGGAGAAGCACAGGACAGGAGTTGCTGGAGGTCTCTCGTCGACGGCCTATACCCGGGTAGGGGTGACAGGCGTAAGTAAGTAAAGTACACTAAGTCATTCGCGGCCAGCCGTATCCAGAAGCGTGGTGTAAGCCACGCATCCAGATGCGGCTGGCCGCAAATGTGTTCACTCAACCTGCGGACTTACCTCCAAGTCAACCATCTCCTTGGGTGCAGGGGCTGGGTGGTCCTCACCATCATCCAAAATGGACAGCTTTTCCTTGCGAATTTCTTTTTCAGCATATCCTATATCACACAACAAATGTACAGACATTTTTTTTAGCTCTTCATACAACCAAACTAATAACCATTTCAAAACCATAGCAGTTTAACCCCTTAACTGCAACAGGCACAGATTTTCATGAGTCCCCACAGTCTAGATGCTTCTTGCTGAGAACAATGTGTATCCATGATATTTGGACGGTTTTGGCTTCTGGTCTTTGAATAAATAAACATTTCATAAACAAAATTGTACATACAGTGGCAGGGAAGGGGTTAACTGTTACATTCTTCAGGAAAAATGAATTTTTTAGCCAAAAACTTATGATGTGTACCTATAGGGCCAAGGGAGGCAACCTAGGGGCGCCGTGACCCAGTACCCCGAGTAGCCTCCTGTCCCACCCCATATGGGTAACTGCTCTGTGCAGACACGCCAGTTTATTCACTTAGCTGACTAGCAGATGGGAGGGCCATCTGAGTAATGGCATCATAAAGTATTTTTTTGAAAAAATACATTTTAGAGAAAACTTTGTTTCCTCAAAAACATTACCGATGCCATTACTACAAGGAAGAATAGCGAAAAGGGGACGGGTGCCGCGTAACCCTGTAACCCGACAAAGCTAGCTAGACCTGCCCTCCCCGGAGCAAACTCCCGATAATTTTGGCTAAAGGTTACCGACGGCACCGAGGGTGCCGGGAGGGAGTGTTGCGCCGCAGCGATGTCCCCCACCAGGGCCAGGTTGTCTCGCTGGCCTGCCAGGTTTCGGAGGCAGAATTGGGTGAAGGTCGACTCAGTCCACCAGCCCACGGTTGCTGCAATGTCTCAGCCGGCACAGTTGCGGTCGAGGGTGATGCTTGCGGCCATGGCCGTGACCTCGTGCGCTCTGATGTGGAGCCGCTTGGCAGCGTCGGGGCAGAGGTCCTGGAAGGCGGAATATATCACCCATCGGAGCCAGGACGAAATCTTCTGGGCCGAGATGTCTGATCTACCTGGGGACAGAGGGAGAAAGAGGTGGGCGGGTCCCCGGCGGAGCGGCTTGGTTCGGCGTAGGTGCACGCGTAAGGCTCTCACCGGCTCCTGTTGTCTGGCTTCCCTGTTCAGTCTTATCGCCTTCAGCGGCCGAATGGCGATCACCTGGGGGGCGGTCAATGTGTCTTGGCCAGGAAGGCGGGGTCCGTCAGTAGCTGCACAGAGCCATCCGTCCTGAACTGCAGGTAGGCGGGGCGCGCTGAGAGCGCATGCAGCTCACTCACTCTGGCGACCGTGGCAAGGGCGAGAAGAAAGCAGGTCTTTCACGTTACGCCGGACAAGCTGGCTAGGGGAAGCGGCTCGAACGCTTCGAGTTCAGCCATGTGAGTACCCAGGGTAGGTCCCAGCACGGGATCAGGGAGCGGAGGGCAGGCCACTGTATTCCGAAGTGGGCCATCAGGTCAGCGAGGTCTTGCACTTGCCCAAGTGACGGTATGTGTCGGCAATCTTGGCGAAGTAGCCCCTGATGGTGATTGGCGCCAAGTGCTGTTCGGCGAAAAGCCAGAGGAAGAACTCGGCCAGCTGGGGGGAAGTCAGATCGGTAGGGGAGAGGTGACAATCATCGCACCAAGACCCTAGCACTCGCCATTCTCCTGCGTCGAGTCACAGGGTCACAAGCTTCCACTGCTGCACTCGAGAAGCCTCTAGCGGCGAGGGCGCACCGCACAATCTCCAGGCGGGGAGGGGGGGTAGGAGTCTCGCGGGGCACGGATGGTAAAGCGCCTGCCGTGGATGCTTGAGCATTCATGCGAGGGGTGGGGAGCAGCAGAGGCGAGGTTCAGACGGTCAGTGGTCCAAGACTTGGTCCAGCAGAATGGCCACTAGCCACAGGATCGCGTTGCATCCCTTGGGCTGGAGCAGGACCTTGGGGACCATCTGTCGCGAAAGGGAGTTCGCGAAGACATTCAGGAGTCCCAGGATACATCTCGCTCGGAGAGAGATGCTGCGATCTGCGCACCACCAGAGGAGCTGGTAAAGCAGAAAGCAGAGAGAGGGAAGCGAGTCCCGCCCTGCTCCCAAATGAAGGAGACGACCGCGAGCCAGTCGGGTTCCGCTCAACGGAGCGATAGCGGAAGGAGCCAAGAAGTCGTCAGCCAAGGGTCGCCAGTTAAGAAGCAGTTGAAGCGGACGAGCGTAGAGGGGCCAAGGGGAAGTAGGTCTGCTGTCACCCTCATCAGGCCCAGGAGCTGTGAGCACCCTCTGGCGGAGTACCAACATCCGTATCTGCGGTTCCAGGAGTCTCACCAGGTTGAGGTCAGTTAGGAACTCTATGCCCAGGTGAACGAAGCGGCGGGACAGGGCAAGGTCCGACACCCACGTTGACGATGAGGCTGAGACTATGTCGAGATGAGCCAGCCACGCATCTCGGTACTTCTCCAAAGCGGCCGCAGATCGGTTACATAGGAGCAGATCATCGAGGTAACGTGAAGGTGGGCTTGAGGCTGTCTCTCCGGCCTTGATGAAGACGCCGTCCATGGGGTGGGTGAAAACCCAGGGGCTGAGGTTGAGGCCGAAGGGGAGAGCCCGAACTGGTAGACTACGCTGTCGAAGGCGGAGTGCAGAAAGCGTCTGGAGGCCGGGTGAACGGGCACATGAAGGTAAGCGTCCGAAAGGTCCAGGCAGACAGCCAAGTCCATGGGTTGCACCGAGGCGTGAAGGGCTCTGGCGGACTCCATGTGGAAGGACGGCGAGGAGATGAACCTGTTCGGCGCTGAGAGGTCGATGATCAGGCGCCACTTGCCTCTGGGCTAGGGGCCAGGAAGAGGCGCCTGTAGAAGGCGGGAGAGTAGCGACGCATTACCAGCTCTGTGGCGTTCTTCTGCAAGGGTGGAGATCTCTCCTCGAAAAGCGGCTGCCGTGAGTCGATCCGAAGGGGTGGAAGTCCACACGGGGCTGCCCCACAGCATGCGGGCCAGAGGTCCTCGTTCGCGTCCTTCACCACCTGCCAGGTAGGACCAAAGAGGGGCAGACGGAAAGGACGGCATCCCGGCGGAGCAGGTCTCAATTCGCGGCAGCAGCCATGGCGTAGACGAAAGCATGGTAAGCCGCCCGGGTGGCGGCCCCGGCCAAGGCGAGGATGTGCCCTAACAGCGGTGAGTTCGACGGAAGCCAGGCCTCCTCCACTCAAGAGATGACAGCTTGCATGGCTAAGTTGAGAAATCCAGCACAGGCAAGAGTGTTGCGGATGAGGGTCGCTGTCCGTTCTAGACCGGGTGGGATGCAACGCCGCAAAGTCCACCTGCTTGTAGCTGTGCCGGCGGACTGGGGGGGGGGGGGGGGGGGGGGGCTAGAAGCGAAGCTTTGCGAGCATCCGGCGTACCAACTCCGCTAAAGGCGAAATCCAAATCAGCCGGCCAACGGGGTTGGAAGCAGAAGACCATGTTGGAGCCCGAGCCCTGCTGTAGGAGAGCGGGGAAGGCATCGCGAAGACCTAGGAACCCAGGCGATAGCGGCAGGGACTGGAACCCCTGGGTCGGGTGATCCGCATCCACAAAGGCCAAGAGCTTCCTGTTGATGGGCGGAAGGGGGGGGGGGGGGGCAGCTTCCGGGGGACGAGACGAAGCAACCAGGTGCACGGCATCGACCAGGGAGCATAGGGTTTCCGCCCTAGTCGTCCGAAGCATAGGCAATGAAGGAGCCTTTGCCGAGCGAGCGTGTGGAGCTAAGGAGCGCAGAAGCGGAATCCTCTGAGGAGATGCTGAGGGCGTCATCCACAGGCGGTGCGGGAGGATGACGCAGAGGGGCAAGGCGGCGGGCACCGCAGCAATGAGGAGCGAGTCCGAGGAGAGCGACCACGATGGCGCGAGCAGCGAGTCTGGAGGGGCGAGTGTCCACGTGGGGAGAGGAGTGGAGAGAGTGTGGTCAACGGCGCGACGGGGAAGGGGAACGGGGGCAGTGGGGAGACACCCGCCGGGAAGGGAGAGGGAACGGTCCCGGCCGCGAAGCAGGAGCAAGGCGGAAGAGGCCACCGAACGGGACGTGCGACGACAGCACGGACGAACCTCCGAGGCCCGGGAATTCCGATGATGAGGGCGAAGACGCTGGGGGTCCGGGAACGAAGAGCCGCGGGACTGCTGGCGGGAGTCCACAGTCCAAGAATAGACGCATCGGCGAGGGCTCCGTTTGCCCGAGCGGGCGGCCAAGGTCCAGCGGCTGTGTCCAGTCTGTGGCGTTCCAGGAGTCGCCTGTCGTGGGCCGCAAGACGAAGCCGAAGGTCTGGCGTCGGGACAGCGTGTAGTTACTTCTTTCTTTGTGATGCTTGTGTTGCGCAAGGCAGGGCGAGCTAGCTCGCTGCGGGCCAGGCTCGAGCGAGCTGGTGCGCAAGGGGGAAGTACGTCCCCCCAACGTCAGGCTTGGCAGTCGTTTGTTTTCCGTTTTGTTTTCCGCAAAGCGGGGCGAGCAAACTCGCTGCGGACCTGACTCGAGCAAGTTGGTGCGCAAGGGGGGATCCTTCATGTGCTGTCCCTCAACAGCAGCGGGTGCTTCTTGGAAGTCTGGGGCCAAGGTATGCGTGAGGCTGCGGGACGGCATTTCTAGCCGAAACAGGTCCAGAGATGGTGGACCATAGCTCTTCTACCCCGGGCGCGCAGACGTCACAGGTGCGGCCGGAGGTACAACCGGAGCAGGGGAGGCATACCACAGCGTATCACCCGGCCACTGGAAGTCACCAGAACGGGTGCAGTGGCAGACTTGAGAACTGCAACATAGAGGCGAAAAACAAAATGACCGGACGTGGCCGAAAGGCCACGTAACGAGTGCAACTGTTTCTTTAAATAATCCAAAGCAACATATCCCAAAAGATGTCATGGCATAGCGTGGTTGCGATCCACAGGTCTCTGGGATATAGGCTCAGCACGCTCCTACTGCGCCAGTCTGCTTTCTTTTAAAAATTCATTTTGAATAGTGGTGATGGGATTTTAATGCCCACTTCATGACTATGCATGCTGTACACACGAAGGCAAGACGGACACCGTAACTGACTCTGTATGCAAATTTAACTCGACAGGAATGAGGCAAAGTCCACATCCCATTCCTGCCCATCAAGGGATATCCTCTCCCTGAAAAAGTTAAATGCTTAGGGCTTAACGTCTTTTATCCACCACAAAGGTGTATTCAAAGACAGGCACCAAAAAAGAGTCTGAACAAATTTGACCCAAGCTGGATTCGAACCCAGAACCGTTCAGTCGAGAGGAGAACACTTTTACCACCGAGCCACCCAGCTCCCCTAATGACATGAAAATCCGCTATGAGTAAATGAAATTCCAAGAGTGATGCCGCCGCCCGGCGCCAAAGGCGCTGGCAAACACCGAGACCTTACCAGGCCATCTCACAGAGGGCAGGGAGAAGGAGAACCTGACACGAAGAAGACGGGGCGCCACCGAGGGCCGCGCACGTCGGGCCAGGGTGCCGAGTCCACGATGGAAGACCCAGAAGTCCGGCAACATGCGAACTTATCCATAAGGGCCCTGGTTTCTTCTTTAGCGTTTCTGTGGCACTATCAGGTCCAACTGGGCTACGTTGAGTGGTTGGATTCGGTCCATGCTCATAGTGCGTGCACTGACTGACTATCCACCTCAAGCGAACGGAAGTGCTTTAATTGTGACACTTGAGGCATAGCCGGGACTGGCGCTTACTGCCCATGAAACACTGGGGCCCAAATGTCCGAGGGCACCAGAAGAAGGAGCACACAGATAACAGTTCAAGGGCTCCGAGGCCAGGCACACGCGGCCGGGAAACACGTCTCTAAATCTAGGGTAACAACCAGTGCGGAACACCAGAAGAAGAAGCACACAAGTGACAACAGTCCCAGGGCTCCAAGGCAAGGCTACGAACACACAGCCGAGAACCAAGACTCAAGTCGCAGGTACAACCGGTGCAGAACCATACACAGCCGTAGGGCTTAACACTGCAGCAGGCTAACACACGTCTGTACTCTGTAAGCTAAAGGAATAAACTGGCGTGTCTGCACAGGGCAGTTACCCGTATGGGGTGGGACGGGAGGCTACTCGGGGTACTGGGTCACGGCGCACCTAGGTTGCCTCCCTTGGCCCTATAGGTACACATAGTAAGTTTTTGGCTAAAATTATGTAAGCTATAGGATGGTTCCTTGTAGTAATGGCATCGGTAATGTTTTTGAGGAAACAAAACCTCCACTGATCAGCAGTAGGAGATCAATAGAGACAACCAGTGTCATTAACTCATTCAGCCCAACACACGTATTTCCCAAATTTTGGAGGCATCATCTAATGACTATGCACCTGTTGCAGGAGATGGATCGATCATGATAATTCAAGGGCAGTGCCAGACTAGCTTGGCACTGCCCTTGAATTATCATAGTCCACCCAACTCCTGCTGTAGTGTGTCAGGGCTGAATGAGTTAATCAGCTTTTCCATTTGTTCAGTTTAGATTTTCAGTGAGGTACATAATCATTTAGTCTTAATTCCATTGTGAATGCAGCCACTGGTACTGTTCACCCTTTGGCTGTTGGTGGCAGATTTTGTCATAATGATTCCTGCTGGCATCATCATGTCGGCAGTGGCAAGTCCTTAGGACTTACTCAGGGAGTTAGGTGTCCCCACCCACCACAGTCTTGGTCAGATGGGGCTCGTAAGCCTTGGATGGCAGCCTATCTAGGAGAAGGAAAACTCTGAATCAAAACCTCCGCTGCCTTGTGGTCATATTCTGACATGGAAAAGGCTTCAGGAGTAAATCTCATGGATAAATCCGGTGTTGGAGCCCCTAAGGCAGTCCGTCGTTGCATTCAACTTCGTTTGGCAACTCCTGTGCCAAACTGTAATGGCTCTGCCGTTCCTTTGGATCCATCAGCATCGTGGAGAGGAGTGCTGCATGGGCAACAGCCTGTCCTCCATACCACACCGCCCAGGCTTGCATCCGACAGCGTTCACCCACTGGTACGAGGCCAAGTCAACTGAGATGTCCACCATCATCGTAGCCAAGCGAACTGAGTACAAACCATTGCCCAGCAAAAAGAACCTGCAGGTTCTCAGGGCTGCCAGGAGCAAGGTCAAACAGACTGCCAGGCGTTGCGCCAACGAGTACTGGACGGAGCTCAGTGAGAACATCCAGATTGCAGCCGTTACAGGTAACATCAGAGGAATGTACGACGGCATTAAGACCAACCCAAAACAAGCTGGCCCCCCCCCCTCAAATCCTCCACCGGGGAAGTTATTACAGACAAAGGTCAGCAGCTGGAGAGATGGGTGGAACACTATTCTGGCCTCTACTGCAGACAGAACGTCGCGACCCCATCAGCTCTTGACGCCATCGAGTGCCTGCCTGTAATAGATGAGATAGATGCAGTGCCAACAATAGAGGAGCTCAGCAAAGCCATTGACAGCTTGGCTTCAGGCAAAGCTCCAGGCAACGATGGGATCCCCCCAGATTTGATCAAGAACTGCAAGGCCACCCTCCTTCTCACCCTGCATGAGTACTACTCCAGTGCTGGCAGGAAGGAGAAGTACCACAAGACATGAGGGATGCCAAGATCACCAGCCTCTACAAGAACAAGGGTGAGAGAAGTGACTGTAACAACTACAGAGGCATCTCCCTTCTCAGCATTGTCGGCAAAGTCTTTGCCCGGGACATCTTGATACATTTGCAAAAGCTGGCAGAACTTGTCTATCCCGAGTCACAGTGTGGCTTCTGAGCTGAGCCGTCAACGGTAGACATGGTCTTCTCCCTCCGTCAACTCCAGAAGAAGGTGCAGGGAACAACACATGCCTCTGTCGCTTTTATTGACCTCACCAAAGCCTTCGACCTGGTCAGTAGAGACGGTCTGTTCAAGATTGGATGCCCACCCTAACTGCAGAGTATGATAGAATCCTTTGACACCAATATGAAGGGGACAGTGCAGTTCAACAGCAGCACATCTGAACCCTTTGACGTTGTTACGTGTTGAGTCGTGGTCGTAGTATGATATCACACCAGACGGCACGCACGTAAGGTTCTTTTAAAGAAACTTCATTCAGCTGCAACCCATCACACGTGGCTTAAGGATGTAGACCACACTGGAGTTCCAACAATATTTTATTGCAGCGATGTGATCTCCACACAATGTGTTTGCAAATGCACCAACACTGATAGAATGTCTCCTCTACGAAATGTCAACACTTGACTTTCGACACAATGCGTTTCTCATACAATGTACATCACCATACACTGCATAACTCCGTCACTGACAATGAAGCACGATACCTTGCGTAGCTCAATGTCAATGTGCTTACGATACACTGCAATTATACAACTGAACAATGTACCGACGCTGTTACATCGCAATTTTACAACTGAACAATGTACACACGTGCTTCCTAGCACCTCTTTTATAGTGGTATCCTTTCCAGAATAATCGAGCAAATTCATACAACACAACCAATCAGAAAAGAATACGTAACCGAAACTCATAAATATTAATGAAAAAGAATACACAAAAATAGTCTACAGAAATCTGGCTGCTATTTCCAGCCTCTATTTTGGGAAATCCCGGTGCGTTATGACGTCTCACAAAAGTATGGTAGACAAATCATGTCCTTTCCTGCATTCCGACCCGCTACTAATTTCACGCGCACAGAAAACTATGAGTATTTGAGCGGCTTTAATACTGTGTTGCAAAACGTTGCCAAGACTTTGACGTCAGATGTGAGGTCACTCGACAGAGCGCGACTTCGCTCGAATGTTCTAGTCTATTCTCAGCGAATTTACGTATCACAAATATCTACCTCTATTCTCCGTGCGGCTTTTCTAGAATCTTCTGGTCTAATCCTAGCATATCACAACAAAGCCAATTCTGCTCTACGCGCGAATGATAGCGAATCTTACTGAAAAAGTACGAGATTCGAAACCATGATAGCTCAAATAAATATCGGATCGTTTCCTATGATTAATACATGCATGCTCTCACAGAACAACACAACCACAATCGTAACATTACCCCCCTTTTTAGAATGAAATTTCATAAAATTTCTTCTAAAATCCAAAAATATGGTTGTGGCTGTGTTAACCTACACAGAATCCTAAATAAATACAATTTCACATCAAAACAAATCATATCAACTACTTTAAAATAATTGACTCACAGTTCCTTTAAACTGTCCTGAGCGCAGACTTTTCCCTGTAAATTCTCATGGACACCGAAATGTTTTTTTCTGGTTTCTTCGTGATGACCACTGGCGATCTGAAATCTCTGTCGACTCCCAAGTCCAGTGTCTCCCCAACATTCTTCCTCAGTCCTCCTCTCGTGTTGCGAAGCAGACGACATGGCTCGTAGCGAACCGGCTCGTTCGATATCAGATCAACCTCACGTTGAACAATATCCACAGTCTCTGAGTCGGTCGGGAATCGATGCACGAAATCTGTAGATTGGACTCTCAGCGTCTCCTGTTTATCTCTCTCCTTATCCTCCTCCTGCAGCTTCAGCATCTCCTTACTCAGAGGAGCTCCGTCTCGCTCGCGACCCTCGATCACCTGGCTTTTCGGCGATCCTATCTGATCATTGTGGCGGTGCTCAGCATCGTATCGCAGATTGTCCAACTCCTGCGCCTGTTTTTACTGCAGACAGTGGATGGCTGCTCGTTGTTCCGCCTCAAACTTATCTCGCTCACTGGCCACGGTCACGTCCACCTGGTTCTGCAGTCGCTGCAGCGCCTTGCACTTCTCTTCCTCCAAACTGCCTCTATTCACCATGGCTGTTTCTATGATGTCAGCCACTTTTAGAGGGATGGTATGGTGGCTTTTCTCTTCCTGACCTCTTGTAGTAACTGCACAGGTTTCAGGTCTCCCATTTCGGATCTGGATCTTCTGCGTTTCTGGCACCGTCCAACGTTTCCAATGATGAGGTCGTAGACTGGAGTCTTCACGCATAACGCCTTCACCTCTCCTGTCAGGTATGGGGTGTTGACACTGACCTGGCCAAGGTGAGGGTTGTCCACTCCTGTAGCTTCTGGTCTGCAGCTACTAAGTCGTCTCTCACGATGAAGCAGCTACAACCGGTGTCTCTCAGCACTCTCACTGGTGTGTTTCCGACGAATCCTGACACCACCGGCATGTTCGGTACTTCATTCTGAGGCAGCCCGTGTTTGAGACTGGTAAGAATGTAGTTCCATCGCCAACTGGGATGCGTCCATTCTTTCTGAAAGATTCGTTTAGCTACGGTGTCACTCGCCTTTCTCCAGATCCAAAGTCACTGGATGACGTCACATCATTGGCTAGTAGTACAGCGGCGGCTCTGTGTTGAGACGAGGTACTACTTCTACCTGCTATCCCGTGATCTTGGTTGGGTCTTCTGTTATTATCACCTCAGGGAACATCTTTAGAAGGACACCATATTACCTTGTGACCTTTCTTTCCACAAAGAAAACACGTCAGGCTCTCCAGCGGCATGTGTTTCGGGGTGTCTGACGTCGTCGATTTCCCCTGCTGGCGCAGAGACCGCTGTGGCTTACCGGGCCCGAACTTTATGTCGTGGGCGTCCAGGTATCTTTGAGCGAAGTCTGCCAGGGCCTTCAGGACTGGTCCTTTTGCTCCCTGAGGTAGGCGAGAGATCCTTAGATCCTGTGTTGAGGACTAGTTCTTTGATGAGGTCACACAGGTCCTGGTACTCCTTGTTTAAACCAGCCAGCTCTATTCATTTCTCCAGGTAGCTCCTGATTCTTTCAATGAATAGGCCGGGTGTTTCTCCTTCTTCAGGTTTGCAGTTCTGAAATCGTCGCCTGTAACCCTCTTCAGTGAAGTTGTACTGTCTCAGCAGGGCGGCTCTCAACTGTGTATAACCTTCAGCTTCTTCTCTTGGCAAGTGGGTGTAAAATTCAAGCGCTTTGCCAGTTAGAAGTGCGCTCAGCTTAATAGCCCAAGTCTCTTGTCTCCAGTTATTGCTGCTTGCGAAGCGCTCGATTATGATTGTATGATTGTACATTGCTTAACGTCCCGACAGCAACAAGGCTTTCTCAGGACGTGCCTGCACTGCTTGTGAAAAACAAAAACTAAACAGAACATTGAATGTATGTCGCCAGCCGGTCAAATACATTAAATAAACCTAACACATGGGGCCTAAATAAAGCTAAGACCATTTAGCAACACACATCCAATATCAAGAGCTACAGGCAGTGCAGACAGTAGGGAGAGTGTTAAAAAGGCAAATACAGGTGAATGGACAAAAGGTAGACAGAAACACATGCCCCAGAATAGAGAGAAAAACCCACCCTGTGGGGCTGACCAGGGTGACCCTGGGAACTAAAAAATACCTAACCCCACCCAAGTCCCCCAGGGCAGACCCGGGTGGGGTGCGAAGCGCTCGAATCGCTCTAGGTAAGCGGCCATCTTATCTGAATTTTCTATGAAAGGTGGTAGCTTTGGCGCACGGGCTGTTTGCTCTCTGCTGGCTAATGCTGTAGCTTCAGTAGCTCTCTGGCTCTGTACCTCTATCTCCAACTGCTTTAAATGAATTTCATGTTGATGCTGCCTCTCTTCGCTGTTTTTCTGCTTCTTCTCAATGTTTCTCTGCTTCTGCTGCTTGAATTTCGAGATTCTGGATTTCACGCTCTTTAGCTCTTTCTTCTCTCTCCAATCTCTTTTTCTTCTCTCTCTTGTCTCTTTTCTTCTCTCTCCTCTCTCTCCAGTCTCTCCTTTTCTTCTCTCTCTTGTTTCTTTTCTTCTCTTTCCAGTCTCTCCTTTTCTCTCTCCAATCTCTCTCTCCTTTACAAACTCGAGGAGTTGAGCTCCTTCGAGTCCACATTCCTTTCCAATTTTCAGGAATGTCTCCATTTCCGATGTCGCCATCTCTGCGTTTCACTGCTGGCTGTTTTCTCCGGCTACCCTTTCCACTGAGCCAACTGAAGAAGTCCCGTCATAGCTGCCAAAATGTTACGTGTTGAGTCGTGGTCGTAGTATGATATCACACCAGACGGCACGCACATAAGGTTCTTTTAAAGAAAGTTTATTCAAATGCAACCTGTCACACGTGGCTTAAGGATGTAGACCACACTGGAGTAACAGTTCCAACAATATTTTATTGCAGCGATGCGATCTCCAAACAATGCGTTTACAAATGCACCAACACTGATAGAATGTCTCCTCTGCGAAATGTCAACACTTTGACACAAAGCGTCTCTCATACAATGTACATCACCATACACTGCATAACTCCGTCACTGACAATGAAGCACGATACCTTGCGTAGCTCTCTCAATGTCAATGTGCTTATGATACACTGCAATTATACAACTGAACAATGTACCGACGCTGTTACATCGCAATTTTACAACTGAACAATGTACACACGTGCTTCCTAGCACCCTCTTTTATAGTGTATCCTTTCCAGAATAATCGAGCAAATTCATACAACACAACCAATCAGAAAAGAATACGTAACCGAAACTCATAAATATTAATGAAAAAGAATACACAAGAATGGTCTACAGAAATCTGGCTGCTATTTCCAGCCTCTATTTTGGGAAATCCCGGCGCGTTATGACATCTCACAAAAGTATGGTAGACAAATCATGTCCTTTTTCTGGAAATTTCATGATCTTTCGTAATACACACCGACCGGCTGCTAATTTCACACGTACAGAAAACAACTATGAGTATTTGAGCGGCTTTAATACTGTGTTGCAAAATGTTGCCAAGACTTCGACGTCAGATGTGAGGTCACTCGACAGAGCGCGACTTCGCTCAAACGTTCTAGTCTATTCTCAGCGAATTTACCTATCACAAAAATCTACCTCTATTCTCCGTGCGGCTTTTCTAGAATCTTCTGGTCTAATCCTAGCATATCACAACAAAGCCAATTCCGCTCAATACGTGTGAACGATAGCGAATCTTACTGAAAAGATACGTGATTCATAACCATGATGGCTCAAATAAATATCGGATCGTTTCCTATGATTAATACATGCATGCTCTCACAGAACAACACAACCACAATCGTAACTGACGTATGCAGCGGTCTCAAACAAGGATGCATCCTGGCCCCTACTCTCTTTGGGATCTTTTTCGCTGTCCTGCTCAAGCATGCCTTTGGTAATGAAACAGAAGGAATCTACCTGCGAACCAGATCAGATGGCAGGCTTTTCAACCTTGCCCTCCTCAAAGCCAAGACAAGGATACTCAAAGCCTTCATCAGGGACATGCTGTTCGCTGACAATGCGGCAGTTTCAACCCATACCCAGCAGGAACTGCAGTCACTGATGGACCGATTCTCCTAGGCTTGCAAGGACTTCGGACTGATTATCAGTCTAAAGAAGACGAACATCCTGGGACAGGACACAGAGACACCGCTATTCATCACCATTGACAACTACGAGCTCGATGTTGTCCACCAGTTCACGTACCTTGGGTCCACCCTCACTGATAACCTCTCTCTGGACATCGAGATTGACAAGAGTATCGGGAAGGCTGCTGCAACTCTTGCACGCCTCACAACTCGAGTGTGGACAAATCCCAAGCTGACTGTGAAAACAAAGATGGCTGTGTACAATGCCTGCATCATCAGCACACTGCTATACGGCAGTGAGACATGGACCACATATCCTAGACAGGAGAGAAGACTCTTGAACACCTTCCACCTGAGAAGCATCCGCTGTATCCTGGGCATATCTTGGCAAGATAGAGTGACCAACACTGAAGTCCTGTCACATTCTGGTCTTTCCAGCATGTACACCCTACTCAGACAACACAGACTGCGCTCGCTCGGCCATGTTCACCGCATGGAAGATGGCCGCATCCCAAAAGACATCCTCTACAGAGAACTGGCAGCTGTGAGAAGAAACACTGGTCGCCCCAAGCTCCGATTTGTAGATGTCTGCAAGAGGGACATGATAGCATTGGACATTGGGTCCTGGGAACGCCTTACGGATGACTGTGCAAAGTGGAGAAGTATCCTCCACCAACACCTCAAGTCAGAGGAAGAGAAGATGTCGAAAGCAGCAGCAGACAAGCGGGCACGCAGAAAGGAGTGCAACAACTCCATCAGACCAGTGACCACGTACATTTGTGATCTTTGCAGCAGGGACTGCCACTCCCACATTGGCCTCTACAGTCACAAAAGATGCTGCTTCAAATCCAGCTGAGCAGGCAATCAGATCAGAACAACTAGGACGCATTATCTATGGTCGATTCAGACCGACAGAGGTCCATTACAGGGACGTAGCGGGCATGAGAAAAGTAGTCCGGCGGTTTTGGAAAGTCGAAAACTATTTGAGGGACGATGGCGACCAGACGCTTATTTATTGATACTAAAATGTTAACTCTATTTTACTAAGAAACAACATTCACATCCAAAGACAGACTTACCTATGATATGCTGGCTTGGAATCAAGAATTGGGAAATGTCACAAGTGTTTAAATCTTTCATGTGGTCATGGGGAAACCAGTCAATTAGTAAACAAACTCGCCTTTCTGTAGTTAGAAGATTACAACATGTCAGAGTTGAAGATCGTTTGTTGTAGATGAGATTTGCAAAACAAAATTAAAAAAGAGATATAATACATGAAGAAATGTTCATCACAAAAGCTTTGCATCTCCTGAATCAACTTTGACAGCAGACGTTTGTGTTGCACGGGATTTTTGAAGCACATTGGTTCTTAATAATAATAATAATGGCTACTTATATAGCGCTTATACTAAAATAAGCTCTTAGCGCCTTACAAATAAAGAGTGGGAGTGGAAGGGGTCATAAAGCCAGAGGAACAAAGGATTCTGCAATTTACACACGCACAGACAAACACACAGGTACATAACAGCCACTGACGAAGAACTGCGCGCGAGCTACATTGGGGTATCGAATAGGTATGTCTTAAGGGCAGATTTAAAGGCAGTGAATGAGGAAGAATGTCTAATATCTATGGGTAGAGAGTTCCAGACAACACTGAGGTCCAAAGTGCGCAAAACAACGGTCACCTCTGTTTGCAGAGCGGGACTCTGAGAAGGCGCGCCGTGTTACTACTTGAACGGAGGGAGTGGGAGGGAGTGTATAGTATAGTATAAGAAGATCAGCGAGATAGGCAGGGGTAGAGTAGTTAATAGTTTTGTAGCACAGACAGGCGATTTTGTACGAGACTCGTTGTTTGACTGGCAGCCAATGAAGTTGTCTCAGGATAGGAGTGATGGGCTGATGCTGTCAAGCGTGGACGATAAGACGTACAGCACAATTCTGAACTCACTGCATTTTCTGAATGAGAGACCGAGGGAGGCCAGCTAAGTAATCAATTGCAGTAATCAATGCGGGACAAGACTAAAAAGACGACCAGTTTGGTGGCTGATTCAGTGGTGAGGTAATGACGGATAGAACTGATACGTCCTAATTCCAGAAAAGCAATTTTGCAGACATGATTTACATGGTCCTTCATTTGAAGATCTTTATCAAGAAAAACGCCAAGATTGCGAACTGAATCAGAAAATGGAATAGGTGCGTCACAAATGTGCATAGAGTCAGGAGAATTTGACAGCAGTCGAGAGGCACCGATAAGAAGAGCTTCTGTCTTGCCCTCGTTTAACTGGAGTTTATTTTCACACATTCAGGACTTAATAATATCTGAGATACAGTTCCGTACATCTGAAATAGCCTGACTGTTTGGAGGTGCAGATTTCGGAAGTTGTGTGTCATCCGCATACATGTGATGATCGGTTGAATGCGATGCGATAACCTGAGAGAGAGGCTGAGTGTACAGCGTAAATAGAATGGGGCCCAGGACAGAGCCCTGGGGGACCCTAAACTCTAGCGCAACAACTTCAGAAAGAGCGTTCTTGACAGAGACGTTAATCTGACGGGAAGACAGATTAAAGTAGAACTTACCAGAAATACCAAAGTAGTTTTCTAGACGCTGGAGCAAGATGGAGTGGTCAATGGTGTCAAACGCAGCTGATAGGTCTAACAGGGCAAGAACTGAGATCAGGTTTTCATCATAGGCACTTAGGAGGCCATTAACGACACAGAGGAGAGCAGTTTCAGTACTGTGCCCAGCACGTTAAGCAGACTGAAGCGGATGGACGAGATTGTTTGACTGTAGATATTTAGTGAGCTATGTCAGAACGACTCTCTCAAGAACTTTGGACAGAAAGAAAGGGTAGGTTTGAAACGGGGCGATAGTTCTTTAGCTGGTTGGGGTCAAGATTCGACTTTTTTCAGGAGAGGTTTGACAACGGCTGATTTGAATTCTGACAGAAAGACGCCTCACTCGAGGGATTGATTTATGATTTTTTGATTGGTTTCTTGACACATCCAGCTCAGAAAATGTCCTAAAAACTTTTTCCCTGCGTGCTGCAGAAGCCACAATTAAAGTTGTTGGCAACACGAATCAAGTGGAGTGAGTCAGTTTTAGACTTGTGGACGTGGTTCAATCGAGCCTCGTGCATACGTGATCTTTTTTTTTTTTTTTTTTTTTTTCGGGGGGGGGGGGGGGGGGGGGGGGGGGGGTACATCGCACACCACTGTGTGATGGCTTGATGTGACCAGCCGTATACCCATATGATAATTCACAAATCAGTCACGTTTTAAGTTAGCTGTCAGGTGTATTTCGGGCATGTTTAAGCCTTTATTGGCTAAGGGCTGCCTTCATCAGCGTGCTGACCCTTTTGTTTTTGTTGACTGAGTGAACCTTTGTTGTTAGGCTTATGGTAGTTTGTTTTGTGGTTTATTTTGTATTGTTGAAGAGGATGTACTCTCGCTCACACTATAACTTGGAAAGGCTAGTGGAGAAATGTGGTGTGTTCTTTTCATGTCGTGTCCTTAGTTTTGATTGTTGGTGGGACAATTCCGTGGTTGTCTGTGGTGTTTCGGGGTTCCGTCTAAGTATTCGTAGCGTCCGTTGATCATGTCGTGGGCGTACAAAGCTTTGCTGTATCTGCCCTCATTAAAGTATACGAAGAGGTATTCTAGTTGTTTCCTTGCTCCATTGTCTCTGCAAAGGCCCATGAAGTCGACCCATTCAAAGAATATCGTAGGGTTCAGTCCATTGGAGAAGATGAATGCAGCTAGTAGGATTGTTTGAAAGTGTGGGAGTTTTTTTTTGTCCTCGATGTATTTTCTTTTAAAAAGTCCCCGCCCATTTGTGTGCTGGTCCTATGATGATTTCATAGTTCAAAAGTCTGGCGGTTTTTCTGTTTCTGGTTCATTCCGTTTTCTTTTCCCCGTTGTTTGGGGGTGGGGGTGGGGGGAATCTTGTATTGGTTGCGGTGTGGCGCGTAGGAATAAGATATTTCCAATGCCAGTTGGTTCACGTTCTTATTGGGAGGTCGTTCTGCTTCGTTTAATGTGTCATGACTTGAGGCTTTTACCGTTTGGAGTCGGCGTGCGGCTTTTGCTAGTGGTGCCTCATGTCCTTCTTATTTCTGTTTTTTACCACTGCTAAATTGGTGGAGCTAGTGGTGCAGAAGTCTGTTGTGTTGATGCACTTCGGCCAGTAGCTTTTGTTCTTGGGCCGGCGATTAAATTGACACTTTTCTGTTTACCAGCCACTGCTAAGTGGTGCACTGAGCTATTGGCGCAAACATGCCATGTTTGGTAAACATGAATACACTTGCGAAGTTTTGACACCACGACAGGTTTGCTCTCTCTCTCTCTCGCTCTTTTTTTTTTTTTTTTGTCCAAAAAGTACTCCGGCGGTTGCCGGAGCGCCGGAGTGGCCCGCTACGTCCCTGCATTATTATTATTACATCATGACAAAAAAACGCCGACTGCCAAAGGTGACAGTGACTGCAGGAACAAGGGGATTAAGCACACTGTAACAAACAAGCATCAAATCCTCAATGAAAATTATGATTAACTTCTAAAAAAATAATTGCTTAGTAGATCTATATGTACCATCAATACAAATCAGTTTAACTCCCAAGAAGGCCCACTTACTCAGCTTCCGTTCCATTTCTTCACAGCGACGAATTTCATTCACAAAGCGCCTCTGGAAAGCGTTGACATGCGAGTTTAGCTGAGACAAAGAAATAACACTAGTTAGGTGCAGCCAAAGTTATGTTTGTACAAACATTGTGTCTAACCTATTCAACTATGACACACTATAAGATACGGTTCAACAACTGAAGTTCAAGGTTGGTGCCAGAATAGCTTGGCAAAAGTAGAATCATGTAAAAACATCAAAAGCGAAGATAACCTTGAATTGGAAAATCATGCACTACATTAGAACCGACTACAGCAAAATGAATTACATGTATTAAAGCCCATGGACTTACATCTTTGAACTGAACAATGCCAATTTCGCCAAGTTCTGCAACACAGGCATAAGCAGCCTCTGATTGCAGGAACATTTGGCACAAGACCATCTCCTCACTGCGGAAGATGGACATTTTGCCGGTTCTGCGTTTGTCTCTCTCACTGCCTGTGGTTTCTCAGACTTGTCCTGCAATCAAGGGATAACATAAAATGTAAATGACCCTTAAAACATATTTTAATTCAATTAAACCAACAACCAAAAAAATCTATGTATCCCATCCCACACTGTATGGGCTTATTATCTGATGAGTAACAATTTAATGGCTAATGTATAATTACATACAATCATAAAATACATCATTCAGGTATAATAAGGTATAACAAAATAAAATCAAAATGGTCCTGTGAATTATCTTTCTATAAGTATAATGAAAGGCAGAATGTCAGCCGATGCAAAGAAAGGTGTATTTTACAGTACACTGTAGTGACAGAATGAAAAAACAAGTCATTTGCACTGCCCATTTACATACATGTACACTGTGAAAGTCATAGCCCAGTCAACTAACACTCAAAATCACATTGACATTTATGATTATATAATATGATAATACTGTTCCTGTTTACATCATGTATTATTCTTCTCAACTAATGAGACATAATTTAAAGTAAGAGATCTATGATAAAATACCACAAACTTCCTAAATGCCGTCAGAACCTGGATACACTATTACTGGCTTGACTTCATTGTGCAATGAGTGTTAAAATGATGTCAGATTATCAACACTTGTGACCTGCTGTGAATTCCTTCACTACTGACTTTCCGACAAGCAAATGCTGCTTTGTTTACTACAGTAACCTACACTAGACAAGCCAACTAGTCCAAATACTGGAATCTACAACAAAACTAATTCGTTAAATTTTAATCAAACGACGCCTTTGTTGATAATTAATATAATATGTCCACCAGTGGCATTTAAATTATAGCTGTTGTTTGCACTACCACAGCACGATGGTAGATAGTGCCAAAAAGGAGACGATGCACTGACGCACAGCTTTTCAAGATAAATACCGAACCGATGTTAAACGTTCCGATGAATATTCACCTGAAAAATCAGTTTAAAAGTTACACCTGAGTCGATTAAATGAAGTTGATTAGAATGGAAGAATTCGACCCAAAAACCTGTTGTGGGCAATGTTTTATACTTTGATGCATCAGCTGGTACCGCCGCCTCTCTCACGTGATGATCTGCCCCTCGAAAGACCGAAACCGAAGGAAAAGTTCTGTTATTGTGTAGCATTAAAATATCACATAATCAGCTGCTAACTTAAACGCCAGGATGTCCACACTCAAAAATAACATATGAAGTTCCAAACATAACCTTTCCTACCTTGAAAACTCTCGACTTGTAAACAGCAGTGCAAGTTTGCCAACTAGTCTGTCAAGTAGTCTCCCTACTGACCTGATTAGTGTCAAAGGTCGCAGACTTTAAAAAAAGTTTCTGTCACCATTTTTAATCTTTGAAACTTCATAGGATACTCAAAAGTGTTATGTACTTCGTAAATGCTTCAATACAATTTAAAAAATTGCTTTTAATTTTTTTAATTGTTGACCCAGTTAGTCTCGTTTGGGTTTTATTTTGTCGTCTGCTTTCCGCAAAGTTATTTCGAAGGCTTGCTGCATTGCTGTGTAAGCGTATTTGAATGTTGAGAGACTAAGCAATCATTATTCATTACGTCACGCACTAGTTTATGTCGTGTACCGCCTGTAAAAGAGTACAACGTGACTATATAACTAATGTAGAGAGGTAATGTTTGTCGACGGGGATGTTTATTGGACAAAACGCGCCTCTTCTATGATAGAGAGTCTGTGTTTTCACAACTGAGGTCATAGGAGGAAGGGGGTGGGTGGTGGTGGTGGGGTCGGGGGAGGGGGGGGGGGGTGTAGGGGGTTGGGGTTTATAAGCAAATACATTTTTTTTATTTTTTATTTAGCAAGATTTTTTTTTTTTTTTTTTTACAGATTCTTTGAAAAAAATCGTCAAAAGACTGTCAGGACTGATTCAGATTAAAACTGAGTAAATTTTGCTTTATGTTTCCTAAGTTTTATGATTATGAACAATAACACTTTCAAGTGCTTTTTGCACTGAAAATGATACCATGTCGATAAGAGCTACCCTTTATTTAAACCTTTCTTTTTTTTCAATTGTACTTTAAGCCTTTAATTGGCTGTCAACATTTTTGCTTACAATGATTCCTGCAGAATGTCATTGCAACAATAAAATGTTACCGACAGCCAAAGGGTGAGTGCATTTATGTCTATGCAATTTGTTCTTTCTTCAGATTATAGAAATCAAATTTCCAGCCAACAATAATGGAGTTGTTTCAGTGTCCATCAGCTGCTCATGAGAACCAGGATGCTTGTTGGTGTGTGGTGTCTGCTCAACATCAGCTTCCTTTGTGCATAGCATGCATCATTGAGCAGCTGGAGGATCAGTCATTAACGACTGTGCAACAACAGTTTAACCTGTCACTGCTGTCTGATGTTATGAAAGATAACGAGGAGGTGTCTTTACTATTTCGAGAGCACATGCCTGTGTCCCAGGTTGTTTTAGACATTTTAACAGGTTTGTTTTATGTTCCTCTGACATGCTGAAACAAGACATGGATTCACTGGCATAATTTTAGGTGCCAAGCTTGCACTATCTTGGTCCATCTATCTTGACACTCATGAACTGTTCTTGATGTTATACTTACAGTAAACTTCTGATGCAACAAAACACCATGGACAAGTTAGTTTTAAGTGAAGTCAGTAGTTTACACAGAAATTTTGTTGTAGGGACATATGCATAAAGTGCTGTTCAGGGGCGGATCCAGAGGGTGGGGGGGGGGGGGGGAGGCACAACAGCCTCCCTCCCCCCAGGCTCCCCCTCCCAGCCCCCCCCAGCCCATTGCCCCTCCCAGCCCCCCCCCCCACCCCCACCCCCTGCCCCTCCCCCCCCCCCCGCCCCCCCCCCCCCCCCCCCCCGTTTCCAAACTGTGTCATACAAAACAAGTCCACACAAGAACAGTGACTATCAGGTGAGCATAATGCAAAACGAAAATCCTAAGAAAGAAAGAAACACGCTTAGAAAGAACAATTACAAATACATGTAAGTTGTGCTGAAATTGTTCTTTATTAGCGCTTTTCCTTTTGGGATTTTCTTTAAAATTGTACTGTTGTGTTGTAACCGTTCCTTCTATGTGTGTTTCCTTTATATATATATTTTTTTTTATTTTACTTTTTTTTTTTTTTTTTTTTTTTTTTGAGGGGGGGGGGGGGGGTGGAGCGGGGGGGGGGGGGGGGGGGGGTTCTCAGACACAATTACAGTTTTCAGAGCTTGAGATTTTTACTTGTTGAAACTTTTCCTCTTTTATCTCAGGACACAGCACCACTTTTGGCACTTTTTATAAAGGAGGGCTGATCACCCTCTCCGCCTCCACATCCCTCGCACCAAACTTAACACTTTCGGTCCCCGCTCCTTCTCCGTCTACGGTCCATCCATCTGGAACACTCTCCCACTCTCTCTCCGTCAGAAACACTCTCTCTCCTCCTTCCAGTGCGCCCTCAAAACTCACCTCTTTCAACAGTTTTAGCACTATATCACCGCACTCCCCACCCCAAGCTGACCGTCGTAATGTATTTCACTGTTTGTGGTACGTGAGTCATTGTCTAAAGCGTGCGCATGCGTGCGCGAGTTGTGAGTGTGCGCTTAGAGTTATAATTATTATAAGATAAGCGCATTATAAATACCGTAATTATTATTATTATTATTATATCTACACACACTTGTCCTCCTCCCCGCCTCCACCCACCTCCCTAACAAAACAAGATTAATCGGGCAGTTCTGATTCTTATATGGTGTTTATTTTCTTATTGAATAGAATGTTCTACCTGGAGTTTCTGCTGGAGCAATCATCTTGTGTTTGACAACAACACTATGCTACTAATTACTCCTCCGTATGAGGAACAAAACAGCCATTGGTGAAAACTGTGATACTGTACACACCAACAAACCTCCTCCATATGAGGAACACAGGTGCAGATCATTTAAACAGTCATGATAACCCATGATGTTCACCTCGTACACAAGCTGATGATTGCTTAAGGGTTAGTTAGTGATTAGAATCTATAGATTTTATGCCTCCCCTCATGTGACACGCGTCAATGACTACAATGTTGCTGTGATGGGCACTGGTGCATGTACATGGACACTTCCTCAAAAAAGACAAAGTTACACAATCTGAGTGAGACTGGCGACCCACTGTGCTCAGAGAGTGATGTGTGACGGGATTAGGGGAATAGCAATCACCTATGACACCCGGGCCAGTTGGCTGCTTACCCTGGGGGAAATACTCACAGCGCAGCTGATTTCTCGCTTTTCGATCATAGTAGACATGTCCAATCGTAGACTGAAACCTAGATGACAGTGCAGGGTGCAATGAGATGGTATCGCACAGAAAGAGGTAATGCTTTTCATGAGCCCCTGTTACTGAAGGGGTACATGAAACTCTATTGCTCGCTACCCCCACCCAGGTCTGCCCTGGGGGACTTGGGTGGGGTTAACTACTTTTTAGTTCCCAGGGTCATCCTGGTCAGCCCCACAGGGTGGGTTTTCCCCTCTATTCTGGGGCATGTGTTTCTGTCTACCCTTGGTCCATTCACCTGTATTTGCCTTTTTTAAACTCTCCCTACTGTCTGCACTGCCTGTAGCTCTTGATATTGGATGTATGTTGCTAAATGGTCTTAGGTTTATTTAGCGTATTAGACCGGCTGGCGACATACATTCAATATTCTGTTTATTTTTTTTTTTCTCAAGCAGTGCAGACACGTCCTGAGAAAGTTTTGTTGCTGTCGGGATGTTAAGCAATGTACAACCAACCAATCTATTGCTGGCTGAGGGACTGAATTGGGCCCCAGATCAGTGATGACTAGACACTTTTCGATCCTTAGGGTTGTCCAGCAGTAGGGCGGCCTATTACCAGATGGCTGCCTCAGTCTGAGGATGCAATGAGGATTATATTGCACAGCAAGAGGCACTGCTTTACATAAGCCCCTGTGAGTGCAGGGGTACATAACACTCTATGTCTATTGTGATAGGGTGCAGGTAAGCAGTGCCAAGTGAGGATATTTGACTATAGGCCCATGAACACACTAGGCCCACCTACCGATCCTGCAAGATAAATGTGAAATATGGGTACAAGTAAAGAAGAATCATCGAATAGTAAAACACAACCAGCTTTCACAAATAACCATCCCCCCAAAAGTTGTTTGGGTCAGGGCTGCTCTGGCTGCCCCGTCCCCCTCTGGATCCGCCACTGCTATTACATCAAAATTTTAGAGTGCTGTTGTGTCCAACTTTGTTATAAGTGAAATTTACATATTGTAGATGCTTTGTACTTTTTAGTGTTTGACGTTGGGTTGACGTTAAAAAGAAACAAGATGAGGATTTCATCCCAAAGTCTACCGTATTGTTTTGAGCTCACATGCGTTTATCTTTTAGGAACATTTGAAGTTGTTCATATTTTTAGGCTTATTATGCTGATCCATTTCCCTTCTCTCTAAGCCAACCTCTGATCAACACACAAGTCGGCGCACACAAATAAAGACGGACACCCGGCGCTTCTGTGGGCTCGTGTAACGACAGGAATCCATCTCCTTCTACTCTAACCCACCCTCTGATCCACACACGCTGGCACACAGAAATAAACACGGACACATGGATTACTACCATTCATAAGCTCTGTGGTCTGGCATAGAGAATAGCTATTCTGAAGATGAATAATAGCATGAGCAGCGAAATGACGTCACTTCAAGTTTCACACCATGGCATCATTAGTCCCACGACGCTGTGTTCATAGTGATGACATGATGTTATTTGTCACTAACATTTTGATGTATAAGAGGATCAAACTTGGCAATTCTTGCCGATTTTCACACCTAGGGCTTACAGGTCACAATTTGACCCAATCCTACCCCAGAGCCGAGACAAACAGCAGGCTTATGCAAACACTGTTTATGAAAAATCATGCAGGTATTAATGAGAATATAGTTTTTATCGTAAAAGATAAATTACAGTTATGTTAGCTGTTTTACAAATGACTGCGAAAAAGTGGTGCAGAAAATTGTCAGATTTTCACACCTAGGGCATACAGGTCACAATTGACCTAATCATACCTGACATCCAAGACAAACTGTAGGTTTATGTAAATACCGTATATGAAAAATCATGCGAGTATTAATGAGAAGATTGTTTTTTTCTTAAAAAGATTCAATTGTTTTAAGATTAATCCCAAATAATTTGTGCAATTAATCCCCAAAACGTGAACATAACTTTTTCAACAAATATTTAATTATCACTCAAAAAGTACTAGATGTACAATGCTGGTTAACGAACTCAACCAACATCTTCCTTTTATCTAGCTGTATGCAAAATATCTAGTAAAAGTAAGAAAAGCTATGGACTCCAGTGTGGACCAACTGGTTTTTGTGAAATGGCCATTTTGTCACCAATGAGCATCTTAATGAAAAAATTAACAAAAATACCTTGAGATTAATCTTTTAGGGACAATATCATACAATTTCAAGCTTGTCTGTCCTCAAACGTGGGCTCTAGTCACTGTCACATAAACACACACACACACACACAGACACACACACACACACACACACACACACACACATGGCGTTTGGCGCCCAAAAGACGTTCTCTAGCAAGGTTTGTATAGCTCGATGTGAAGTCATTTTATCTTGTTACTTCTTTGCCAGAATTTTTGCCCTGCACGCCCAAAACGTCCTAGTGCATGCTCTGGAATGCGCTCCGACCAGCCCCATTTGAAAGTCTATCGCATTTTCAATACAGTAGACAACAACCAAAAACAAACAGCTTTTATCTGACTGTATAAATCTTGTTTGGAATGTACTTAATTTAAAACTGATAATGATAGTTGGTTGCATACGTACACACTCAAAGAGCCCAAAATATATGTTTTGAAGTCAGCGCAAAATACAAGTTAGGGAGAGCTAGCTAGCTCACAATATTATGTTTAAGTAACTGTTCTTTTTATCTGTTTTTAGAACATTACAGTGGCAAATCTTTTGAGGTGGTGTCTGTTGAAAGTAAGTTTTTGACCACTTTTTCACATAAATACACTTTATACATAATCCATCAAAAGTGGTGTCAAATGACATTCTCTAAAATATTTTCAGTATCTGTTGGCAACTGGTAGTCTGCAAGATCTATAAAATCCGTACATAGCCATCATGCCAACGATGGTGCTTTGTGTCTCTGATTGTATTGATTTCTGGATTATCTGATTGTGCATAAAGTTTGCAAATGTTGGTGATGACAGAGTTTTGCATCATAGAGTATGCATTGTTTATTTAGAACGTAAGCATATTGTGACAGATGGAAGCAAAGATGGTCTACAGTTTACTTTGAGGAAGAAATAAAATGCAGTTTACGCATTATTATTTGTTTTAATCCACACGTTTTCAGTCTGTGCACAGATCTTGGATAGTTCTCAAGAAGAAGAGCTTTTCATCTATCTCCTTGATAAACTGGAATTGCAGGTATGGAAGATTACTAGTTAAAAAATGGCAGTTTTCATGTATGTATGCAACCTTGAAACATTTCAACAAGCTTCTGATCAAACATCGTAGTTCAAAGTTGGTACCAGAATTGCTATATTGGCACCACCCTACAACTCAGATAGTCGATCAGTTGAAAGTAGTCTTCAGAGCACAACTTGCAAATTGAATTAATTTTCGACCTTAAGGCTCCAACACTAACATGATTTTGTTCTATATAAAAATGTCATATTTCACTGACAATTTTATTTTTTAATTAGAATTATGTGTTAACTACATACATGTACAGCCAAACATGTGTAAGGGAACCACCCATGGGACTATCAAAAAGTAGTCGCATTAGACAGGTGGTCGCTTTACACAGGGTTGTCTAGGTAAGAGCAAGAAAAACATGGCATGAAAATATGTGTGGTTTAACCCATTTAACCCCTGGCTGCATTTCCCAAAGTTTTAACCCCCAGCTACATTTCTGAAATTTGGGATGTGTCAGCTAACGACTATGTACCAGTTGCAGGAGATGGATGGACCATGATAATACAAGGGTAGTGCCAGATTAGCTTGGCGCCTGGAAATGTTTCCGTTTCAGCTAAATGTATTAAACATATATTCATTCGTTCCTCCATCAAAACAACCATCAACCCATTCACTGACCCCAATGAAAATTTTTAACCCCCGGCTGCATTTCTGAAATTTTGGATTTGTCAGCTAACGACTATGTACCAGTTGCAGCAGATGGATGGACCAGGATAATTTAAGGGTAGTGCCAGATTAGCTTGGCGCCTGGAAATGTTTCCGTTTCAGCTAAATGTATTAAACATATATTCATTCGTTCTTCCATCAAAACAACCATCAACCCATTCACTGACCACAATGTTGCAAGTTACAGTAGAACCTGTTTTGAGCAAAATCCTTTCTTGCAAGAAAACAGTGATTCTAAAAGACCTGCCCTCTAAATCTTGAAGGGCAAAATATGTCACGGGTCATTAATCCTTTGGCAGTCAGTAGCAGAAATCACAGCATCAAAAAACGCTACCAGCAGCCAGAGGGTTAACTCTTTTAGCCCCAAGGTCCCATTTCTCAAATTTTTGAGGTATTGCCTAATGACTATGTGCCAGTTGCAGATGGATTGACCATGATAATTCAAGGGTAGTGCCAGATTAGCTTGGCGCCTGAAGGTGCCAAGCTAATCTGGCACTACCCTTGATTTATCATGGTCAATCCATCGCCTGCTGTAGTGCATTCAGGTTAAACAGGTCAACTGCTTATACAGGTGGTTGCCTTGTCACATTTGACTATACCTGTAGTTGTTTTGGTATACATGTAATTATGAATGTTGACAGGTCATGTTTAGTTGGCTTTTGTAAACATACTATACCAACTTTTTGTCAATGGATTTTTTTTCAGTTACAGCATGGTGCAGAAATTGCACCCTTTATTCTGACTTTACTCGGACAGTTAGTGACCATATCTTCTGCTTATGCATTGGCACTGGTTAGTACTCATGGTGAGAATGAAATTGTCAGTCTTTTTAGATTATTTGAGGTCTACTTGACCATGATAGTTCAAGGGTGGTGTCGGAATAGCTTGACATCAGGCGCCAAGCTATTCTGAGACCACCCTTGAACTATCATGGTAGATCCACATCCTGTTGTAGCATGTCAGGGCCTTTTGGGTTAATGCTCACGGTGAGTCAGTTCACATTATATACTGTGAGTGGTAAATTTGGTACATACAGTCATACGTTTTATCTGTTGTGTGTTGAAAGGTGCCTACCGGTGCCCAGTAAGCAAAATATCTTTGGGCTGGTGTCCGGTGCAGTTAGCCATATCTGTGTCTGTTGTGTGTTGAAAGGTGCCTACCAGTGCCCAGTAAGCAAAATATCTTTGGGCTGGTGTCCGGTGCAGTTAGCCATATCTGTGTATACAAGCCACGTGTGGTCAGCATTGGCATGATGATCAACCCTTTGCTCATTCAGTAGTGTTTAATGCATGTAAAAGCATTCACTTGAAAACTTTGCAAACCTCTGTATTATTACTTATTCCACAATGAAATTTTGTTTTCAAAGACACTTTTTAAAAACTCATTTAACCTCAAGGCCGCATATCCCAAAGTTTGGAGGTGTCACCTAGTGACTATGTACCACTTGATGGATAGACTATGAGAATTCAAGGGTAGTTCCAAATTTGCTGAAAAGCAGTTGATTGACTTAACCTATAGTTACTAAGCAAAATGATGTCCAGAGCTGATCTGTGCGCAACCGTTCTTTTATGAACTGCGGCTTTTGTCCACCCTTTTTGCTTGCTGGGTTGTTACAGATGGTCTGTTGGGAAATCTGCTGGAGATGCAAGCATCATGTGTGGCTGCTGATGAAGGAGTGCAGTGTTCCCTGTCTTTTCTACTCACACACCTGTTGGACAGATCTGTGCTGCCAGCAGTTCCACAGTACATCTTGCCTCTGGTTGAGAGGCACCTGCTGGCATGGCTGACTTCAGCACAGTTACTGAATTTACAGATCAATACGCTAGGTATGACAGTCTAATTATGAGTCATTTTTGGGCTCGTGTGTGATGGCAGAAATGTGTCTATGTACTGAGCCATCTGTTGCATGTTTCATCTTTGATTTAGCCCTGATGCATTGCAGCCATAGATGGATCGACCATAATAATTCAAGGGTAGTAGCAGATTAGCTAATAAGCTAATCTGGCACTACTCTTGAATTATCATGGTCAATCCATCTCATGCAAGTGGTACATATAGTCATTAGGTGACACTCCAAAATCTGGGAAGTGTGGCCTTGGGGTTAAATGGTTTAATGCCTGCTTTGAAATGGCAGCACCAAGATCTTCCCTGGATAAACACATTTGCCCAAGACACACTACTTTAATAAGGCCAGCTAAAGGCATAGAGCTTTATCAGCACCAGTGCCATTGTCTACATAAATGCAAGAGGCATACATTTTTTGAGTCTCTGCAGCTGTGGGGCTCATGAGAATTAAGGTATGCCTCCTGCATTTGGGTGTTGTTCACTATGCTCCAGCAGTCAAGCTGTGTTGATAATTCTGTGCTTTCAAATTTCAGCTGTATTGAAGGGAGTATTACAGTCAGACAGGCACTTGCTGGAAGACCCAGAGATGTGGTCTCCATTGCTTCTGGGCCTGAAGCGCATGTTTGTTAGTAAACGGGAGGTACTGCAGACGACTGCTACCCAGTGTTTGGCCAAAATGGCAATGAGTCAAAGGCATACCCACTATCTACAGTCAGCTTTGGAGAGTGATCTGCCAGGTTTGTGTGTGTGTTTGTGTGTGTACATGTGTGTGTTTGTGTGTGTGTGCGCATGTTAAACTGCAGCCCAATATTTTATTACAGAGCGCTTAGGTCAAATGATGTCCAGGGGTCAATGTTCTGACAACTGTCCCCCCCCCCCCCCCACAACCCTTCCACTCTAACCCTCCAACAAAAAAGAAAGAAAGAAATCAGTCTTGTTAGCCAAATCTTAACCCATACAGCCTTAACATGCTATAACAAGATGTGTATCAATCAATCATTTGTTTTCTCAAAATACATTCCCGATGACATTACTATTAGGAAGATATGCCTAGCTTACCAATTTCAGCCTAAGAACCTGTTGTGTTCCTACACAACCAGGGAGGCAACTCTAGGGGGCCGTAACCAGGGCTTCCTGTCCCTGCCCATTCGGTCACGTGCCACATGGTGTCATGCCAGTCTGTTTGCTTAGCTTACCGTGAACGGTTGCGTTCTAGCCTACGGGACCTTTCCTTGCACTGGGACCTTATGGCGTTGAGGCGCGTCCCCTGGGTGGTGGATAGGGGGTCCCTCACGAGAGGGGTGCACCGAATGAAATAAGGTGCCATGAACCAACATGGTCTAAGGGAAGGTGACCCCAACAGAAAACCCCTGGTCCTCCTAGTAAGGGGGTTGGGCATGGGGGTAGCTTCCCCACCCTGCAAATAAGGAAATAGCTACAAAAACGCCGACAAAAAGACAAACAGCAATTCCTTTCCTGGAGGAGGAAGGTTCTTCTACCAGAAGATTTATGACGTCGTGTGGTGAAAGCCGGAAGTCTTCGGAAGCCACAGGACCGAGCCGCCTCTCTCTATCCAGGGACACAATCATGGGCACATGGAACGTCAAGACCATGTACCAGAGCGGCAAGGCCGCCCAGATAGCAGCGGAAATGCAAAAGTACAACCTTTCCCTGCTTGGTATCAGTAAAGCCAGATGGACGCAGTCTGGCCAGGAAAGGCTGTTAAGTGGGGAGATGATTCTGTATTCAGGTCATGAAGAGGAGAATGCCCCCCATACAGAAGGAGTAGCATTCATGCTGTCACCAGTGGCACAGAGAGTGCTGATGGGCTGGGAACCTCTTGGGCCAAGAATTATCACAGCAGCCTTTAGAACCAAGAAAAAGATCAAGCTGAACGTCACCCAGTGTTATGCGCCCACTAATGACAGTGATGAGGAAGAGAAACAAGAGTTCTATGACCGACTCCAGAGTGCCTTGGACAAATGTGCGGAGCAAGACATCACCATCGTCATGAAGAGGTGATGGGGAGACAGGGACTAGGGGAGATGAGTGAGAACGGGGAGAGGTTTGTAGACTTTTGTGCTCTAAACCAACTTGCCATTGGAGGCAGCATCTTCCCCACACAGAAGAATACACAAAGCAACTTGGGTCTCACCTGACCATACTACAGAGAACCAAATAGACCATATCTGCATTAGCAAGAAATTTAGAAGATCCCTTCAAGATGTTCGAGTGAGGAGGGGAGCAGATGTCACCTCAGACCACCATCTGCTTACCTTAAGCATCAAGCTCAAGTTAAAGAAAAGCCGCACAGAGACAACAAGAAGACAGCGCTATAATGTAGGCCTCCTGAGAGAGACTGGAGTGAGAGAAGAGTTCAAACTGGTGCTGTCCAACCGGTTTCAAGCACTACAGGAGCTAGTAAATGAAGAGGAGGCGGTCACCACAGAGCAGCAGTGGAAGGCAGTTAGAGAGGCGCTGAACTCAACCTGCAAAGACACTGTAGGGTTCAGGAAACGCCATCACAAGGACTGGCTGTCGGCACAGACCTTGAAGAAGATAGAAGTGAGGAAGCAGAAGAAAGCAGTTGTCAACAACAGTCGCACGAGAGCAGCCAAAGCAAGGGCACAGGAGGAATACTGGGAAGCCAACCGCGAGGTGAAGAGGAGTATCAGAGCAGACAAGAGAGCCTACACAGACAGCCTGGCAGCAGAGGCAGAAAAGGCAGCAGGCAGTGGCAACATGAAATAGCTCTACAACATTACCAGAAGATTGTCGGGCAAGTATGGCCATACAGAAAGACCAGTAAAAGACAAAGAAGGCAAGCCTATTGCAGACAGAGCAGACCAACTCGACAGATGGGCCGAGTATATTGAAGAGTTACTGAACAGACCCAGCCCACCCGACCCCCCAGACATCCAGCCAGCAGAGACCGACCTACCCATCAGCTGTGACAGACCCAGCCGGGAAGAGATCAGAAGAGCAGTGGCATTTTTGAAGAACGGCAAAGCAGCAGGGCCAGATGGCATCCCAGCGGAGTCTCTGAAAGCAGACCTAGAGACAACAGTAGAGATGCTGTACCCACTGTTTGAAAAGATCTGGGAAGAGGAGGTGATGCGGGCTGACTGGAAGGAGGGGTACCTAATCAAGCTTCCCAAGAAAGGCGACCTCAGCAAGTGTTCTAACTACAGAGGAATCACCTTGCTGTCAGTACCAGGAAAGGTCTTCAACAGGATCATCCTGGAGAGAATGAACTGCTCCATTGACCCCCAGCTGAGAGACCAGCAAGCAAGATTCAGGAAAAACTGATCATGTACAGACCAGATCGCCACTCTCCGCATCATCGTGGAACAGTCTCTCGAGTGGAGCTCCCCACTGTACGTCAACTTTGTGGATTACGAGAAAGCATTTGACAGCGTGGATCGAGAGACTCTGTGGAAACTCCTCCGACACTATGGTGTACCCACAAAGCTCGTCCACCTGATCAAGAGCAGCTACGATGGCATGACATGTCGTGTGATCCATGAAGGGCAGTTCACCAGGGAGCTCCAGATCAGAACCGGTGTCAGGCAGGGGTGTTTGCTGTCTCCGTTCCTCTTCCTACTGGCCATAGACTGGGTCATGAAGAGGACCACAGAGCACAGACGAAGTGGAATACAGTGGACACTGTGGACACAGCTTGATGACCTCGATTTTGCAGACGACTTGGCTTTACTGTCCCACACTCATCAACAAATGCAGGACAAGACCACGAGGCTGACATCTCGTCCCAAGTGGGCCTCACCATCCACAAACAGAAAACAAAGACAATGAGGTTGAACGCAACCAGGAAAGAACCAGTTTTGCTTGCTGGCACCCCGTTGGAGGAGGTGGAGTCCTTCACCTATCTCAGGAGCATCATAGACAAAAAAGGCGGTACTGATGCAGATGTCAGAGCACGAATTGGTAAAGCCAGAGCAGCCTTTCTCCAGTTTAAAAAAGTGTGGAGTTCCAGAGAGCTGTCACAACACACCAAAGTCCGGATTTTCAACTCCAGTGTAAAAGCAGTTCTCCCATATGGAGCAGAGACTTGGAGATTGACAAAAACCACAGTCAACAGAGTACAGATCTTCATAAACAGTTGCCTTAGAAGAATTTTGAAAATCCACTGGCCATTGAAGATCAGCAACGTCAGACTCTGGGAGAGAACAGAACAGATAACAGCAGAGAATGAAATTGGGCGAAGAAGATGGGGATGGATTGTTCACAGTCTGAGAAATCCAGACCAAATAGGTGACTGCCAAGCGTGTAATATGCAAAGAAGTACCCAACGGAGAAAGAAACACGCTTAGAAAAGACGGGTACAACACAATTTATTAATATTTCGTGTAAATACTCTTTGTCAAAATAGACAAACAAACAAACAGAGAGATTAGCCGCTACTTATCTTCATTGGCAGAAGGAATGTGGCACAAACAAACAAACAGAGAGATTAGCCGCTACTTATCTTCATTGTTTGTCTATTTTGACAAAGGGTATTTAACCGAAATATTAATAAATTGTGTTGTACCCATCTTTTCTAAGCGTGTTTTTTTCTCCGCTGGGTACAGTCTGAGAAAGCCAGCTTCCAGTATCACTAAGCAGGCATTGTCATGAAACCCCCAGGGAAAGAGGAAAAGAGGCAGGCCGAGAAACACCTGGTGTCGAGACCTCCAAGCAGACTCAAGAGACTGGGAACCACCTGGAGTAAAATCGAAGGAGAAGCACAGGACTGGAGTCGCTGGAGGTCTCTCATCTACGGCCTATACCCAGGGAGGGGTGACAGGCGTAAGTAAGTAAGTACTACGGGACCTTTGGCTGTGTACGTTGTGACCGGTCGTTTTTGACCGGCCATTTTTGGATTACATGTGTTCCCTTTGGATGATGTGTGTCCCTTTGGATTAAGTGGGTTCCTTTGGATTACTTGTGGTTCCCCATCGTACCTTGGATTGACGTGGTTGCAGGTGTGGTTCCCTGGGATTACTGTGTGCCTTCTGGGACTTTACCTTCCCGTCCGGTGTGTTCTGAGGGCTGTGTGGCAGGTTCCCCCTTGTTCCCGCAGCCATGGCAAGGTAAGGCCTCGGTCCATGCCCTCGACCGGCCCTTTGGCCAGGCGGTGGCTTTGACCGTGGGTGCTTTTTGTATTGCTTGTATGACAACTCGCATTGAACACTCGAACTCGCTTGGCGGGGCCACGGGGAGCCCACGCCCGGTCGCCTTTCACGTGTGATATGTGTTGCAGCTGCCAAGTTCGCACCTGCCTGCAGTGCAGCAACTTCCAAAGGCTGAGCGATGACCACACGGTCTGCCTCTCCTGTTCCGGCTGTGCCTCCAACCACTCTTGCGACGTCTGTACCGCCTGGCCGGAGGAACTTTGGTTGCAGCTCTGGAGTTTTTACCGGCGCAAGCGTCCGACGCCGGTCCATGAACGCCCGCCTGCCATGGCGCCCCCCTCCTTGATAGGAGAAGAGACCAGGTGCGCCCGCTCGGACCTTGGGGAGAGGACGACACGTCGGGTCTGTACTTACACCTCAGTTCCCAGGACTTCGTCTACCACTGTGCCCCCTCGGACCTGGCCCGCCCGCTCCACGGAGGAGTCCGGCCAGCAGTGCGCCCGCCTCATCGAGGCTGGCCTGCACGTACCCTGCATTGCGGCAACTGATATGCTGGGCCCTTACGTATTGCACAAACACAAGCCCACTCACTACCACCGGGAGTCTAGCCAGCAGAGTGCCCGCCTCATCGAGGCCGGCCTGCAGCGACCTTCGTCGCCTTGTCCCATGACCGCTGGCAGACCTGACAAGACGCACAATGCCAGGAGCCCCGTGCGCCCCTGCTCTTCAGACATTACTCCTAGGAAGGACTGTGATGTGCAGCGCAACAGCAGACGCAGCCCCCGGCCCTCCTCGTCCTCCTCTCGCTCGGCGACTTCACGCGCCTCGAGGCTGCGCCCACCCTCACGCTCGTCTCGGCACGCCTCTCCTCGCTGGCCCTGGCGTCCGTCACCTTCCGACTCCACGGGAGGAGATTGCCCGATTGGACCCTACAGCCTTGCCCTTTTCATCGCAGTCACTCCACCCGGGACAGATAGCCAGCACGCACCGGCGCCGTCTTGCCCCGTCGATCCCTCCCACGCGCCTCGCCCCCTGCCTCCCCCCACCTTCAGCGGAGGAGCTCCCGGGTGAGTCGTCCCCGTCTTTCCCCCAACCCTGGTGGACGTCATGACAATGCCAGCAAGGCCCCCGACTCCCATGCCTCCTCCCGCGCGGCCCTTCTCCCCCTCTTCCATCGGTACCTCCCGGAATGGCTCCCAGCCCCCCTGCAGTCGACTCGCCCCCCTGATGACGATGAGGTCCTGAGCCTGCTGCCAGAAGACTCCGTCTCGGCCCTCCTCGGCGCGGACAGTCGTTCTCCCTCTCCCCACTCGAGTTCCGCGGACGGCCCCTAATCGCCCGCGGCCCTCTCGGCTCCGAGGGCGGAGACTCTCCAATCCTTGGATGAAGCGGCTCATCTGATTGTGGCCTGTCTTCCCTCGGAAGCCTGCCCGCCATCCCCGCCACTCAAGAGGAAGGCCTCCGCCTTCATTGACGCTGCCCGTCAGATCAAGAGGTTAAAGTTTCTCCCCCAGCCCCTGGGCTTTCGGGACCTCGCAGATGCCTTCTCTGCGCAGCTGCAGCAGGGTACCTCCCGCGAGTCCGACTTCTCTGACCATAGGTGGCCCACTGGCCTTGACATCGCCTTCCACCAGGACTGGTAAGCAGGGCATTCCCAGGCTTTCTCCTGTCCCCTACCCACGGTGGATCCACCAGTGCAAGTACAGGCAGGCGGCTCCGGGCAGTTGCAGCGTATCGTCCTCCACGGCTTGGACAAGACTGCGTCCCTTATCCGCAATGCCTTGGCATGCTTGGGTTTCTTGGAGGTCCTGACTCAAGCATTCGTCCATCGCGTTGAGGACCCCTGGCATCCGTCCATCTTGCCTCTTTGTTTTTTCAAAATACATTACCGATGGCATTACTATCTGGGAATACACTCTATTGCCTATAGATTTCAGCCAAAAGTTGTGTACCAGACAACTGGGGAGGAGACACTGGGGATCCACACACCAGGGCCCCGGGTGGCCTCCCCTTACTACCCTATCCCGGCATTCACAGGGCGACCTTGTCAGTTTAACTCATAGCTCGACCATGGACAATCGAGTTTTTTTGCCTTGCTCCGTTTCGGACGGTTTTCTTCAGTGAATATTTGAGTTTTGGCCTTTGGCTTTGGAGTTTTCTGTTAAGCTTTGGACTCACTTACTTCGTGGCTGCTCTTTGCGTATGGTTGGCTACAGTGTGTGAACTGAGCGCCGGCCGGTTTGGACCGGCTCTGCCTTTAGTGAGCTTCGCCCTTGGCTGTGGCCTTGGGGTTAGACTCCTCACGTGACTTTGTGCCTTGTAGTGAGGGTGCGACTTGACTGTTTTTTCACCTACGTTGTTTGGCCTACGGTCGCATGGCTGCTTCTTTGTTGAAGTCTTGCCTCCTCTGCGGGGACTTCCAGTGGCCGGACGATGCCCACGACGCTTGCTTGCCGTGTTCGGGCTGCTCTTCAGACAGAACTTGCGACGTTTGCGCCGAGTGGATGGAAGACCAGTGGTCGCGCATGTGGGACTTCTACAGACGCGACCGGCCCTCTCGGCCACTTCAGTCTCCCCGGGATCCTCCACAGGTGGACGTCAAATTCCTCGGCACATCGGGCTCCGCTTTGCTCCGTCGTTCGGGCTGTCTGGCCCACAGGTAAGTCCCCTTCTTTTACCATTACCTCGCAGGTCCTCCCTCCCCTCTCCAAGTCTTCGGAGCAGGGTAGGCGAGTTTCGGAGTCACGCCCCCCACGCTCTGCTTCGGCAGCGCGTGGCTTGAGCCCCATAACTTTCCTCACCCCCCGCTCTGCTTCGTGCGAGCGGCCTGGGCGAGCTGAGCGTTCGTCAGCCACCCCCGGCTCTAGGTCCCCGGAGCGGGTGTGAATGAGTGAACGCAAATGTAAGAAAGAGAGAAAACGTGATAAGAGAGGCTCTCACTCACGCTCCGAGGCGTCGGAACGTGACTTGAGACCTTTAGAAGTGCTGCCTCCCCGTTCCGTTGTTTCCGAGCGGGCTCGGCCAGCCTCGCTTTCGTCCCCCCCCCCCCCCCCCCCCCCCCCCGCCCCGTCTCGTCTGGGCGGGCCCGGGGCGACGTCACTCGCCCCCCATGCTCCGAAGCGTCTGAGCGGGGGTCGCGTGCTCAAAAATTGTCCCCTCCTCGCTTCGCTTTGCCTGAGCGGGCTTGGCGTGACCTTATTCTGCCCCCCCCCCCCCCCCCCCCCCCGCCCCGTATCGACCAGGCGGGCCTGGCGTGACTTGGACCCGCGTCCCCCTCGCTCCGAAGCATCTGAGCTGGGGCCGCGGGTTCATAGATCGTCCCCTCCCCGCTTCGCTTTTCCTGAGCGGGCTTGGCGTGACCCTAGACTGTCCCCCCCCCCCCCCCCCCCCCCCCCCCCCCCGCCCCGTATCGACCAGGCGGGCCCGGTGTGACATTGTCGCGCATCCCCCACGCTCCGAGGCCTCGGACGGGGGACCACGTGCCCGGTTTTCGTCCCCTCCCCGCTCCGCCTTTCCTGAGCGGGCTAGGCGAGACTCGTTATGGTCCCCCCCCCCCCCCGCCCCGTTTTCTCCAGGCGGGCACCCCACCTGGGCCTGCCTTGGGGGACTTGGGTGGGGTTAGGTATTTTTTAGTTCCCAGGGTCACCCTGGTCAGCCCCACAGGGTGGGTTTTTCTCTCTATTCTGGGGCATGTGTTTCTGTCTACCCTTTGTCCATTCACCTGTATTTGCCTTTTTAAAACTCTCCCTACTGTCTGCACTGCCTGTAGCTCTTGATATTGGATGTGTGTTGCTAAATGGTCTTAGCTTTATTTAGGCCCCATGTTGTAGGTTTATTTAACATATTTGACCGGCTGGCGACATACATTCAATTTTCTGTTTAGTTTTTTTTTCACAAGCAGTGCAGGCACGTCCTGAGAAAGCCTTGTTGCTGTCGGCACGTTAAGCAATGTACAATCAATCAATCAATTCTCCAGGCGGGCCCGGTGTGACCAGACCGCTTCGTCTCTAGTCCGATCGCGTTCGGATAACCTTCTCCAGCTTCCGCGTGCGGAACTTAGCTTTGAGGTTGACCGCCCTTCTTCCACGGTCCCTCCGTCGCCGCGGCGCTCCTCTCTGTGTGCGTCGCGGGCGGCGCCGTCTACCTCTCGTGCGGCGGTGCGGCGCTCTCGGAGCCGCTTGCCCCTTTCATCCCCTTCGCGGGAGGGTCGGTTTTTGGAACCGGATGTCCTCAGCCTTCATCCTACAGATTCGGCCTCGGCTATCTTCTTGCAGGACTCGGCGGCTGGATCTCCTTCCCGCCTGTCCACTGTCTCGTCGGCCTCCTCCTCTTCGGACGTCGTCGGCCCTTCGCTCGGCTCGCAGACGGTCCGCGCCTTGGGAGAGGCCTCCCGGCTGATTTCAAGTACCTACCACCCGACTTCTGTCCGCCTTCACCCCTGCTGAAGAGACAAGCTTCCGCCATGGTCGACGTGCAGAGGCAAGTCAAGCGCTGCAAGACCCTCCCACAGCCAGCTGGCTTCCGGGACCTCACGATGCGTTCTCCGCCCAGTTACGTAACGACACCTTCGGCGACACGGGGTTTTTCACCGACTCACGGTGGCCTGCGGGGATCAACTTGAGCTTCCGCCAGGCTTGGTATGCAGGACACTCCCAAGCCTTCGCCGTCCCTCTTCCAGCGGTGGATACGGCGGCCTTAGTCCAGGCGGGCGGCCGCAGACTGGTCCAGAACTCTTGGCCGCGGCCTCTCGACAGGATCGCTTCCTTAGCTCGGAATTCTCTGGCGTGTTCTGGCTTTTTGGAATTGGCTACCCAGGCAGCCTTACAGTGTCTGCAGGATACTTGGGACCTGGAGGTTCCGTCCCCACTCTGTGATGTGCAGTTCATCCTGGTAGCGGCCAACCGGGCCGCCTACCATTCCTCCGCCAATGCCATGGCAGCGGCGGCCAATTGCGGCCTCTGGCGGTGGGATACCCTTCTGCGTCTCTGCTCGGATCTTCCCATGTCAGTGAAGACCCAGCTTCGTCAGGCCCCCTTAGGTGGTTCTCATCTGTTCGGCGACACGTGGCAGACAGTAAAGGACGCTTCCAAAGACTTGTGGCCCAAGTCGGCAGCTACCCCAGCCTCGACCCGCTTTCGCGCCCCCCGCCCGGCCAGGGGTTGTGCCCGGTGGTCTTCCAGACCCTCTGTGCTTCCAGTCAGCTCGTTGCGAGGTCGGGCTCGTCCGCTTCAGGCCTCTCAGCCCTTCCCCGCCACTCGTCCATCTTGGCCCCGCAGCGCCCATAAATCGGGGCGCGGTCGGGCTGTCTGACTTGCCCCCGCCTCCGCCCCCGTCGACAGTTCTCGGGTCTCCAGTCGGCAGGCGGCTGTCCCTCTTCAGCGACCATTGGAGATCGCTGTTCCCAGATGACCCTTGGATCCTTTCCACGGTTACTTCAGGCCTACAACTTTCATTCCGTTCCCCTCCGCCTCTTCGCAGGTCCCCCATGTGGACCCAGGATCCGCTCGATGGCCTACAGGCAGACGCTCTTACTTACTTACTTACGCCTGTCACCCCTACCCGGGTATAGGCCGTCGACGAGAGACCTCCAGCAACTCCTGTCCTGTGTTTCTCCTTCGATTCTACTCCAGGTGGTTCTCAGTCTCTTGATGTCTGCTTGGAGGTCTCGACGCCAGGAGTTTCTCGGCCTACCTCTTTTCCTCTTTCCCTGGGGGTTCCATGACAATGCCTGCCTAGTGAAACTGGAAGCTGGCTTTCTCAGACTGTGACCGATCCATCCCCATCTTCTTCGCCCAATTTCATTCTCTGCTGTTATCTGCTCTGTTCTCTCCCAGAGTCTGACGTTGCTGATCTTCTCTGGCCAGTGGATTTTCAAAATTCTTCTAAGGCAACTGTTCATGAAGGTCTGTACTCTGTTGACTGTGGTTTTTGTCAATCTCCAAGTCTCTGCTCCATATAGGAGAACTGCTTTTACATTGGAGTTGAAAATCCGGACTTTGGTGTGTTGTGGAACTCCACACTTTTTTTCAACTGGAGAAAGGCTGCTCTGGCTTTACTGATTCGTGCTCTGACATCTGCATCAGTGCCGCCTTTTTTGTCTATGATGCTCCCGAGATAGGTGAAGGACTCCACCTCCTCCAACGGGGTGCCAGCAAGCAAGACTGGTTCTTCCCTGGTTGCGTTCAGCCTCATTGTCTTTGTTTTCTGTTTGTGAATGGTGAGGCCCACTTGGGACGAGATGTCAGCAAGCCTCGTGGTCTTGTCCTGCATTTGTTGATGAGTGTGGGACAGTAATGCCAAGTCGTCTGCAAAATCGAGGTCGTCAAGCTGTGTCCACAGTGTCCACTGTATTCCACTTCGTCTGTGCTCTGTGGTCATCTTCATGACCCAGTCTATGGCCAGTAGGAAGAGGAACGGAGACAGCAGACACCCCTGCCTGACACCAGTTCTGACCTGGAGCTCCCTGGTGAACTGCCCTTCGTGGATCACGCGACATGTCATGCCATCGTAGCTGCTCTTGATCAGGCGGACGAGCTTTGTGGGTACACCGTAGTGTCGTAGGAGTTTCCACATAGTCTCTCGGTCCACACTGTCAAATGCTTTCTCATAATCCACAAAGTTGACGTACAGCGGGGAGCTCCACTCCAGAGACTGTTCCACGATGATGCGGAGAGTGGCGATCTGGTCTGTACATGATCGGTTTTTCCTGAATCCTGCTTGCTGGTCTCTTAGCTGGGGGTCAACGGAGCTCCTCATTCTCTCCAGGATGATCCTGTTGAAGACCTTTCCTGGTACTGACAGCAAGGTGATTCCTCTGTAGTTGGAACACTTGCTGAGGTCGCCTTTCTTGGGAAGCTTGATTAGGTACCCCTCCTTCCAGTCCGCCGGCATCACCTCCTCTTCCCAGATCTTTCCAAACAGTGGGTACAGCATCTCCACTGTTGTCTCTAGGTCTGCTTTCAGAGACTCCGCTGGGATGCCATCTGGGCCTGCTGCTTTGCCGTTCTTCAAAAATGCCACTGCTCTTCTGATCTCTTCCCGGCTGGGTCTGTCACAGCTGATGGGTAGGTCGGTCTCTGCCGGCTGGATGTCTGGGGGGTCGGGTGGGCTAGGTCTGTTCAGTAACTCTTCAAAATACTCGGCCCATCTGTCAAGTTGGTCTGCTCTGTCTGCAATAGGCTTTCCTTCTTTGTCTTTTACTGGTCTTTCTGTATGGCCATACTTGCCTGACAATCTTCTGGTAATGTCATAGAGCTGTTTCATGTTGCCGCTGCCTGCTGCCTTTTCTGCCTCTGCTGCCAGGCTGTCTGTGTAGGCCCTCTTGTCTGCCCTGATACTCCTCTTCACCTCGCGGTTGGCTTCCGAGTATTCCCCCTGTGCCCTTACTTTGGTTGCTCTCATGCGACTGTTGTTGACAACTGCTTTCTTCCGCTTCCTCACTTCTATCTTCTTCAAGGTCTGTGCCGACAGCCAGTCCTTGTGATGGTGTTTCCTGAACCCTACAGTGTCTTTGCAGGTTGAGTTCAGCGCCTCTCTAACTGCCTTCCACTGCTGCTCTGTGGTGACCGCCTCCTCTTCATTTACTAGCTCCTGTAGCGCTTGAAACCGGTTAGACAGCACCAGTTTGAACTCTTCTCTAACTCCAGTTTCTCTCAGGAGGCCTACATTATAGCGCTGTCTTCTTGTTGTCTCTGTGCGGCTTTTCTTTAGCTTGAGCTTTATTCTTAAGGTAAGCAGATGGTGGTCAGAGGCGACATCTGCTCCCCTCCTCACTCGAACATCTTGAAGGGATCTTCTAAATTTCTTGCTAATGCAGATATGGTCTATTTGGTTCTCTGTTGTATGGTCAGGTGAGACCCAAGTTGCTTTGTGTATTCTTCTGTGTGGGAAGATGCTGCCTCCAATGACAAGTCGGTTTAGAGCACAAAAGTCTACAAACCTCTTCCCGTTCTCACTCATCTCCGAGCCTAGTCCCTGTCTCCCCATCACCTCTTCGTATCCGGTGTTGTCCTCCCCTATTTTGGCATTAAAATCGCCCATGACGATGGTGATGTCTCGCTCCGCACATTTGTCCAAGGCACTCTGGAGTCGGTCGTAGAACTCTTGTTTCTCTTCCTCGTCACTGTCATTAGTGGGCGCATAACACTGGATGACGTTCACCTTGAGCTTTTTCTTGGTTCTAAAGGCTGCTGTGATAATTCTTGGCCCAAGAGGTTCCCAGCCCATCAGCGCTCTCTGTGCCACTAGTGACAGCATGAATGCTACACCTTCTGTATGGGGGGCATTCTCCTCTTCATGACCTGAATACAGAATCATCTCCCCACTTAACAGCCTTTTCTGGCCAGACTGCGTCCATCTGGCTTCACTGATACCTAGCAGGGAAAGGTTGTACTTTTGCATTTCCGCTGCTATCTGGGCGGCCTTGCCGCTCTGGTACATGGTCTTGACGTTGGCAGACGCTCTGTGCGGGGAAATTGCGGCCCTTCTCGACAAAGCGGCGACAGAGGTTGTGTCGCGACAGGACTCACCAGCATTCTACAGCCGCCTCTTTCTCGTTCCCAAACCAGGAGGCAAGTGGCGTCCAGTTATCGACTTGTCAGCGCTAAACAAGTTCATTTTGGCCCCTCGTTTCAGGATGGAGACGGCCAGGACCCTCCGAGCGGCCGTCCGACCGATGGACTTCGCGATCAGCCTCGACCTGTCAGACGCCTATCTTCACGTCCCGATTCATCCGTCGTCTCGCCGGTACCTTCGGTTTGCCTTTGGCGGGATCGTCTACCAGTTCTGCGCCCTCCCATTCGGCTTCAACATCAGTCCTTGGGTATTTACGAGACTTCTCAACATGGTGATGGCCTTCTTCCGCCAACGTTCCCTGAGCCCGGCCTCCAATTATTTGGACAACCTACTGCTGCGCAACCTGGTCGCCTCGGCGCTCCAGGAGGACAGAGACGCCCTGCTTTCCCTTCTGCGTCGTCTCGGTTTTCTGCTCAATCTGGGGAAATCAGATCTTTCCCCCTCTCGATGTTTTCTACATCTGGGGATGGAATTCCTGACCGACCTCAACCTTGTCCGCCTGCCTCTGGCCCGGCGACAGAAGATCGTCGATCTAGCGCTTTCGATGGTGGTAGGAACCTCCTTCTCCGCCAGGGTCTGGCTTCAACTCCTGGGCCTCCTCAGTGCGGCTGCGGACCTGCTTCCCTTGGGCAGGCTTTATGCGCGCCCTTTGCAGCTTCATCTCCTCCTTCACTGGCGTCCCTCGTCGGGCTCTCTTTCGGATCTCGTACCAGTTACCGGATTTTGTCTCGGCCTCGGGCCTTTGGCCTCGGGAGCTGTTGGGGAAACACATCAACTGGCTGGAGCTGAAGGCAGTTTGGTTGGCCCTCAACTTCTGGCAGGAGACCTTGACCAACCAGGAAGTTCTCGTTCTCTCCGACAACTCGACGGTGGTGGCCTACATACAGAATCAGGGGGGCACGCACTCGCCCTCCCTGTGCATTCTCCTGTACCACCTTCTCCTCTGGTGCAGGGATCGGTGCATTACGCTACGAGCCCGCCACATCCCCGGCCACCTGAACGTGATCGTGGACGCCCTGTCTCGTCGCGGACAGTTGCTCCACACGGAGTGGTCCCTACACCCGGATATTTTTCGCCTGATCTGCTCACATTGGGAAACGCCACTAGTGGATCTGTTTGCCACCAGATGGAACAACCAGCTCCCGGTTTACCTCTCTCCAGTCCCGGACCCGCTCGCCTGGGCGGTGGATGCGCTCTCCATCTCTTGGGACGGCCTGATAGCTTATGCCTACCCCCCGTCGGTCCTCGTTCCGAAGGTGCTGCGGAAACTTCTGGGATGCTCGGCAGTCCTTTCCTGGTGGCCCCCTTCAACTGGACCAAGAGCTGGATCACGGACTTGCTCGCGCTAGCGACGGACCCCCCCCCCCCCCCCCCCTGGAGCTTCCTACCCCACCCACGATGCTCAGGCAGCCCCGTCAGCATCTTTTCCATCCGTGCCCGGAGCGCCTCCTCCTACACGCCTGGAGGTTGTCCGGCAAGCCCTTGCCGCTAGAGGTTTCTCGGATGCAGCAGTGGCGGCGATTGCAGCGGCCCGCAGACTCTCTACACGGAAGGTGTACGAAGGCAAGTGGAGGGTCTTTCAGACATGGTGCGCCTCCCATGGTCTCCCTCCCACAAATCTAGCCACCCACCAACTGGCGGAGTTCTTCCTGTGGCTTTTCAAAGACCAAGGCTTAGCCCCAGTTACCATCAAGGGCTACCGGGCTATGATCGCAGACACTTACCGCCACCTGAGTCTTCCGGACCCAGGCGCTTGCAAGGACCTGTCGGACTTACTGGCACACTTTGAGGTCGGACGTCCTGTTTCCCGTTCCCTAGTACCCCGGTGGGATCTCGCCTGGGTACTGACGTGGCTGAATACGGACCGGTTTGAACCTCTTCCCCTAGCTCGGTTCTCAGATTTGACCCGGAAAACACGTTTCCTTCTGGCTCTCGCCACTGCGTCCCGCGTAAGCGAGCTTCACGCGCTCTTGATACTTCCAGCCTGTTTGCAGTTTTGTTCAGATGGCTCTGCACAGCTTCTCCCCGATCCATCCTTTCTGGCCAAGAACCACCGCCCCGCAGCGGCCCCTCATACACTGACTGTACGGCCCCTCCGTGGAGCGGACCTTTCCCCTGGATCGCGTCAACATGACCCGGTGCGGGCGCTGAGGATTTACCTGCGCCGCTCTAAGCCGCGACGCCGGGGGTGCTCGCGCCTCTTCCTCCCACTGTCCTCTGGCAGACACGACATCTCGGCCCAGACCGTGTCGTCCTGGCTGCGGTGGGTGATTAGGTCGGCCTACCAGGACCTCTCCCCAGGCGGCGATAGACTTTTCCAAATCCGGGCGCATAAAATGAGAGCAGTAGCCACCAGTCTAGCTCTGGACCGCAACTTCTCGGTCACGGATATTGTTACAGCGGGCGGCTGGCGCTCACTCCACATTCGCACGCTTCTACCTAAGAGACCTATCCGGCCAACGTGACTCCCTGGCATGGGTGGGCGACATCTCCGCGGTCCAGCACTCCCTCCGAGCGCTGCAGGTGTCTTAGGTACGTCATAGCTGAAATCGTCGGGAGTTCTCTCTCGCTGGGTCCAGCGGAGTGGTTAGGTTACGGTTATAGGAACGGCACCCTCCGCCTGTTTGCCATTCTTCCAGATAGTAATGCCATCGGTAATGTATTTTGAAAAAAACAAATGAATTTTTTTTTCTAAAATGTATTTTTTTGAAAAATACTTACCGATGGCATTACTCGGATGGCCCTCCCACCTGCCCCGCTTGCCTCTTGTGGCTAAGTGTGAAACTGACAAGGTCGCCCTGTGAATGCCGGGATAGGGTAGTAAGGGGAGGCCACCCGGGGCCCCGGTGCGTGGATCCCCGGTGTCTCCTCCCCAGTTGTGTGGTACACAACTTTTGGCTGAAATCTATAGGCAATAGAGTGTATTTCCAGATAGTAATGCCATCGGTAAGTATTTTTCAAAAAAATACATTTTAGAAAAAAAATTAATGTTTGGGGACCTCCTCGCCCTTGCGGTGGCAGCTAACCGCGCACCGTATCACTCCTCCGTCAACGCCATGGCTACCGCCTCGAACTGTGACCTGATGCGTCGAGATGCTGTGCTCCAAGCCTGTCGTGGCCTGCCCTCCAAGGTGAAGAAGCAGCTCCATCATGCCCCCCCCTTGGCGGCTCCCTCCTCTTCGGCCCCACCTGGCAGGCGGTGAAGGATGGGAACAAGGACCTCTGGCCCAGCAGCGCCGCTCCCTCCCGCTTTCCGGCAGCCCGCAAGGCCATGGATCGCGCCCTGGGGATCGCCAGACCCTCCACTCTCCCTCCTTCCGCTTGCGCCCAGGCCCCCCCTGCGTACTCTTGCCTTCAGCCGCTCCCACCCTGTCCGGACCCAGGCCCCTGCCTGGCCCAAGCCCGCCCGCCGCCCGGGGCGCGGGCGGGCCCCCTGACTCTCCCCTGCTCCAGCCCCTGCCGACCGCCTCAGGGTCTCCAGTCGGCGGGAGGCTCGCCCTCTGCAGCGAAGTGTGGCGTTCGCTGCTTCCGGACGACCCCTGGGTCCTCACCACCATCTCCGAGGGCCTCCTGATTGCCTTTTGCTCACCGCCGCTGCTGCGGTGCTCACACCTGTGGACCGGAATTCCCCCCGATCAGATCAAAGCTGACGCCCTTTGCGGCAAGTTCGCCGTTCTACTGCAGAAGGCGGCCACGGAGGTGGTCACGCGACACAACTCTCCAGCCTTCTACAGCCGCCTCTTCATGGTCCCCAAGCCTGGTGGTAAGTGGCGCCCCGTCATCGACCTCTCGGCACTGAACAGGCACATCGCAGCCCTGACGTTCCGCATGGAGACAGCCAGGTCCCTCAGGGTGGCTAAATAATAATAATAATACCGTTATTATATAGGCGCTTTTTCTCAATTTTTGGGCAAATCGACTCAAAGCACCGCGAACTGAAACCCAACACGCACACTCACGTAACAGACACGGATTTACGCCATTTAAGACAAACACAGTACAAGACAGACGAAGGGCCAGTTCAGCTACTGAAGTTACTGAGATCTTTGATCGCTTGTATTTGAAATTTGTAAAGTGGCCTGAAACCGGTACCAAAGTGTGTGTGTGTGTGTGTGGGGGGGGGGGGGGGCGGGGCGGGGTTGGGGGGGTGGAAGAACCGGAGTACCGGAGAAAGAACCCCTGACGGTCCGCCCGAATTAACGGTGACACTTACCAGAGGAGAAAAGTCCGACGCCGGAACCCGTTTTCGAACCTCACACCTTTGGCATTGGTGGCAGGCGCCTTAACCACTGCGCCACGGACCGCCCATGTGCAGCCCATGGACTTTGTCGTCAGTCTGGACCTGTCAGACGCGTATCTACACGTCCCCTCTCGGCGTTACATGCGCTTCGCTTTCAACGGTGTGGTCTACCAGTTTCGGGCGATGCCATTCGGTCTCAACCTCAGCCCCTGGGTGTTCACACGCATCATGGACAAAGTCATCGCCAAGGCCGTCAGTCGTCCTCAAGTCCGACCTCAAACCTCCTCCTGTGGAACCAGTTGGAGTCCAACCTAGAGACGGACAGAGATGCGCTGCTCGTGTTACTGACTCGGCTTGGCTTCCTGGTCAACGCAGACAAGTCAGACCTCACGCCCTCCCGCCAGTTTGTGCACCTAGGCATGCAGTTTTTGACAGACCTCAACCGGGTGAGACTTCCAGAGCCCCGGATCCAGAAGCTGGCCTCCTTGGCCCGGCAGGTGTCACAAGAGGAGGTGATTCCCGCCAGAGTATGGCTCCAGCTCCTCGGCCTGATCAGTGCGGCGGCAGATCTGTTACCAATCGGCCAGCTGTACTCCCGTCCGCTCCAGTTGCATCTGCTTCTCCACTGGCGGCCGTCCTCCGGCGATCTCGCTACCCCGGTGCCAGTTATCCCGATGCTCCGACCTCATCTGCTCCGCTGGGCGGACCCTGCGTGGCTCGCGTCGGGAGTACCCCTCGCCTCACTGCCCCCCCCCCCCCCAACTGGTCTCTCTGTGTGGATGCAAGTCTCGCCAGATGGGGCGCACACCTTCTACCAATGTTCCTCACGCTGGCCACCAGACCTCGCAGACAGGCACATCAACTGGATGGAGCTGAACGCAGTTTGGCGAGCCCTCATCGCATGGGAGACACGTCTCCGACACCAGGATCTCCTCGTCCTCTCGGACAACTTCACGGTGGTCTCCTACATCCAGAAGCAGGGCGGGACGCGCTCCCCCTCCCTCTGCGTCCTCCTGTATCAGGTCCTCCGGTGGTGTGAAGACCGCGGCATCTCCCTCCGAGCGCGACACATCCCGGGCCACCTGAGCATCTTAGCCGACTCCCTCTCTCCGCGCGGCCAGCTCATCCACACAGAGTGGACTCTGCGCCCGGATATCTTTCGGATGATCTCCATCTCTTGGGACGGCCTCAGCACTTACGCGTATCCTCTGACAGTGCTAGTCCCCAAGGTCCTGCTCAAGCTCAGGGGATGCAACGCGGTCGTGCTACTGGTGGCCCTGTTCTCCTGGACCAAGTCTTGGACCATCGACCTTCTGAGTCTCGCCACGGGCCCCCCCATCCCACCCACTCCCCCCCCCACCCCCCCACCCCCACCCCCCCAACCCCCCTACCTCCACCCCCCTACTGCTGCTCACCCCACGCATGATGCTCAAGCAAACCCACCAGAGGCTGTTCCAGCCGTGCCCAGAACGTCTTCTCCTACACGCCTGGAGATTGTGCAGCACGCCCTCGCTTCTAGAGGTTTCTCAAGTGCAGCGGTGGAGGCTATCGCTACAGCCCGCAGACCCTCGACCAGGCGCGTCTACGAGGAAAAGTGGCGAGTCCTACGGTTCTGGTGCACCGTCCTGCACCTCTCCCCCACCGATCTGACTACCCCTCAGCTCGCCAAGTTCTTCCTCTGGCTCTTCGGCGAGCAGTCCCTAGCACCCATCACCATCAGGGGTTATCTGGCCATGATAGCTGACACATCGCCACCTGGGCCACCCAGACCCCGGCGCCTGCAAGGATCTCACCGACCTCATGGCCCACTTCGGCCTTCAGCGGCCAGTCCCCCACTCGCTGATCCCACGCTGGGACCTACCCTGGGTGCTGACGTGGCTGAATTCAGACTGATTCGAACTGCTCCCCCTGGCACAGTTCACGGACATGACTTGAAAGACCTGTTTCCTGTTGGCCCTCGCCACGGCTGCCCGAGTAAGTGAGCTGCACGCGCTCTCCGCATGCCCTGCCTGCCTGCAGTTCAGGACGGATGGCTCCATGCAACTCCTCATCGACCCTTCCTTCCTCACCAAAACTAGGTCTCCCTTGACCACGCCCCAGGTGATCACCATTCGGCTGCTGAAAGGGTTGAACTTTCCCTGGGAGACCAGGCAACAAGATCCTGCGCCGATCCAAGCCTGTCCAGAGGGGACGGTCCCGCTTCTTTCTGCCGTTGTCCCCAGGCTGAACAGACATCTCGGCCTAGATGATATTCTCCTGGCTAAGAGGCTATGGATACGCGCACACGAGGTTAGAGCCATGGCCACGAGCGTTGCCTTTGGCCGCAACTGTGCCGTCAGAGACATTGTGGCGGCTGTGGGCTGAATCAACCTTCGCCTGGTTCTACCTCAGGGACCAGTGGCAGGCCAGCGAGAGAACCTGGCCCTGGTGGGGGCCATCGCCACGGCGCAACATTCCCCCCCCCCCCCCCCCCCCCCAGCGCCGGAGGCCACGTAGGTAAAGCTTAGCTGAAATTGTCGGGAGTTTGTTCCGGGGAGGGCGGGTCTGGCTAAGCCCTTATACAGGGGGTAATATTGTGGGCGGCACCCTCCTCCTCTTCGCTATTCTTCCTAATTGTAATGTCATTGGGAATGTATTTTGAGAAAACAAATTAATTTTTCTATAAAATGTATTTTTTCGAAAAATACTTACAGATGACATTACTTGGAGGACCCTCCCACCTGCCCCGCTTGCCGCCAGTAAGCTAAGCATTTCAAACTGGCGTGACACCACATAGCACGTGACCGAATGGGCAGGGATGGGAGGCTACTCAGGGTCCCTGGTTACGGCCCCCTAGAGTTGCCTCCCTGGTTGTGTAGGAACACAACAGGTTCTTAGGCTGAAATTGGTAAGCTAGGCATATTTTCCTAATAGTAATGTCATCGGTAAGTATTTTTCGAAAAAATACATTTTAGAGAAAAATTCATATTTCAAGGGTGGTGTCAGAATATCTTGGCACCTCTAGGTGCCAAGCTATTCTGTCACACCTTTAAGTATTATGATCGATCTGTCTTCAGAACTGCTATGTAGTTTATCAGAGGATATCACCAACATTTTATAATTTCATCCTCAGGGCTTAATGACTTTTGATTCTTGGCTTTTCTTCTTATTTTGTTTAAAGGGTTCATTAGTTTAAGGTACATCAGTTCTGAAAGAGAAGAGAAGACCCACTGTCAGGCACCTCTGTTCTATCACTTAGGGCACTGCATACTGATCGACAGTACATTGCAATCATGTGTCTGCTGGTTTTATTTCCCCAGAGTTTCTGTTTGAATCTCTTCATACATCCAATGGGACTCAGCTGGAGTGAGAACCGCTTGCATTTTCCCTGCTGTCATCACTTCATTTATTTATTTATTTTTAATCTTGTTATTTTGCTTCTGTTGTGTTCTCATGTTAATGGTTTAAAACTAACATATTTGATGTTCTTTCAAAATCACTGTTGAGGCACACATTTAACCCATTCATACCTGAAAGATATGGATCGACCATGTTAGTTTAACCCATTTAACCTGTAGGCTGCAATTTTTTTAGGTGTCTCCTATGTACCAGTTGCAGGAGCTGACTTGACCATGACAATTAAAAGATAGTGCCAGATTAGCGGAGTGCCATCAGGTGCCAAGCTAATCTAGCACTACCTTTACATTCTCATGGTCGATCCATCTTCTGCTGTAGTGTGTCAGGGCTAAATGGGGTAAGAATGGTGCCAGAATAGCTTGGTGCCTATAGGTGCGCCATCTTCTGGAACCATCCTTGAACTATCATTGTTGATCAGTCATCAGAAATGTAACACTTTCTTCAGATGACAGCTCCCAAATCAGGGCTCCATCTGTTGAACAGTGAAGTGTTGTTTTATGGACACAAATGTATGACTTACTGTTTTATGGATGTGTTTGTTGTGATCATTTGTATTTTATGATGCAGGTCTGTGTTTAATTGTCTCCACCTGTTTGCCGAACATCCCCTTTTCTTTGAGCGGTGTCACGCTCTTTATGGTGAGTATATGCTTGCTGACCAAACTTCTGCCAGCCCACACTTGTTACCTCCCAGGATTCTCTATGCATGCATAGCGCATCATGGGAGCTAACCAGTGTGGTGTATGCTATGATACAAATCATTCCCAAAATATTCGTATTTTAGAATCGTTTCAGAAGGTAACAGTCAGATTATTTTAAAATTTGAAATTTTTGCAGATTAGTTGTTGAATTAATGTAAGCCTCACATACCTGATTTTGGATTATTCATGTGATTTGTACCTTTGTATGATGTTCATGTAATATAACTTTGTGGCCAATGTCTTGTTTAGGAATTGAGTCAGTGCTTCATGCTCTCAGTGTTTCACTGGTGGCCAACAATGTTGCTGTGCTTGCCAGTGGTTATAAGCTGCTTGTCGTCTTGCTTGAAAGGTATGTTTGGTGATAAGTATATGGGTAAGTATATGGGTCAGATACACTGTATGTATGTACAGGTTAAATGTTTTCCTTAAACAAAACACAAAAAAGTAAGTGAATATTTCAACACAACCTGATATTATTTTCCACTCCTTTTTTGACCGTATTGTGCATGTGCCAGCAGTACTGTCAATAGTATCACCGCCAGTTTGGCTACATGCACATTGGAGTAAATCTTTGAATTGTCATTTAAAAATTAATTTCTAAGTCCTTGAACTGTGTGTGCTTTTATTTGCAGGCAGCCGGAGACAATCCCACTGTTCGTCAACAAAAGTGCTGAACAGCTTGCTCTTGCCATGATTACCAAAGGGGTGGAACGTCACCCATTACAGGTCACCATAGCTGCAGCCAGGGCAGCTGCAGCATTTTTCAGGTACCGAGTAAGAGATAACCACACAGTAATCTATTTCAGCTCAGATACACATACCACAACAGGCCAGGTGATGTGTTAACCCTTTTAGCCTCAAGGTCCCATTTCTCAAATTTTGGAGGTGTTGCCTAGTGACTGTACCAGTTGCAGGAGATGGATTGACCATGATAATTCAAGGGTAATGCCAGATTAGCTGGGCGCCTTCAGGCACTACCCTTGAATTATCATGGTCAATCAATCTCCTGCTGTAGGGACTCAGAGCTAAATGGGTTAACCATGATAGTTTAAGGATGGGGCCAAGTTATTATGGTACCACTCTTGAACTATCATGGGTGACCCATCTCCTAGACTGCTGTGTAGTTTTCATTAAACATTTCCCAAATTTAGATGGTGTTTTGATAGACAGCTAAATGTGGAAGATTTATTAAATTCATGGGACTTGATGCTGTGTTTTTATCATTAATTGTATCAGTATTTCCTTTTTAACATACACACTTGATTACTGTAGGTACTAATCTAGTAGAGAAGTTTACCTTTGCAAGGTGTTTGTGACATATTTTAGTTCACTTTTCTTGTATGTGTTTCAGGAATCCATGTGTCAGTAATTCTCAGCTCTCATCCCGCATGACAAAGCGCATCATTGAAGAGTGTTCTAAATGCCTTTTGTGTGCTCCAGAGAGGGGAGAGAGCAGCATTGTACTGCAGAGTCTGGCAATAGATGATGGAGATTGCATGGACATGCTCTTAAAGTTATTTACGGCTGTAAGCAGGTTAGACTTTTGTGCTTATTGGCTTGTATGTTAAAGTCTTTTCCTCAAGAAATACATATCATTTTGATAAAATAACCAACAAAGAACGTAATGCTTTTCGGATTGATATGGACAGAACTGTCAGTTGTTTAATTATACCAATATATTAGTGTACTGTTTCTTGTTTTGTTTTGTTATCCTAGCTGTTTTAATGATTGCAGAACAGTTTACAGCTACCACAATGCATCTAAAATAGGAAACTGACATGTTGTTCTTGTATTCCGGGCATACAGTGCATATATATGTGTCAATTATGTGCAGGTTAGCCACTGTGGATGAAGAAGTGTCCAAGCTAATCCTTGACAGATGTGAGGAAGAAGTCATTCCTTACTTCACAGTAAGTTTTACTTCTGTTAAATGTTCACATCAGTGTCAAGCTTGCATTGGGACATTTAGCATAGCAGAACCTGTTTAGAGTGATCACCCTTGTTTAGAGAGATCACCTGTCATTAAAGGCCATCAAATAGATTGCTGCTGTTCACCTAACCCATTTAGCCCCGAGTCCCTACAGCAGGAGATGCATTGACCATGAAGGCGCCAAGCTAATCTGGCACAACACCTTGAATTATCATGGTCAATACATCTCCTGCAACTGGCACATAGTCATTAGGCAAAACCTCCAAAAATTGAGAAATGGGACCTTGGGGCTATTAACAGTGTTAACCCTCTGGCTGTTGGTAGCGTTTTTTGATGCTGTGATTCCTGCTACTGCATGACTGCCAAAGGGTTAATGACCCGTGACGTATTTTGCCCTTCAAGATTTAGAGGGCAGGTCTTTTAGGATCACTGTGTCCTTGCAAGAAAGGATTTTGCTCAAAACAGGTTCTACTGTAACTTGCAACATTGTGGTCAGTGAATGGGTTGATGGATGAACGATCGAATGGATATATATGTTTAACACATTTAGCTGAACAGGGATGGGAATTGCCCAAGCAAAAATCAGCTGAAACTAGGGGGTCCAGGACCTTCAGCCTGGTACAAAAGGCCTACACGACACCAGACCTTGCTTCCAGGGGCCGAAAAATCAAACAACAGGGGGGTAGACGCTAGACCTTGCTTCCAGGGGCCGAAAAATCAAACAACAGGGGGGGGGGGGGGGGGGGAGGGGGGGGGGGAGGGGGGGGGGGAAGGGGGGGTAGACGCTAGACCTTGCTTCCAGGGGCCAGAAAATCAAACAACAGGGTGGGGGTGGAGGTAGACGATAGACCTTGCTTCCAGGGGCCAAAAAATCAAACAATGAGGGGGGGGGGGGGGTAGACGCTAGACCTTGCATCCAGGGGGGCCGAAAAATCAAACAACAGTGACGGGGGGGGGGGGGGGGGGGGGGGTGATGGGGTAGATGCGACACCTTGCTCTGGCCGAATAATCAAACAGTGCGCCTCTGCCCGCCTAGGTTTACTGCACAGCGTGCGGCACATTCAGACAGTGACCAGTGTGGGCCGCTTACAATTCCCATGCCTCAGTCTTGTCTGCTTTGATATTAGAGGCGGCAACGGAAATAAAATCCAAGGATTTTTCTTTTTCCCCCAAGGAATGTAAAATTATTTTCCACAGAAAACCGCAGATTCAAGGACAATTCCCATGCCTGCTGAAACGTAAACATTTCCAGATTTGGGAGTTGTCCTTTAGCTGTTTGGCTGTCGGTAGCATGTTTGGTCGAGGTGATCTCTGCAGGATTATAGTCTTTCTGACGCCTACACAAAAAAAACAACCTTTGACTGTTGGTAGCGTATTTGGTCGAGGCGATTCCTGCAGGATTACGGTCTTTCTGACGCCTACACTAAAAAGTCCTTTGACTGTTGGTAGCGTGTTTGGTAGCGTGTTTGGTCGAGGTGATTCATGCAGGAATCACCGCGACCAAACACGCTACTGACAGTCAAAGGGCGTTTAGTTTGGGAGACAGAATGACCATAATAGTTTAAGGGTGATGCCAGAGTAGATGCTATTCTGGCCTTGAACTATATTTAAGCTCTATGTCTTCTGGTAACAGGTCAGGCTGAATTAATTTTAAAATAGTAAGACAGTCATTGTGACATTTCATTCATAAATGGATTGTTACCTGTATATGTGATGTGTTGATGGCCTGACTTTAAGTTTTTCTGTGTTAGGAGGGCTGGACCAGATGTGATGGTGGCCTGTTTCACAGTCTGTTCTGCTTCCTGAACTCCATGTTTGATAGCAGTGTACCAGGTCTTCAGAAACTCTGTGAAAAGCTGCTGTCATTGGGATTTGTCATGCGAGTCTTGTTGCTGAAATTCGAAAGATGGTAAGCAGCCACTTTTTGAGTGAAACACCATGTCTCATCTGCTATTGTTTTCTCACCTGACATTTTAAGCATGCATTAAAAAAATTCTCGACATGTCAAACACATTTAGCCCTAAGGTTAAAATTTGGAGTGCCATGATATTTCAAGGGCAGTGCCATAATGACACCTAATAATACATTATACTACCAGCGTGGGTAATTTGCTTTAGTTAGTTGTTTAACCTGTAATATTTAAAAACAAATGCCTTAATTGTTTTTCAGTGGTGATCTTGGGCTGATCGCATCAGCAACCAGTCTTCTGGTGAACATATTTTCTGTGATGATCAGGGAGCACTCACCTCAGTCTTCTGTCTTACCAGAGAATCTACAGTCAGGCTTGCAGAAACTTCATTGTATGCACAATGCACTTTTGATATAATGTACATGTTTGACATTGAAGGCACAGTATTTCAATCAATTAGCTATTTGTGCACTTTTGTGGAACTGTCTTTCCACTATCAAATTGTACAGCATTTTGTGTTATAAATGCTAATGAAAGTTGAGATGCAAAACAAAAACAAGAAACAAAACAAAATACACAATTTCATAGTTACACAAATCATGGAAAAAGTGATCTGTTGGAAAATGTATTTGAATTGGCACCACATATTGTGTACATTTATGTCAGATACTAAAGCACCACCTGTGTTTGTTTTTTCAAAATACATTACCGGTGGCATTACTGTATGGAATACACTCTATAGCCTAACGATTTCAGCCCAAAGTTGTGTCCCCAGCACAACTGGGGAGGAGACACCGGGGATCCATGTATAGGAGCCCGGGTGGCCTCCCCTTACTACCCTATCCCGGCATGCGTGGGGCGAAAGCTCACCAGTTTCAATCTTAGCTCGACTGTGGACGGTCGGTTGTTAGCCTTGCTCTGTGTTACGACCGGTTTCTTCGTACTCATTCTTGGACTTTCTACGAAATTTCCTTAGCTTTGCCTCGGGTATAAATCTACTGTGTAAGCGCTGACAGTCCTTCGTAGGTGTGGTTCTACACCTTCAGCGGACTCCTGCTTTTTGGACTTGACACCTTCCGGCTCTTCTGCCCGGTGCTTGACTTTCTGTGTACCCTTACGTTGGCGGCGGCCTCGTTGCTCGGCTTGTGACTTGTGCTCTCCTTCGTGACTGTGTGACTTTGTGGAGAGAGTATTCGGTGAACTCTTCCCGGCAGACTGTGTACGACAGACATTATGGCAGCTTCACTTATGAGAACGTGCCTTCGTTGTGGGGATTTCCGGTGGCCTTCGGACCTTCGGATGCTCACGTCTCCTGCCTTCCGTTTTCGGGCTGCTCTTCCGACAGGGCCTGTAATGTGTGCGCCGATTGGAGAGAGGACCGGTGGTCCCAGCTGTGGGATTTCTATAGACACGCCGTCCTTCCTGGCCCCAGCAGGTTCCCCGAACTTCCGCGCAAGATGGCGTCGCTCCGTCGGCTCGCCGGACCCCTGTGTGCTCTGTTGTCCGGCCCGCAGGTAAGTCTCCTTCTTGTACTGTAACCACACTAGAACTCCCTCCCCGCTCCGAGGCTTCCGAGCGGGACACGCGAGTATTGGAGTCGCGCTCCCCACGCTTCGTTTCTTCCGAGCGTGGCCTGAGCTATAGGATTTTGCCTTCCCCCCCCCCCCCCCCCCTCCGTTTTGCCTGAGCGGGCCCGGCGAGCAGAGCTTATGTCCACGCCCTCCCGCTCTGTTTCTTCTGAGTGGTCACGGCGCCATGAGCGCAAACACAGAGAGAGGTAGTAAAAGTAGAGGCTCTCCCTCACGCTCTGCTTCGACTGAGTGTGACCCGAGACCATTATTTGGGCCGCCCCCCGCTCCGAATCGTCCGAGCGGGCCCGGCGAGCCGCACGTACGTCCCCCCCCCCCCCCTGCCCCGTATTTTTCAGGCGGGCCCGGCAAGGCTTAAGTACGCTCTCTCCTCGATCTGAGAGTTCAGATACGGGCCAGCGAGCCCATGTTTGCTCCCCCCCCCCCTCCCCCCCCCCCCCGCTTCGATGTTTCTGAGCGGGCTTGGCGAGCCACGTTAGCGCCCCCCCCCCCCCGGCCCCGCCCCGATTTTTCCAGGCGGGCCAGGAGTGACTTAGATTCGAACTCTCAGGACCAATTCCACCATTTTGATGCTAAGCTCGCCCCCCCCCCCCCCCTCGCCCGCTCGCGGTCTCCCGAGTGGGTTCGGGGAGCCAGGGTTCCCCTTTCACCTCCCTTCGTTCGTTTGGAGCGCGCTTCATGGTACCTGCTTTTCCCTTACTGACCTCGCATCGTAGTCGACTCGGGTAGCCCCCCTTCCCCCCGCCCGGCGGCGAGTGGGGGGCGTCCAGTGCCAGGCTTGGCCTCCGGCCGTCGCTCAACTGCGGTCCCTCACTCCCCGCGACGCCCTTCTGGACAGGCTTCGCGGGCGGCTCCGCCTGCTCCGCGTTCGCGCCGCGGCCCGTCACCTTTGGCGGACCAGCGCTGTCGTAGCGGTCGCCCCTCCTGGTGACTCCGCGCGACAGGCGATCTTTGGACTTGGCTCAGGACATTCTCAGCTTACACCCTGGGGATTCCGCTTCGGCGGTCTTCCTTCGGGACTCTCCCGCCCGCGCCCCCACCCCTCGCTCATCTGTTTGTCGCTTTCCGCCGCGTCCAGAGATGACGGCCCTTCGCTCGGCTCTCGGACCTTCAGTGTTCTTGTAGAGGCCTCCCGTCTTATCTCTTCCTACCTCCCGCCAGAATTCTGCCCGCCTTCGCCCCCAGTGAAGAGGCAAGCGTCCGCCATGGTTGATGCCATGAGGCCTACTAAGCGTCGCAAGTCGCTCCCACAACCAGCGGATTCCGGGACCTCACGGACGCCTTCTCGGCGCAGCTCCGTCAGGACAGCGTTGGCGACAACGGATTTTTCACCGACTCGCGGTGGAACTGGTACGCGGGACACTCCTAGGCCTTCACTGTCCCTCTTCCCTCGGTGGACTAAGCAGCCAGCGACCAGGCAGGCGGTCGCAGGGTGGTGCAGAATGCTTGGCCTCGCCCACTAGACAGGATCGCGTCTTTAGTGCGGAATTCGCTAGCTTGTTCCGGCTTTTTGGAGTTGGCTACACAATTAGTGCTGCGCTGTTTGGAGGACACTTGGGACTTGGAGTCCGCGTCCCCGCTCCGCGACGTCCGATCCATCTCACCGGGCTGCCTACCACTCTTCTACTAACGCCATTGCGGCGGCCACCAATTGTGACCTGTGGCATCGGGACACATTCCTGCGACACTGCTCGAATCTCCCCAAGACTGTGAAGAATCAGCTCCGTCAGGCCCCTCTCGGAGGTTCAGAGCTGTTCGGGGACACTTGGCGGATGGTGAAGGAAGCTTCTAAGGATTGGTGACCCCGGCCTGCCGCCGGCACCTCTTCATCTGGCTTTGCGCTTCCCGCACGGCAGTGGGTCGCGCCCTGCGGTCGGCTAGACCCTTTGCTCATCCCGGTGGTTCCCGCGTTAGAGCCCACCCCCTTCAAGCCCCACAGCAGTCCATCCCCGCCTCCCGCCCCTCCTGGTTCTGCGGCACCCGCAAATCAGGGCGCGGTTGGGCCCGCTGACTTACCCTCCCCCTTGCCCCCGCTGACAGTTATCGGGAGTCCTGTCGGCGGACGGCTGGCCCTCTTCAGTGACCACTGGAGATCGCTGTTCCCAGACGACCCTTGGATCATCTCGGCTGTTTTCACAGGCCTGCAGCTGTCATTCCAGTCCCCTCCGCCATTATGCAGGTCCCTCTTGGACTCAGGCTCCAGAAGACCGGGTCAAGGCAGAAGCTCTGCGTGGAGAAGTGACGGCCTTGCTCAGCAAGGCTGTGACAGAAATAGTCTCCCGACACGACTCGCCGGCGTTTTAAAGCCGACTCTTCGTCGTCCCCAAGCCAGGCGGCAAGTGGCGAACGGTCATCGACCTGTCAGCGCTAAACAAGTTAATTTCAGCGCCTCACTTTCAGATGGAGACAGCCAGGATTCTTCGTGCAGTCGTCCGGCCGATGGACTTCGCTATCAGCCTCGATCTATCAGATGCTTATCTACACGTACCGATTCTTCCGTCTTCTCGACGATATCATCGTTTTGCCTTTGGCGGAATTGTCTATCAGTTCCGAGCCCTTCCCTTCGGCCTCAACATCAGTTCTTGGGTTTTCACGAGGCTCCTCGACGCGGTAATGGCCAGCTTCCGTCAGCGATCCCTGAGTCCGTCCTCCAACTACCTGGACGACTTGCTACTGCGCAATCTGATCGCCACGGCACATGAAGAGGACAGAGATGCCCTACTCACTCTCTTGCGCCGCTTCGGGTTCTTAGTCTATCCAGGCAAGTCGGATCTCACCCCTTCACGCCGCTTCTGGCACTTAGGAATGGAATTCCTGACTGACCTCAACCTGGTCCGTCTACCGTTGGCTTGGCGGCAGAAGATCGCCGAACTCGCTCGTCAAATGGAGTTAGGGTCCTCCTTCCCAGCTAGGGTCTGGCTTCAGCTCCTGGGACTGCTCAGCGCGGCGGCGGACTTGTTACCCTTAGGCAGGCTCTACTCTCGCCCGCTTCAGCTCCACCTTCTCCTACTTTGGCGCTCCTCCACTGGCCTCCTGACGGATCCGGTTCCGGTTACTCCGCTTACCCGGGCCCACCTCTAGAAGTGGGCGGACCTAGCTTGGCTCTCGACGGGCGTGCCCCTGCACTCCCCTCCGCACCGCTGGTCCCTCTGCACCGACGCGAGCCTGTCGGGCTGGGGCGCGCACCTGTTACCGGACTTTGTCTTGGCCTCGGGCCTGCGCGGACAAACACATCAACTGGCTGGAGTTGAAGGCGGTGTGGTTGGCCCTCACCGTCTGGCAAGAGACCCTGTCCAACCAGGAGGTCCTTGTACTTTCGGACAACTCGACAGTGGTGGCTTACATACAGAACCAGGGGGGGGGGGGGGGGGGGGGCACTCGCTCGCCTTCCCTGTGCATCCTCCTTTACCATCTCCTGCTCTGGTGCAGGGACCGGGGCATTACTCTTCAAGCCCGCCTCATCCCGGGTCACCTGAACGTGGTCGCAGATGTCCCGCCGCGGACAGCTCCTCCACTAGGAGTGGTCCCTGCGCCCCGACATCTTTCGCCTGGTCTGCACGCGATGGGAGACACCCCTAGTCGACCTGTTTGCCACCAGGTGGAACAACCAGCTATCGGTTTTTTTCTCTCCCGTTCCAGACCCACTCGCCTGAGCAGTGGACGCGCTCTCCATCCCTTGGGATGGCTTTATCGCGTATGCCTACCCTCCGTCAATTCTGGTGCCGAAGCTCCTACGGAAATTGCAGGGTGCTCCGCATTTGTCCTGTTGGTGGCCCCCCCTTCAGCTGGACCACGAGCTGGAACACGGACCTGCTCGCTCTATCTACGGACCCGCCCTTCGAGCTCCCCACCCCGCCGTTGATGCTCCAGCAGCCCCGGCAGGTGCTCTTCCACCCGTGCCCAGAGCGTCTCCTCCTACACGCCTGGGGTTTGTCCGCTAGAGGTTTCTCGGATGCTGCAGTGGCGGCGTTTGCGGCTGCCCACAGACTGTCTACCCGGAAGGTCTACGAAGGCAAGTGGGGGGTCTTCCAGTCGTGGTGTGCCACTCAGCGGCTCCCCACCCCCCCCCCCCCACGAATTTAACTACCCCCCCAAATGGCGGAATTTTTTCTGTGGCTCTTCAACGACCAAGGCTTAGTGCCTTCACTTGGGCCTCCCAGTTCTGGGTGCTTGCAAAGATCTCTGGGACCTGCTGGCGCATTTTGAACTCTGATGTCCAGTCTCTCGTTTCCTCATACCTTGGTGGGACCTTGCCTGGGTACTGACGGGGCTAAATTCGGATCGCTTCGAACCCCTGCTTCTGGCACGGTTCACTGACTTGACCCAGAAAACATTTTTCTCCTGGCACTCGTCATGGCGTCCCACGTGAGCGAGCTTCATGCGCTCTCGGTACGCCCTGCGTGTTTGCAGTTCGAGCCGATGGCTCAGCGCAGCTTCTCACCGACCCGTCCTTTTGGCCAAGAGCCAGCCTCTCTCGGCTGTGCCCCAGATGCTGACCGTAAGTCCGCTCAGAGGGACGGCCGACCCCATGGGTTGCGTCAACAGGACCCAGTCTGGGCATGGCGGAAGTACCTGCATTGCTCAAAGCCACGCTGTCTAGGGCGTACCCGCCTCTTCCTACCACTTTATCCAGGCAGGCTGGGTATCTCGGATCAGACAGTTCGTCATGGCTGCGGTGGGTGACTCGTTGGCCTACCAAGACCTCTCCCCGGATGGGGATAGACGGTTGCAGATCCGGGGGCATGAAGTACGAGCAGTAGCCCCCAGCGCGGCCTTGACCGCAACTGCTCGGTTAAAGACATTGGGATGGTGGTAGGCGGGCGTGCAGACTCCACCTTCGCCCGCTTCTACCTCCGCGACCTATCCGGCCAGCGTGACTCCCTGGATATGGTGGGCGACACTTCCACGGCCCAGCACTCCCTCCGCGCGCCACAGGCACTTCTTAACTGAAATCATCAGGAGTGCTCCTTGTGGGCCGGCGGAGGGTATTCGGTACAGGGGGTTCGGGTGCCGGCACCCTCCTCCTCTTTGCTATTCTTCCATATAGTAATGTCATCTGTAATGTATTTTGAAAAAACAAATGAATTTTTTTTCTAAAATGTATTTTTGGGAAAAATACTTACCGATGGCATTACTCGGATGGCCCTCCCACCTGCCCCGCTTGCCTCCTTGGCTAAGTATTATTGGCTAAGTGTGAAACTGGTGAGCTTTCGCCCCACGCATGCCGGGATAGGGTAGTAAGGGGAGGCCACCCGGGCTTCTATACATGGATCCCGGTGTCTCCTCCCCAGTTGTGCAGGGGACACAACTTTGGGCTGAAATCGTTAGGTTATAGAGTGTATTCCATATAGTAATGCCATCGGTAAGTATTTTCCCCAAAAATACATTTTAGAAAAAAAATTCATGTGTGTGTGTGTGTGTGTGTTTTCAGTGAGGGACACCCTGCAGCAAACAGTGGAGGATATATCTGATGAGGATACTGCTGTGGCACTGTGCATGGTCCTCTACTTTGCTTGTCTAGAGAATGATGTGTGAGGATTTCTCATAAAATAATATTGATGAGAACACCAGCACCATGTTGGTAGCCTTCAAAAATTTCCCAGTAAGCAAAGGGTAATTGGGCTGACATCAGCAGTAGTTGACCCACACACATCTGTGCGCATGCCAGTCCCATGGCCTGATGCTTACTGGGCAGTAATGGGCATATCTTTCATTTTTTAATGCAACGATTGCTGCCTCAAATTATAACGAGCAAATGAAAAAAAGAAGAAGAAAAAAATGTACACAGTAGTGCAGATCTGTGTTACTTAAGGAAAATGATGTAAGGACAGCAATGATGTAAAGACAGTATTTATATAAAAAAAGTAATGAATCATTTATTCAGTATTTAAATATTAGCAACAAATTTAACCCATTGTGTCCTTGTGTTGAAACCCTTGTGAGGACTGCATTACAATCCAGGAAACGGATCGACCCGACCATGGTTGTTAGTTCCAGGATGGCGCCAGAATTATTTGGTGCCTATGGGTACCAAGGTGTTCTGGCACCACCCTTGAACTATCATGGTCGATCCATATATTGCTCTAGTGTGTTGGGGCTGAATAAGTTACTGGTAACGTTGTTGTCATCTGTATTGCAGAATATTCCCCCCAGCTCATGTGCTGACTGCTGCACAAGTGTTGCATGCCAGAAATCTGCTGTGGCTGCAGGGCAACCCTTTGACAGCCAAGTTTCTTCTTTTTCTCCTTGCTGTAAGTATGTTTTTAAAAGAACGCAACCATTTATTTTTCTTTTCAAAATAACTCTTTCCCTTAGTGTGGTCAGAAGTTTTGTTTGTGAACTCAGTGTAATTCAGCACTGCAGATCTCATCTGTCTGAGGAACATTGATACACAATATAGGGCTTACTGGAGATACAGAACCTCAACAGTCCCCACACCTGCGGGGGCTCATGATGTTTTATGCCGCTTGCAGCTTGGCAGTGTTTAATTTTCTCAGCAATGAAGGGACAATCATTCGTGCTTACTGCATATAAATGGACTGAATGAATACACATGCATGTACACAATTATTTCTGTTTAATATAGTGGTCAAGTACCCAAATGGAAGGAGAACATTCAGATCACACAAGAAGTCACAGTGGTAAGCTTGTTGTGTTCTGTTTAATTTACAGAGTTTATATTGTAATGTGTTTTACAATTTTTGTGTAACACCTGTATGATGCAGGTGAGCCCTAGTATTATGCACATGAGTATATCAAGAAATCGTGATGTGTACATGTTTTACACACAGGTCAGCTTTGGCTCTGAAGTTCATACACAGTGAGCAAAATGTCCTCAAGCTGATGTTGGCCATATAGCTGGTCCACTAACATTTGCCCTGTGCACAAAAGGCCATTGGGCTGACGTTGGTCATATTTGGCCCACACACATCTGTGCACAGACCAACAGTGGCCGACAACATCCCAAGGACCTTTTGTGCATTGGGAATGTGCAGGCCAAGTAAGGCTGATGTTGACCTGTGGACCTATTGTTTACTGGGTGTTTTAACATGTCCCTACAGTCTGATTTATGGCTTCCTGGTATTATGATGAGTCTGACCTGCACTGAAATGATAGTCTGTACTGGGTTGACAGTCTTCAGTCGTGGCAGCTGATTCAGCCTTTTCAAAATCATGGAAAGCTTAATTTCATCTTTTTTGTTCAGACAGAACAGCCTTTCAGTCATTTTGTTTCATCTGCAAGAAGCATAAATTCTCATGAGCCTCTGCGTTCGCAGGGGCTCATTAGAATTTATGTCTCTTGTTGGTCATGGATTATGGGGACATATAGTTAGTCCTTGGACTGTTTATGTCTCTTGCTGGTCATGGATTATGGGGACATATAGTTAGTCCTTGGACTGTTTATGTCTCTTGCTGGTCATGGATTATGGGGACATATAGTTAGTCCTTGGACTGTTTATGTCTCTTGCTGGTCATGGATTATGGGGACATATAGTTAGTCCTTGGACTGTTTATGTCTCTTGCTGGTCATGGATTATGGGGACATATACCCAGCACGCACAGTATCTTGGGCAAATATTGGTCCATTGCTGGATAATGGCCGATATATTGGGCCAGTATGCGAGAGCTTAGCGCCATGCTGAAACCAACACGCGCGCCGGTATCGCGTGAGCCCGCGCGCGCGCCGGTATAATCAATCTTGGTGCCAAGCTGGAACAATCACGCGAGCCGCCGGAGGCTGTACCGCGCCCGCGCGCTGCTTCGACTGCAAATGTTGGCACACGATAGGCGAGCCAGTCTGGCCCAATTCGCAACATTGACAGATGAAATTTTAAATCTAGCCGACATTTATCTTGAAAATAAATATACAACGGCAATCTTTTACCATAGTTTGGGCATGCCGTGACTTTTTTTTTGTTTAAAATTTTTTTTTTATATAACATTTATTCGCCACATTCTATGTTTTGTCAGACACTGCATTGCATGCCGGTATAGCACCTGCTGCGATTATTTCCGCCAAATTTGACTGCAGATGAAGGCTACAAATTCCATTGCCAGACCAAGTTCCAGCTTTCTTTCTTCTATATTTCTTTTGCTGACGCCACGTGCACTTGCTGATTAACGTATACGTACGTGTATAGTACGATTTTAAACTTCTCCTTGAGAAAATATGGATTTTAAAGATGAGTCGTACTGGTCGAAGAGGAGAAAAATCAGGAATTCCCACTACAAGATCGTGCAGAGCTGGAGAACCTCAACACAGTCCTAGACAACGCGCGGCGACCAGGAACAACATGGTAATTATACATTTGAAATCTGAATATTGTTTGCATTTTCTTGTTTTGTGGTGTGCTGCTTGGGTTGATGAATTTAGTTATGTAGCTGGAGGTTTAAAAACTAATATTTTATTATAATTTACATGCAGTTTTGTGTTTCGTTTTATGCTTTCTGCTCTATGCAGGAAAACTACAGAGAAAGGTAAATTTTGATTGTGATTCTTTTGGACAAATTTTATTTGTAAAAACCGTTTTATTTTTTTCTGTGTGTGTTTGCAGATTCTGTACTTATCCCATTGGAGGCTTGGACTTTTAAAAGATTGTGTACGGAGGACAATGCCCTTTTTGATGAGGACAAGTCAGTGTCTGGATATATTGTACAACCTCACTGAAAAAAGGGGAATAAAGCCTTCAGCAGACTGTGTAACTTGCACAACGCAATGATTGGTAAATTATAATTAAGTAATTAATGCTCTGTTTTATTATTAAAACAAGATGGGATAAAACATAACCCACAAAGTCCCTTCTATATGAGTGCTGTCCTCGCTTTTGTCTTTGATCTGATTCTGATGTTGAATTATCTATTGAAAAAGTCTCACAGATCTGCCAATGCGTCGGTGAGTTCTATAATGCCTCAGTGCGCGAGCATGACTTGGCCCCGGTAGCTGGACTCACAATCCAGGGGAAAAAAACGGATTTGTTCAATAGCATGTCCGTTGAAAGGTCCTGGTAAATCAAAGTGGCACAGTTGGAGTGCGCCTGAGTTGATCAGTGTTCAGGTCGTACTCCATAGGCAATAGATTTCCCTGTCCCCCATAACCCGCCCGTCAGGGCCGTCCATGATCACCTCGGTGCTGTGGACGTTAAACCCGAACTAACCAACCAACCATGACTTGTGACCCAGTTTCTCGGCTGGCCTGGAACAAACTAAGTGGCCAGACTGAAACAGCCGCGCGACGCGTATGTCAAGACATACACGCCACGCGGCTGTTTCAGTTTGGCCACTTAGTTTGTTCCAGGCGAGCCGAGAAACTGGGTCACAAGTCGTGCTCGCACACTGAGGCAGCGAGTCTCTCAGCTGTCAGGCTAGCTGATGAGCGGGCTTCCTGCAAGGCGCAGTACAGCAGGAAAAATGACTACCTTTTGTTTTCATGACTTTCTTATTTACCGTTCTAGTGTGTGATGCAAAACTTTGTGAGATCTGTTTTTTTCTCTTTATTTCCACCTTATCCTGCTGGCTACTGGTTTGTCACAACTATAGTGTGTTTGGTGTCAGTGTGTTGGGCAGAATGTCCGCTTTTAAACAAACAAAGCTTTGCATCACACACTTAAACGGTACATAAGAAATTCATGTAAAACAAAATGTAGTCATTTTCCCTGCTGTACTGGAACAAACTAAGTGGCCACTTCTAGCGCTGGGCCAAACACCCGAAGTGATTGATTTGTCAAACATCATTTGTCATGACGCAAGTTTTAGTTTTTACGTATTCATTTAGTTTTACATGATATGAGTTTCACTTCATAGGCTTGAGAAAATTGTGTCAAAACTAGAAACTCCATAGTACAATTTCAGTCTTGTTATAATTTGTGTGAAAGCAGGTTGACTTTACCTAACTACATGATATACTAAGTACACTGGTCAGTGTGACCTGCATCCACTTCTTAAAGCGCGTCGATGTGTGTGTGCGTGCATGCACGCGCGCTCCAAACATCTCCAAGAGGCGCCTGGAGTGCGCATGAGGATCTATTCCTCCTGGAGATGCGCGCATGTTTGTGTGAGAGAGAGGGCCACTCTGCAAGAGAGAATGCCGTCATATTTTAGAGCTCATTCAGATGTTGGAGCCTGCACTGCAGGGAGTTAGCACTTTATAAATTTAATTATTATTATATTTAGAGTATTAGGTCAGTATCTCCGTAGTGATGGAGTTGCCTCTTTTACGTCACCGCCGGTCTGACTTTCTCTAGAAGTAAAGTTTTTTTTAGTGTTTTAATGCCTTTCGGAAAAGAATTAATTTTTACTAAAGAAGTTGAAAGGATGAAAAGCTGGCTAACGAACTTATCCAATGTCTTTCTCCAAACTAGCTATAGGTTCAAGTAATTATGACAAAAATTACGGTCTCTAATCTGGGTCAACCGACTTCCTATAAACGGTTGTTTATGTCTTCAATGTGTCATTCATTACAATATGCTCGGAGGTTGTCTTAGCCGCCACCCACTTAAGAAAGTATTTCACCAAGACCAAGTTTTAAATTCAAGCTTGTGTGTACAGAAATATCAAAGATAAGAACTCTTGTTTACATACATATGCACGCATACATTCGCACATACGTGTACGTTCAGCAGCGAAGTTAGTGTGACTAGACATGACGTAATTTTTATCTTGTTGCTTCAATTAGAGGTTTAGCCTGCTTGCCTTGACATGGACATGCTATTAAATTCGCCCCACTGCGACCTTTCCTAAAAGCTCCTTTCAAGTGACTGCATGGATATTGCAAAACTGGCCGAAGTGAGTCTTTGTTTTGGGTCATCTGTCAGATGGTTTTTAATTTTAGCCATTGCCCGTCATGAAACATGCATCAATTGGTATTTCTCTGAGACTAAGCAAGCCACAGTCTTCTGTAAATGTTCAGACTTGGCCCAAGGGTACTTTCCACAGTATAAACACCAATTTCAGTGACCTCTCTTAAAGTCAACTCTACAGGATTCAGTAATCAGACATGCATTTTATTTTCAGATGGTGTGAGAAGGTGCCATGGTAGTGCAACAGACATAGGCCACGTTTTAACTCAGTTACTGGATCAATTGATCGCGATGGGAATAAGCGGAGGTGGGAGGCGGCAAAGCGAGCACACACAGACTGACAGTGAATTAGTACAGTTTTAGTTTCTCTGCAAGCTGCTAAACCCTCTGGCTATCAGTACTGCCTGACATTGTGATGATTCCTGCAGGACACAGACTGACAGTGATTAGTATAGTTTTAGTTTCTCTGCAAGCTGCTAAACCCTCTGGCTATCAGTACTGCCTGACATTGTGATGATTCCTGCAGGACACAGACTGACAGTGATTAGTATAGGTTTAGTTTCTCTGCAAGCTGCTAAACCCTCTGGCTATCAGTACTGCCTGGCATTGTGATGATTCCTGCAGGACACAGACTGACAGTGATTAGTATAGTTTTAGTTTCTCTGCAAGCTGCTAAACCCTCTGGCTATCAGTACTGCCTGGCATTGTGATGATTCCTGCAGGACACAGACTGACAGTGATTAGTATAGTTTTATTTTAGTTTCTTTGCAAGCTGCTTAACCCTCTGGCTATCAGTACTGCCTGACATTGTGATGATTCCTGCAGGAATCATTGCGACTTATAGTGCAATACAGACAGCCAAAGGGTTAATCATACCTGTTGTCATCAGATTTATCATATTAAGTAGAAACTAGAATGTAGTGCATGTTTTGTGATTTTGTTAAAACTACAATTTCTTTTGTTATGAAACGTTATAAAATATATGTTGTGTAATGGTTATATATGGTATAGATCTGTCATTTCTGTCTACCATCTTAGAATTTTTAATTAACTTTTTTTCCGGTCAAAGCAACATCAACTTCAAACATTGGACATTAATTTCAACTAAACTGTCCATGACAGAAGAAAATTAAACTAATTTTGATTGCAATATTAAGTTTCATTCTGATTCAAATATTCAGTTTGCTACACTGGTAAGTCAGTCGGGCCAAGATGCTTGTAAACATATTGTTTATTTTTACAAGTATAGTTTGCCTGATCACTTAAGCTTGCCTCATGTTTTTTTTGTTGTTGCACATAACATTTTAATAAGACATACATGTTTTGTAACCATCTGTTGCAGAAGTGTTTATGTTTGAAAAGTGATGGCAGCTACTGGCTAGTTTAGGGCTTTCAAGCAATGTAGAGCAAACCTGCTTTTAGTTGCAAGTTATTAAAATGCTAACTGGCTGCATGCATGAACTTTTACTCCCCCCCCCCCCTCCTCCCCATTACATTTAAGGTTTTATTTGATACTATTTTTAACCCATTCGATCCAGAGGCTGATTTTGTCAGATTTGCTTGAAGGCTACATTACAAATTTTGCGACAGATTAACCATTTTAGTTTATGGGTAGTGCCAGAATAGCTTGGTGTCTCAGGTGCCAAGCTATTCTGGCACCACCCTTGAATTATCATAGTCAAATTAATTTCAAGCATGTGTGTATTAGGATGAAAAGGGTTAATAAGGACAATTCATATGAGATTCTCTTCTTTCTTTTCATAACCAATGTTGTTTGTGCCAAATCCTATATGTTTAGGAGGAAATTTAGTCTCCAATCGAATTATGTCAGTATATTCTGTTAATCTGTATGAAAGTTATTTATGGGAGCAGGTAAAAAATGTGCTGTGTACAAAATCTGTTATGTTTACAGATCCTATTGCCAGTACCTGAACATCTGTGTGTATGTACATTCAGAGATGGTTTTTGTATGTCATGTATCAGAACAATTGTTTTCTTAATTCAATAATTGTGGGCTTTTTTTTTTTTTTTTTTTTTTTTACATTTTGTGTATTGTTACAGACAGGTTTCTTTTTTGTGTGAGGGGGGGGGGGGGGGGGGTGTGAGGGATGTAATTAATCCATTGAATCCTGCCTGAGGGTGATTTTTTTTTAACTTCAGATTGGCCTGTGAAAGGTATGTTATGGGTAAGGATATATAGATCAACCATTTTAATTCAAGGGTGGTGACAGAGCTATGCACCAAGCTGTTCTGGCACTATTCTTGAGCTATCAGTAATGTATCAGGATGGAAAGGGTTAAATGAGATAATCATTGTCCTTCATTTCGGTATAGTTAGTGTTTTCTTTTCATAAAACTGAAAATCAGATTAAACTTGTGCATCACTGTGAATCTGAGTTCAGGTCTTTCTTTTTAAGTTGTGTTTTGAGTTACATATTTTGATGAACGTTTGATTAGATAACTATCAGATTAATATATGTTTGCATGATGGTCTTTTTCCTCAGAAAAAAAAGCTGGATTAAATTACCAATATCCAAATCTGGGACACTACTATTCATGTTGGAAAAAGGTTGGCAGAATATTTGCTACATGTTGGCACCAGAATGGATTAAGCATGGCACTATATTGGCAGCCAATATTCACCATCCTGGCCCTAGGATGGATCCATCTTGGCACTATATTGGCAGCCAATATTCACCATACTGGTTCTAGGATGGATCCAGCTTGGCACTATATTGGTAGCCAACATTCACCCGATATTGGGCCAACAATGGATCCAGCTTGGCAGCCAACATTTACCCGATATTGGGCCAACAATGGGCCATTTTGCGCTTCCAATATTGGACCAATATTGCCACCCATATATCGGCCCAATATCTGAGCCAATATTGGGCCAATATTGGACCTATATTGGTGTGCTGGCTGGGTAGTTAGTCCTTGGACTGTTTATGTCTCTTGCTGGTCATGGATTATGGGGACATATAGTTAGTCCTTGGACTGTTTATGTCTCTTGCTGGTCATGGATTATGGGGACATATAGTTAGTCCTTGGACTGTTTATGTCTCTTGCTGGTCATGGATTATTGGGACATATAGTTAGTCCTTGGACTGTTTTCAGTCATTTCAATTTTTCACAATGTCATCCATGATATTGCCATCATATTTTTATATAATGTTGCTAACTGTTTTGTGGGCAGTAGTGCGAGATACATTGGACCACATTACTACTATGCCTGTTGATGCCTGGGTGACTCCCAGCCCACAAGTGTTCATGTGGCTCTTTTCGGACACAGTGACAGCATTTGGTCCAGGGAGGAAAATGGTACAAAACTTAACTCTTTAACTCTCAAAATGAAATGAAATCACTTCCATTCTAAAGAATGGAATTCATTTCATTCTGGATTAATCTATGAATAGTGCATCATACAGGAACAGACTGCCAATCAGAATATAAATAAACAGTATTCTTATCATAAATCTCTCAGACTTTTGTCATCTTCAGTTAGGTAATGAAACTGATAGCAGGACTGCACTCATAAAACTGCAATTTTTGAAAGCAAACACTTTCAACAGGGTGGATTAGCGTTAGATTTCACTCCAGCATTGTGGCCTAATGTGTGGCATGAAAATACACTGCAGCTGGCCTAAAAGGTGGGTTCTTAAAATTTCAGTTTAACATTTCATTATTGTGATGTGCGTCCACATAGCCCTCACTGGACATGTTTGATTGGTTTGATTTTATTAGGTGGAACATTGGCTGCTGCACACAAGAGGAAAATCCTTGGACAAAGTGGGCAGTGACCATGTTTTTGTCGCTTTGTTCTTGTCAGTCAACTTCCGTCAAGTCCTTTTGGTAAGTGTAGTTGCCCAGGACAATGGAAAACTGTATAAGCCAACATTGTAAAACAAACACAGGTATTTGTTTCCTCAAAAACATTACCGATGACATTACTGATAGGAAACGTACACTTAGCTTTCCAATTTCAGCCAAAAAATTCTGTTGTGTACCTACACAACAAGGGAGGCGACCCAAGGGCGCTGTAACCAGGTATCCGGTCATGTGCCCAGTGGTGTCACGCCAGTCTGTTCACTTAGCTTACCGGGAATGGTTGTGTTCAAGCCTACTGGACGTTTCAGCTGTGTATGGTTGTAACTGGTCGTACCTTGGATTGGATTTACCATGGTTTACCGTGCCTGCCTTGGATTACCTTCGTTTGTTGGATTATGTGTGGGCGATGGTGCTTCCGTTGCATTATCGTGGTGCTTTTGTTGGATTTTTGTGGTGCTTCCGTTGGATTGGGAGGTGCTGGGGCGTTCTCCGCTGTGCACGGTTGGTCCCCTACGGTCATCGTAATAGGTTCCTTGCCGGCCTCTCTGCCATGGCAAGGTAAGGCCTCGGTTGTTGCCCTCGACCGACACTCGGTGCGCCGGGCGACGGCACTGGCCGTGGAATTTGCTCTTTATACCAAGTTCGCCTTCATACGCGCGTGCACTCGTTTTGCATGGCCTCGGGGAGCCACGCTCACTCGCCTCTCACCTTGGCTATGTCTTGCAGTTACCAAGTATGCACCTGCACGCGCTGTGGGGACTTCCAATGGCCGAGCGACATGCATGCGGTATGCCTCCCCTGTTCCGGCTGTGCCTCCAGTCACACCTGCGACACCTGTGCCTCCTGGGTGGAAGAGCAATGGTCTCAGCTCTGGAGGTTCTATTGGCATGAACGTCCTACGCCAGCCCGAGATCAGCCACCAGCTACCGCACCCCCTGCTGCCACCGCAGATGGGACGAGGCGCACCCGCTCTGACGTTGGGGAACTGACTACCCGGGTCCTGACATGTGCTTCAGGTCCCCGGCCAATGGCCTATTTGTGTGCCCGCTCCCCCGAGCCTGGCCAACAGCAAGCTTGCTCGCCCCGCCTCCCGGCTCGAGCTCTCTCGGGCTCCGACGCGGCTACTAGATATCGGCCGGTCAACCCCTCGGACGAAACTACTGGACCCTTGTGCGCCCGCTCCCCAGAGCCTGGCCCACAGCGAGCTTGCTCGCCCCGCATCTCGGCCCGACTTCTCTCGGGCTCCGATGCAGCTCCTAGATACCGGCCCGCCAACCCCTCGGAACCAGGCCAGCACCGACATCTTTTGTCCCACTCCAAGTTTGGTGACAGGTACCCCCGGCCCCGGACGAGACTACTCGACCCTTGTGCGCCCGCGCTTCAGAACCTGGCCCACAGCGAGCTTGCTTGCCCCGCCTCCTGGCCGGCCCGAGTCCTCTTGGGCTCTGATGCGGCTACTAGGAGGGACGGCAATAGGAGTTCCGGGCTACCCTCCATTCCCCGGCCATGCACACCCACGGGACCGCCCCCCCCCCCCCCCCCCGCCCGCAGACCGCATCACGGGACCCGGATGGTCGTCGACACGGCCGATGCTCTTCCCGGCCTGACACTACCCCCGTCGCTCATCTGACCACTGCGCCATCCTCGAGGCCTGGACCGATTCCTCACTCGCCCCGGCGTGCCTCGCCCTGCCATCCCAAGCGCTCGCCTCCTCCTGCGCGGCACCACTCCCGACGCTCCTCCCCTCGTTGGCAATCGCCCTCCTGCATCCGGCTGCTTGTTCCCGTCTACGCAGTCGCTCCCCACGTGACCACAGGTCTTCGCTTCGGAGCGCGGTCGCTTCGCATAGGGCTTCATGGGACTTCTCCTCGGCTGTTGGTTCCCCCCGCTTGGCAGAGCTCCCGGGTGAGACGGTCCCCCCCCCCCCAGCTCGACTTCCGGATGAGGGAACGACGCTAGCGAGACCTCCGACCCCTCAGCCCCTGCCCGGCCGTTCGTTGACGACGACGCCGCCCTCAGCTTGTTGCCATAGGACTCCGTCTCGGCCCTCCTCGGAGATGACAGTCCCCCGGCCTCTCCACTCTCGCGCTCTCCAGATGACCCTTTGTCGCCGGCGGCCAACCTGGGCCCTAGGATGGAGACTCTCCGGTCACTGGATGAGGCGGCGTGACTGATCGCTGCTTGTCTTCCCCCGCCCCCCCCCCCCCCCCCCCCCCCCCGTTCAAGAGGAAGGCTTCGGCCTTTGTGGATGCCGCCCGGTGGACCAAGCGCTGCAAGTCACTCCCCCAGCCCCCTGGATTCCGGGACCTTAGCGAGGCATTTTCTGCACACCTGCAACAAGGCTCCTTGGGCGATGTTGGCTTCTTCTCCGACTCAAGTGGCCCGCGGATTTGGACATCGCCTTCCGCCAACACTGGTACACTGGTCACTCACAGTCCTTCGCCTGCTCCCTCCCAGCTTTGGATACCCCGGCGCAGTCGCAAGCGGGCAGCTTACGAGCTTTGCAGTGTCACATCCCCCCCCCCCCCCCCCCCCGGTTTGGACAGGTCAGCGATCCTCATACACAACGCCCTGGCCTGTGCGGGATTCCTGGACCTGGTCATGCAAGCTGTCGTCTGGCGCGTCGAGGACGCTTGGCACTCATCGATCTCGCCTCTGTTAGGGGACATCCTTGCTCTGGCCATTGCTGCCAACCGCGCGGCATATCACACCACCGCCAACGTTATGGCCGCCGCCGCCTCTAACTGCGACCTGATGCATCGGGATGTGATACTACACACCTGCCATGACCTCCCCCCCCCCCCCCCCCCCGAGATAAGGAAGCAGCTCTGGCATGCTCCTCTTCGTCCCTACTTGGCAGGCGGTGAAGGACTCGAACAAGGACCTCTGGCCCAGCCGCTCCGCCCCTGCCGCTTTCAGGCAGCCTGCAAGGCCGTGGGTCGCGCCCTGTGGACTGTCAGACCCTCCGCTCACCCTTTCTCCGTACGAGGCCATCTTCGCCCACGTGCCACGGCGTTTTGCCGCCCCCCGCTCCACCCCGCCTCCGCCCACACCTGGTCCAAGCCTGCCCGACGCCCTGGGTGGGGCAGGGCCCCCCCGGCTGCCTCCCTCCTCAGCCCCCGCTGACCGCTCCTGGGTCCCCTGTTGGCTGGAGGCTCGCGCTTGGCAGCGACGCCTGGCGCTCACTGCTCCCAGACGACCCATGGGTCCTCTCCACCATCTCCGAGGGCCTCCTGATCTCCTTTCGCGCTCCTCCCCTGTTGCGGCGCTCCCCCCTTGTGAAGAAACTCTATGCTCACACATAGGGTTCACACAGAGGGTTTAGTACGGTACAGTTTTGTTAGTGGTTTGTTTTGGGACACATATCTCGTGTGTGGCACGAGGCCCACGTGGGACCGTAGGGAAACGTTGGGCATGGGGATTTTAGTGAGTTCAGGCGAACAGAGCTGTAGGAACGTCAGTGCGGGCTAGACTGTCGGTAAGAATGGATGTATGTCAGATACACTAGCCATATTCCAAGACTCTGAAACCTAGAATTCAGGTATGTGTTTTATATGTATTATTGATGCTTACTGAGTTAAAGTTAGTATGTGTTAGTAGGAGGTAATTCGGCTGTATAGCGTTGTCTGGTTTGGTTCATTTATGTGGGTTTGGAACTCGTTGAGGTAACAAGTGTTTTGCCTAGTGGTTATTTACCGAGATGGATAACTAAGGAATGTGAGGTGTGTATGCCTAGGTCGTTATGAAGGCAGTACGTAGTTAAGTATAGTCGTTTCCAGTTTATGGGATAATGTATGGCAAGAGTGTAAGGTTATAGTCTTTTTTTTTTTCAAAATACATTACCGATGGCATTACTATGTGGAATACACTCTATAGCCTAACGATTTCAGCCCAAAGTTGTGTCCTCTACACAACCGGGGAGGAGACACCGGGGATCCAAGAACAGGAGCCCAGGTGGCCTCCCCCTATCACCCTATCCCGGCATGCGCGGGGTGACAGTTCACCAGTTTGCACTCTTTGCTCGACCGGTTCGGTCGGGTGTTAGCCTATGCTCCGTGTGACGAACTTTACTTGGTTTTGGCCTTGTTTCTGCATTTTGACCGGTGTCTTCATTCTTCAGAAAATAACTTCAGTGCAAAGATAAATTAGCCTGGCTTTGCCGAGTGGACTAGGGCCTAGTGCTCTGCTTGCGTTTTACAGTATCCTGAATTGTGTTCAGTGAATTCATCTTGGTTTGCCGGGAGGTGGCATTTTTTGCCACGGCTAGTGACTGTGTCTCTAACTCGTGACTGTGCCTAAGGGATTGAGTTTTCGGCGCTTCGTGTTCCTTCCAGCTGGGACCGTGACAGTCTGACTTTATAGCTTATGCTCTTAGCGCCGTACGGTTTGGACTCTGTACACTTTCGTGGACGCTGCTAATAACTTTGATGCCCTCGTGACTTTGTGCCTCGTGTGAAGTGTTTTTTTTTTTTGGCGCTTGGGTGAACTTTTACCTGCGTGCTTTGGGCGGCGGACGCTATGGCGGTTTTCTTGAAGTCTTGCCTTCGGTGTGGGGAGTTTCAGTGGCCCTCCGACGCTCACGACGCCTGCTTCCCTTGCTCAGGATGCTCTTCAGATAGGACCTGTGTCGTCTGTGCTGATTGGCGTGAGGACCGTTGGTCTCAACTATGGGACTTTTACAGACGCGACCGGCCGACCCGTCCCCTACAGACTACTCGGACTTCTCCGCAGGTGGGCGTCGTTCCGTCGGCGCTTCGGACCCCTCTTTGCTCTGTCGTCCAGGCAGTCCGGCCCGCAGGTAAGTCCCCTTCTTGTACCATAACCACCCAGGAACTCCCCCCCCCCCCCCCCCGCTCCGAGTCTTCTGAGCGGGGCAGGCGAGTATTAGAGTCACGCTCCATTTCTGAGCGTGGCTTGAGCACTTTGAGTTTGCTCCCCCCCCCCCCCCCCCCCCCCCCCGCTCGCTTTGCCTTGTCTGGGCGGGCCAGGCGAGCCGAGCGTTCTTTCACGCTGCCCCGTTCCCTTTCTTCCGAGCGGTCTCGGCGTGTCGAGCGCAAACACAAAAAGAGGGTAAAAAAGAGTAAACGGAGAGACTCTCCCTCATGCTCCGGGTCTTCTGAGCGGGATCCGAGCTCTAGGCATGGGCCGCCGCCCCGCTCCGAATTTTCTGAGCGGACCCGGCGCATCACATGGACGTCCCCCCCCCCCCCCCCCCCCCGCCCCGTGCAGACCAGGCGGGCTGGGCAAGACTTAGACTCGCGCCCCCCTCGCACCGTTTTTTTCGGAGCAGGGGTCGCGTGTCCCACTAATGTTCCCTCCTCACTTCGTTTCCCCGCCCCGCCAGAAACTTTCTAAGCGGGCCCGGGTGGACTTTCTTTTTTCCTCGCAGGAACGGATTCGCCGAGTCGCGGACCCTCTTCCCCCCCCCCCGCTCGCTTCCTCCCGAGCGGGTCAGGGAAGCCAGGGATTCCCTTCCGCCTCCCCTTGTGACTTTCGGGCGGGGTTCTAGGCTCCCGCAAACTACTACTCGGCGGCGCGACTTAGAGGATTCGGACAGCCCCTCTTCTTCCCCACGATGCCCTTCCCTTCAGGCCTCGCGGGCGGCTGCTCCGGTTCCTCCCTCACGCCGGGACCATTCGCCTCCGACAGACTGGCTCTCGCGCAGCCGGTCGCCCCTCCATGTGGTTTCACGTGATAGACTTAGATCCTGACGTTCTCAGTTTACATCCAGCGGACTCGGTTTTAGCTTTTTCGGAGGATTCGCCATACGACTCCCCCGCCCCTGATGGTTCGCAGGTATCCGCTTCGGGTGAAGACGTCCCTCCGATCGACACGCTCCGGTCCCTGGGAGAGGCCTCCCGTCTAATCTACTCCTTCCTACCGCCTGACTTCTGTCCGCCTTCGCCTCCCGCGAAGAGACAAGCTTCGGCCATGGTGAACGCGCTTAGGCCTTCTAAGCGCCGCAAGTCTCTTCCTCAGCCGTCCGGCTTCCGGGACCTAGCAGACGCGTTTTCGTCACAGCTTTGTCAAGACTCTTTCGGCGACAACGCTTTTTTCTCCGATTCTCGTTGGCCGGCGGGTATCAACATGAGCTTCCGTCAGGCATGGTACGCTGGGCACTCCCAAGCCTTCGCCATTCCTCTGCCTACGGTGGACGCAGCTGCCATCAACCAGGCGGGCGGTCGCAGGATTGTCTTGAACTCTTGGCCTCGCCCACTAGACAGGATCGCTTCCTTGGTACGAAACTCTCTGGCTTGTTCCGGCTTCCTGGAGTTAGCGACACAGGCTGTTCTGCGATGTCTGGAAGACACTTGGGACCTGGAGTCCTCCTCCCCGCTTCGCGACGTCCAAGCCATCCTGATCGCGGCTAACCGGGCCGCCTACCATTCCTCGACTAATGCCATGGCGGCGGCTGCCAATTGTGACCTCTGGCGACGGGACAATCTGCTGCGTCTCTGCTCGGATCTCCCCAAGTCGGTGAAGACTCAGCTTCGCCAGGCACCACTCGGAGGTTCGCAACTGTTTGGAGAAACTTGGCAGAACGTGAAGGATGCCTCTAAGGACCTATGGCCCCGTCCGACCTCTATCCCCTCGTCTTCTCGCTTTCGCGCTAAACGCTCGGCCGGGGGTCGTGCCCTGCGGTTGCCCAGACCCTCTTCGCTTCCAGTCGGCGGTGCCCGCGGTAGAGCTCGCCCCCTTCAAGCCCCGCAATCCTTCCCCGCCTCCCGCCCCTCCTGGTCCCGCGGCGCCCGTAAGTCGGGGCGCGGTCGGGCCCGATGACTCAACCTACCCTCTGCCCCCGCTGACTGCTCTGGATTCGCCAGTCGGTGGGCGGCTGGCCCTGTACAGCGACCAGTGGAGTGCTCTGTTCCCGGACGACCCATGGATCATCTCGACCGTTTCCGCAGGCCTGCAGCTTTCCTTCCAGTCCCCTCCACCTTTGCGCAGGTCCCCCGTGTGGACCCAAGCTCCAAACGATCGGCTCAAGGAAGAAGCTCTGCACGGAGAAGTTAAAGCCACGACAGAAGTGGTCTCCCGTCCAGATATGCCGGCGTTCTACAGCCGTCTGTTTGTCGTCCCCAAGCCAGGGGGCAAGTGGCGTCCGGTCATCGACCTTTCGGCGCTAAACAAGTACATTTCGGCGCCCCACTTTTGGATGGAGACAGCCAGGACTCTCCGAGCGACCATCCGGCCGATGGACTTCGCTGTCAGTCTCGATCTTTCCAACGCTTATCTTCACGTGCCGATTCACCCGTCCTCTCGCCGTTATCTTCGTTTCGCTTTCGACGGAATCGTATACCAGTTCAGAGCCCTCCCCTTCGGCCTCAACATAAGTCCATGGGTTTTCACGAGGCTCCTCGACGCGGTGATGGCCAACTTTCGCCAGCGGTCGCTGAGTCCGGCCTCCAACTATTTGGACGATTTGCTACTGCGCAACTTGATCGCCTCGACCCTCATAGTCAACAGAGATGGCCTACTTTCTCTCCTTCACCGCCTCGGGTTCTTGGTCAACCCGGGCAAGTCGGACCTCACCCCCTCGCGCCGATTCATTCACTTAGGGATGGAATTCCTGACCGACCTCAACCTGGTCCGCCTACCTTTGGCGCGGAGGCAGAAGATAGCCGACCTTGCTCGTCAGATGGTGCGTCGGGTCTCCTTCGTGGCCAGGGTCTGGATCCAGCTCCTGGGTCTACTCAGCTCCACAGCGGACTTGTTGCCCCTCGGCAGGCTCTACTCTCGGCCGCTGCAACTACACCTCCTCCTTCACTGGCGCCCTTCCACTGGCGTCCTGACGGATTCGGTTCCGGTTACCCCGCTGGTCCTCCCACACTTGCAGAGGTGGGCGGATCTAGCGTGGCTGGCGACGGGCGTGCCCCTGCACACCCCTTCGCCCCCTTGGTAACTCTGCACCGACGCGAGCCTTTCCGGTTGGGGGGCTCACCTGTTACCGGACTTTGTCTCGGCATCGGGCCTTTGGCCTCGGACCTTTGCGAACAAACACATCAACTGGCTGGAGTTGAAGGCGATTAGGATGGCCCTCGACACATGGCAGGAGACTCTGACCAATCAGGAGGTCCTCGTTCTTTCGGACAACTCGACGGTGGTGGCCTATATCCAGAACCAGGGTGGCACTCGCTCCCCCTCCCTGTGCATTCTCCTTTACCATCTACTCCTCTGGTGCAGGGATCGGGGCATTACCCTTCGGGCCCGCCACATCCCGGGCCACCTGAACGTGATAGCAGACGCTCTTTCCCGCCAAGGACAGCTTCTTCACACCGAGTGGACCCTTCGCCCGGACATCTTTCGACTGATCTGCTCACGGTGGGGGACGCCGCTGGTCGACCTGTTTGCCACCAGATGGAACAACCAGCTTCCGGTTTACGTTCCTCCAGTCCCGGATCCCCTCGCTTGGGCAGTGGACGCACTCTCCATCCCTTGGGACGGTCTGATCGCTTATGCTTACCCTCCGTCGGTGCTGGTGCCGAAGATCCTGCGGAAGCTCCTGGGATGCTCAGCGATTCTCTTACTGGTGGCCCCTTCAATTGGAACAAGAGCTGGACCACGGACCTGCTCGCACTAGCTACGGATCCGCCCCTGGAGCTCCCCTTCCCGCCCACGATGCTCAAGCAGCCCCGCCAGGCTCTCTTCCACCCGTGCCCGGAGCGCCTCCTCCTTCACGCCTGGAGGTTGTCTGGCAAGCCCTCGCCGCTAGAGGTTTCTTGGATGCGGCAGTGGCGGCGATTGCAGGAGCCCGCAGATTGTCCACCAGAAATGTGTACGAAGGCAAGTGGAGGGTCTTCCAGTCGTGGTGCTCCGCCCACCGGCTCCCCTCCACGAATTTGACGACCCCCCAACTGGCGAATTTTTTCCTCTGGCTCTTCGAAGATCAAGGCCTAGCTCCCATCACCATCAAGGGCTATCGCTCCATGATCGCAGACACTTACCGCCACCTCGGCCTCCCGGATCCGGGTACTTGAATTACGGACCTGTTGGCTCATTTTGACCTCCGACGCCCGGTCTCCCGTTCTCTCATACCTCGGTGGGACCTCGCCTGGGTACTGACATGGCTAAATATGGACCGCTTCGAACCCCTGCCCTTGGCACGGTTCGCCGACCTGACCCGGAAAACGGTTTTCCTCCTGGCCCTTGCCACGGCTTCTTGCGTGAGTGAGCTTCACGCACTTTCGGCACGACACGCGTGCTTGCAGTTTCGAGCGGATGGCTCAGCACAGCTACTCACTGACCCGGCCTTTCTAGCAAAGAACAGGCTTCCATCGGCCGCACCCCAGATACTGACCGTGCGTCCGCTAAGAGGAACGGACCAATCCCGCGCCGCATGGCAACAGGACCTGGTCCGGGCACTGAAGATTTACCTGCGTCGCTCAAAGCCGCGCCGGCTCGGGCGCTCCCGCCTCTTCCTACCGCTGGCTCTAGGCAGGCCAGATATTTCGGCCCAGACAGTTTCGTCCTGGCTGCGGTGGGTGATTCGGTCAGCATACCAGGACCTCTCCCCTGACGGGGATAGACTTTTACAGATCCGGGCGCATGAGGTTCGAGCAGTGGACACAAGCGTGGCACTTGAACGCAACTGCTCAGTTAAAGACATTGTTACGGCGGTAGGCTGGTGGACAGACTCCACCTTCGCCCGCTTCTACCTCCGAGACCTATCCGGCCAGCGTGACTCCCTGGCCATGGTGGGCGACATCTCCGCGGCCCAGCACTCCCTCCGTGTGCCTCTGGCGCCGTAGGTACGTCTTTGCTGAAATCGTCGGGAGTGCTCCTTAGTGGGCCTTTGGGGGACGTTATGTTAGGGGGGGGGGGGGGGGTTGTGTCGGCACCCACCTCCTATTTGCCATTCTTCCACATAGTAATGCCATCGGTAATGTATTTTGAAAAAAACAAATGAATTTTTTTTCTAAAAAATGTATTTTTTTGAAAAATACTTACCGATGGCATTACTCGGACGGCCCTCCCTCCTGCCCCGCTTGCCTCCCTGACTATGTGATTGGCAAAGTGTGCAAACTGGTGAACTGTCGCCCCGCGCATGCCGGGATAGGGTGATAGGGGGAGGCCACCCGGGCTCCTGTTCTTGGATTCCCGGTGTCTCCTCCCCGGTTGTGTAGAGGACACAACTTTGGGCTGAAATCGTTAGGCTATAGAGTGTATTCCACATAGTAATGCCATCGGTAAGTATTTTTCAAAAAAATACATTTTAGAAAAAAAATTCATGTTTCCATAATATAGTGACAGATTTTTGGGATGTTACGAAAGTAGTTCAGGTTATGAAGCACGTGCGTGTTGTGAATGAACGTGTGAGAGTTATGTGTATCAGCCAGGTTACGTAATGTATCTCATATCATCCAATAGGTGTGTGTTTGGCAAGTGTTATGATTTAGGACTATATTATTTATTCAGAATGCTTGTTGGGGGCGGAGCGACGGACGCCGAGACGTTAGTCACCAGAGGCTACCACCGAGGGACCTATTGTGAGGTCATCTCCATCTCTTCACTCAGGGAGTGAGTGACTGGTGCCAAGACACCCGGGTCAGCAAGGACTGCACTACAGAGCGAGTTACGAGGACATCCACGGTGTGAGAAATGGGATGACTCGGGAGCGTACGACGAAGGACTTGCACGCCTAGATGTGAAAGGACAGAATGTAACCAGGCGAGAACACAAAAACAGGTTGGATTGTGAGAGACAGTTACCTAGCCTGACATTTACATTGTGTGCGTGTATGTGGGGGTGATGTGCTTGTAGTGAGAAGGGGTGTTGTACATAGTTTTGATAATCTGCATGTATGTGGGGGTGATGTGCTTGTAGTGAGAAGGGGTGTTATACATAGTTTTGATAATCTTTGAGCGTTCTTTTATTGTTTATCTGTTATAAATTTCCTTAGAAGAAAGAAAGCCAGTGTGTTGAGTTTTACCGCGTGAATGCACCTGACTGAGTCAGTGGCGGTGTATGCGTCTGTTGTGCGAGAGTGGGTACGTGTGACTGGGGTAAGTCTGTGTGCATTACACCCCTGTGGACCGGTCCTGATGGATCAGCTGAGGGCCGACGTCTTCCGCGGCGAGGTCGCCGCCCTGCTGCAGAAGGCCGCCACAGAGGTGGTAATGCGTCACGATTCCCCAGCCTTCTACAGCTGCCTCTTCGTGGTCGCCAAACCCGGAGGCAAGTCGCGCCCCGTCATCGACCTCTCAGTGCTGAACAAGTACATCACCGCGCCGTCCTTCTGCATGGAGATGGCCAGAGCCCTGCGGTCCGCAGTACAGCTCATGGACTTCACCGTCAGCCTAGACTTATCGTGACGCGTACCTGCATGTCTCTCTATACACCCCGCCTCCAGATGTTACCTGCGCTTCGCCCCTATTGGCGTGGTCTACCAGTTTTGGGTGCTACCCTTCGGCCTCAACCTCAGCCCGTGGGTGTTCACTCGCATCATGGACGCCGTCGTCGCCAAGGCCAGGCAGGCTTCCTCAAGCCCCATCTCAAACTACCTGGATGATCTGCTACTGTGGAACCAGTCGGAGGCCACCTTGGGAAGGGATAGAGATGTACTGCTCGAGCTGCTCAGTCGGCTCGGCTTCCTGGTCAACTTAGGCAAGCCGGTTTGTGCACTTGGGGATGGAATTTCGGACTGACCTCAACGAGGTGAGACTCCCGGAGCCGCGGATCCAGAAGCTGGCATCCCTCGCCCAGCAGGTGTCTCAAGAGGACGTGGTTCCCGCCAGAGTTTGGCTACAGCTCCTGGGCCTAATGAGCGCGGCAGCGGACCTCTTACCCCTCGGCCGGCTCTACTCCTGTCTGCTTCAGCTGCACCTGCTCCTCCACTGGCGTCCATCCTCTGGCGACCTCACGACCCCGGTGCCGATTATCCCGATGCTCCATTCTCATCTCCTCTGCTGGGCGGATCTCGGGTGGCTAGCCTCTGGCGTGCCCCTTGCCTCTCCGCCCCCCCCCCCCCCCTAGTTGTCCCTCTGCATGGATGCAAGCCTCTCCAGCTGGGGCGCTCACCTGTTACCGATGTACTCCACTACGTCCGGCCGCTGGCCTCCAGACCTCGCGGACCGGCACATCAACTGGTTGGAGCTGGAAGCGGTTTGGCGAGCCCTCATCGCGTGGGAGACACGCTTCCAACACCAGGAACTCCTCGTCCTGTCCGACAACTCCACGGTCGTGCTCCTACATCCAGAAGCAGGGCGGGACGCGCTCCCTCTCCCTCTGCATACTCCTGTACCAGGTTCTCTGGTGGTGCGAGGATCGCGGCATCTCTCTCCATGTGCGACATATCCCGGGCCACCTGAATGTCCTGGCCGACTCCCTTTTCTTGGCGCGGCCAGCTTCTCCACACCGAGTGGGCACTCCGCCCAGATATCTTTCGGATGATCTGTGCGCAGTGGGAGACACCCATGATCGACCTCTTCGTGTCGAGGTGGAATCGACAGCTCCCCCTCTTTGTCTCCCCCATTCCGGACCCCCTCGCCTGGGTGGTCGATGCGCTCCCATATGCTTACCCTCCCACGGTGCTTTTCCCCAAGATCCTGCTCAACTCAGGGGTTGCAACGTGGTCTTGCTTCTTGTGGTTCCGTTCTGCTGGACCAAGTCTTGGACCACCGACCTCCTGAGCCTCGCCACGGGTCACCCCCCCCTGCGGCTACCCACCCCGCACACGATGCTCAAGCAACCCCGACAGCCGCTGTACCATCCATCCCCGGAGCAGCTTCTCCTTCACGCCTGGAGATTGTGCAACGCACCCTCGCCGCTCAAGGCTTCTCAAGTGCAGCGGTGGAGGCTATCACTGCAGCCCGCAGACCTTCGACCAGACGAGTCTATGAGGGAAAGTGGCGAGTCCTGTGGTCCTGGTGCGACGACCGGCACCTCTCCCCCACAGATCTGACTGTCCCACAGCTGGTCGAGTTCTTCCTCTGGCTCTTCGCCGAGCAGCACTTGGCGCCGATCACCATCAGGGGCTACCTCGCCATGATAGCTGACATGTATCGCCACTTGGGCCACCCAGACCCCGGGCGGTTGCAAAGACCTTGCCAACCTTATGGCCCACTTCGGCCTCCAGCGGCCTGCTGATTCCGCGATGCGATCTACCCTGGGTGCTGATGTGGCTCAATTCAGACTGCTTCGAATTGCTCCCCTTGGCGCGGTTGGCCGATGTGACCTGGAAGACCTGGAAGGCCTCGCTGATTCCGCGTTGGGACCTACCCTGGGTGCTGACGTGGCTCAATTTAGACCGCTTCAAGCGTTCCCCTTGGCGCGGTTGGCCGATGTGACCCAGAAGACCTGCTTCCTCCTGGCCCTCGCCACGGCTTCCAGGGTAAGCGAACTGCATGCGCTCTCTGCACGCCCTGCCTGTCTGCAGTTCAGAACGGATGGGTCTTTGCAGCAACTGACTGACCTGTCCTTCCTGGTGAAGACTCGGTCCCATTTACCGCGCCCCAGGTGATCACCATTCGGCTGCTGAGAGGGATGAACCTGCCCGGGGAGACCAGACAGCAGGACCCGGTGAGGGCCTTACGGGTATACCTGCGCCGATCCAAGCCTCTCCGCAGAGGACGGTCCCGCCTCTTTCTGCCTTTGTCCCCAGGTAAAACTGACATCTCGGCCCAGACGATATCTTCCTGGCTCCGCTGGGTTATCTGCTCTGCCTACCAGGACCTCTCCTCAGATGGTGCTAAGAGGCTGAAGATCAGGGCTCACGCGGTGAGAGCCATGGCCACGAGCGTCGCCTTCGACCGCAACTGCGCCATCAAAGGCATTGTGGCGTGCGTAGGCTCCCGAGTGGAATTGACCTTCGCCCGGTTTTACCTCAGGGATCTCTTGGGCCAGCAGGAGAACCTAGCCCTGGTGGGGGACATCGCCGCGGCGCATCACTCCCTCCCGGCGCCGTTGGCGCCGTAGGTAATCCTTAGCTGAAATTGTCGGGAGGTTGCCCAGGGGGAGGGCGGATCTCGTTAACAGTATACAGGGGATAAGGGCGCTCTACGCGGCATCCACCTCCTTTTCGCTATTCTTCCTATCAGTAATGTCATCGGTAATGTTTTGAGGAACAACGAATTTTTCTCTAAAACGTAGTTTGGGGAAAAATACTTACCGATGACATTACTCAGAGGACCCTCCCACCTGCCCCGCTTGCTGCTAGTAAGCTAAGCTTCAGACAGGCGTGACGCCACTGGGCATGTGACCGGATAGGGAGGGACGGGAGGCTACTCAGGGTACCTGGTTACGGCACCCTTGTTGTGTAGATACACAACGGAATATTTTGGCTGAAATTGGTAAGCTAAGTGTACATTTCCTATCAGTAATGTCATCAATAAGTATTTTTCGAAAAAATACATTTTAGAGAAAAATTCATCTTAATGTGCGCTCCTAAATCAGACGCCATCCACCTGCAAATCCTAAATTAAACCTATACATCTGCAGAGGCTAAATTAAATCTATTCATCTGCCATAGGCATAGATCCTCACAATCTCCTACATTTGTGGAGACCAATCTATGCCTTGCACTCACTCAGTTTGGATGTATTCCATAGGCACAATAGGAAATCCAGACAAAAAGGTGACTGCCAGACTTGAAAATGTAAAGAAAATCCCAAGAAAGAAAGAAACACACTTAGAACACAATTTATTAAAATATAAGCATGATTCATTTTTAATGGGATTTTTGGGGGGTGCAGAATAGGTCATCACATTTCAGTCTTGGACTTGCATTCTGTATGCCTTTCTTTTTACAGTGATGAAAACTTTTAACAGTCGCAGAATAACTTTTTGTGGGTTTCTTTGTGTATAGGACATGTTGGCTGCATCATCATCAGAGTTGTCTACCTTGACAAGAACCTTTATTTTGCATTTGTTGCTGATGGTAAGCCATATTTATAGCCTCTTTGGAGGGGTTATATTTGATTAACCATGTCTTTCTGTCCGGATTTATTTTTTTGCAGATCTGGGTATTAGATCTGCATCCATTAAAATCGTCCACAAGCAAAAACATGTAACCAGACTGGGTGTAGGCGACTTAAATAGTTTATCAGATAGACAATAAACGCCTATCTAATACAGTACTCAAGCGCATACTGAGTTTAGTCTGCATCCCATTTGTGGTCTAGGGAAGGGCTGGAGATTGCTGTGGAGAGTAAACTAAAAGTCTACTCTAGTCTCGCATGTGCACAAAATCCATGTTTACCGATTTGCCTCGCGTTGTGTTCAAAAGTCAAATTACCTGCGCAATGGACTGACCACAGTATCCAGAAAACCCCTATTTTGACTGGATTTGGTGTTTGTTGTTATCATTTCTACTGAGTTACCAACGCGCGCTCACACGATCAGTCACACCGTCATACATGCACGGACGTGCACACAAACAAACTTTTCGCACTTACGCACGCACAGTCTCAGTCTTGCTCTCACTGAGCACCATAAAATAGAAGTAAGGTTCCAAGATTTATTTATACCAGAGAAGCATTCATGATGAAACAAACAACATAATCAAAGTTAGTCAAACCAGTACAAGTGCTAATAACCTTAAACACCTTAGGCCTAACACCTATACCCTCGAACACGACACCTAGCAGACCTATATCCTATGACTAACACCTACAACATTGAATACGATTCCTAGCGAAACTAGCTCCTAGGCCTAACACCTATACGCACTTACCGATAAAACCTAGCGCCGTTGTGATGAATCTCTATGCTCATACATAGGGTTTACACAGTAGGTTTAATACGGTACAGTAGTTGTTAGCGGTTTGTTTGTGACGATAGTCCGTGGTGGCACGTGGGCCACTTGGAACCTTTAAGACACAGTTAACACGGGGAGTTTTAATGAGTTCTAGGCGAGAGCTCAGTCTGTCAGAGGTCTAAATACATTAGTGCAGGCTTTAATGTCAGTGGGTACAGACGTGTGTGAGATACCTTAGCCCGTATTCCAAGAATCTGAAACCTAGAATTCAGGTATGTTTCTATACGTATTATTGATGGTTACTTGCATTAAGGATAGTATGCGTTAATAGGAGTAATTCAGTTGTGTAGTGTTTACTGGGTTGGTTCAGTTATGTTGGTTTGGAATTCAGTGAGGTAACCGGTGTTTTTCGTATACAGTTATTTACCGAGATGGATAACTAAAGGAATGTGAGGGGTGTATGCCTAAGTCGTTATGAAGGTAGTACGTGGTTAAGTATAGTCTTTTCCAGTGTATGGGATAATGTATAGCGAGAGTGTTAGCTTATAGTCTGTTTCAAGGTAGTGACAGATATGGGGGTGTTACGAAAGTAGTTCGGGTTATGAGGCACGTGTGTGTGAATGAACGTGTGAGTTATTTGTATCAGCCAGGTTACGTAATGTATCTCATATTATCCAATATGTTGTGTGTTTAGCAAGTGTTACGATTTAGGACTTTATTATTATTCAGAGTGCTTGTCGGAGGTTGGAGCGACGGATGCCGAGACGTCAGTCACCAGGGACCTAATGCGAGTTCATCTCTCCATCTCTTCACTCGGGGAGTGAGCGACCGGTGCCGAGACACTTGGGTCACAGCGGAGATACGGTACGAGTAACGAGGACGTCCATGGTACGAGAGACAGGATGACTCGGGAGCGTAAGAAGGACTTGCACGCTTAGACGTGAAAGGACTGAACGTAACCAGGCAGGAACACCAAACAGGTTGGAGTGTGAGAGACAACTACCTAGCCTGGCATTGATACTGTGTGTGTGCATATGGTGTTGAGATGCTAGTAGTGGGGAAGTGTATATAGTTTGATAATCTTTTGAGCTTTTTATTGTTTACTTTTGTATAAAAGTTCCGTTAGAAAGGAAGCCCGTGAGTTGTGTTTTACCGCATGAATGCGCCCATCTGAGTCAGTGGCGGTGTATGCATCTGTTGTGCGAGAGTCTGTATGTGTGACTGGGGGCAAGTCTACGTGCGTTACAGCCGTCCTAACACAGCCTAAGCCGTAATTAGGTGAATTAGAACTGAACTAAAACGCTACTGTCTCCATAGGATAGGGCTGGGGTGATTGAGGAAATCATTATTCACAATCGCCTCGTGGGATAGGGCCAGGGTGGTTGAGGAAATCATTATTCACAATCGCCTCGTGGGGTAGGGCCGGGGAGTGTAGGAGATCATTATTCACAATTGCCCACGGGGGAAGGCGTTGGAGTGTGAGCGATCATTATTCATAATCGCTCACGGGGGGAGGGGGTTGGAGTGTGAGAGATCATTATTCACAATCGCTCGCGGGGGGAGGGGGTTGGAGTGTGAGAGATCATTATGGGGGGAGGGGGTGGTGATCATTATGCACAATGACCCCGAGACTGAGAATCGGCCGCTTTATATAGGCTCCCAGCCTCTGGGACCAGAAGCTACGTCACTGAGCTTCGTGCGTGTAGTCCGCTACACACCAACTAGCTAAGTAAGCAGAATTCTCGCTCACAGTGCGCCAAGCGTGCACTAAACCACTGAACTCTGACTCGCTGGTAGTAACTAGCGATAGCGTTAGCAGAGGGCTCCTCTGCTACACTTAAATGTCACGGACTAAGGAAAGATGGTGGTTTGTTTGTGATGTGTGTGTAGGTTATATAATCTTGTTAATAGGGGATCTCCACTCACACGCTCACACTCTCATCATTGTAGCTATAAACTTCTCATTTATCACATTTCTCTCACTCTGGAGAGGGCCGTCTCCCATGCGCTACCCACAGACGCATTCATACAACTGATTCACCAAGAACTCAGTTACTGAAATGCTAACTATGTTGATTATTTACATAAACATGTCACACTCAACTAATGTCTAAAGTCTCTGTTACTACACTGTCTTCAGATTTGTTCTACCTAGTTCTGTGCACAGAAACAAACAAGTCACCTTACCTGGCCAGGCTTTCTATTCCGTGTTTATAAAGTGGCTACTGATCTTGGCCTCACCGTCGCTGAGTCCGTCTGGCGATTCTGATCTTAGATGATCCAGGCTGGTGCGGACACAAGTTCACAATTGTAATAGTCCACACTTCTCTTCTTGGTTTGATCATTTTCCGATGAATCCATAGTGACCCGTTATTTTCGATCACACAAGTCCACACCACTTTCCATCTTCTCTCAGACCTCATCTTTTCGTCTCTCTCGCTCAGCGCCAAGTGTCCCGTCTCCCCACGCTCCGATCCATATATTAAAACAAGTCTTTCTCCCTTCCTCATTTTTGTTGCTGTCGGGACGTTAAGCAATGTACAATCAATCAAAACCCTTCCTCATTTTGTATTCTTATGCAATGTCATGAATATTCATTCACATCTCTACATTAATTTCAACTAACTTCAATAACTATATAAAATATACTAACCATGCATTTTACATCTGGTCCATGCATCAAATTTAGCCTAGCACCAGTATCACAACATTAATGTAATTATTTTGTGAACGGACTATTTCTTTCCAAATTCAGGAATTTTCCTCAGACACTATAGTAGGTGTATTCTTTTATTACAGAATCAGGCGGGAACTGTACTGACCCCCTTTCCCCTGCTAAATAGGTGAGGTCCCTTCACTTCCGCACGTACTCACTCACTACTGACCCACTTTCCCCGCTAAATAGGTTAGGTCGTGCGTGCCGGCACGTATGACGGCTTCCTGTCTCCACTACCCCATGACTTACTCGCAATCGGCAATATACGTTTTCCTCATCCAATTAGTAAGTAACTTTGGTTCCACTCACTTCTTAATCTTCCATTTAATGTAGCAGTTGTCTCCCTAAATTGATGAAAGGCAACGCTGGGGTGGGTTCTGCTTTCTCGGCTTTTTATTAGGACACGTAGGAAAAGTAACAATAACGATAATTCTTGTCCTGCAACAGAAACAATGCAATCAAAACTAACAGTTGCAGACTACCAGTCATGAGTAGAACAGATGTACATCATACTCACTAAAACATGTAACTCCATGAAAACGATGTTCACCATCTTCAACATGGCACAAGTGTAAAAGATTGGAAAGTAGTAACCAACTAATTTCAGCTACAATACATGGTTTGATCAATTACAGAAGCTGACAATAACCAAAAACCACTACCCTAAAACTATACTGATACATCAAGCTCAGGTAAATTACAGGTAAGTCACATGCTTCCACAAAACCCCAAAATGATCAGCAAAACCCGATCTTACAATAAAAAGAAGAGTGAAACCAACATAGCTTACTCACAAACCAGATAGATACAGAGCAAGACAATAGATGTTGCTCCTTCAACAGCCAAGGTAAAAAATGACACACGGTTAAATGGTAAATAGCTGAACCGGTTTGTGTGAACACTGCTCACGTGCAGCACACAAACACACCTGGAAGTTTCCAGCCTAAGCTAAAAGAGTTCAAAAAGGTTAAATTCAAAGGTCAAGGTTACAAGCTGACCAGCTGGTGAAACCAAGGGACATTACCTACTACAAGTTACTAAGGCAAACTCTCTCTCTCTCTCTCTCTCTCTCTCTCTCTCTCTCTGATACACAACTTGTACACATCAAAATCAGACTCTACCACACTGTCCCCCTCAGCAAGAAATGACGTCCTCGTCATTTGAAACGGACACAGCAAGGAATAACAAAAACTATTACTGTACAAAGACCAAAAATGACTTTGAAACATTGAAATTATTAATTTCTAACTCAAAATGTCAAGAGTTCAATGACACTATTCTCCAAAAAGAATTCACTTCATACACAAGAAAAAGTATGACCAAAAAAACAACGACAATAACAGCACTATAAAGCTGTGAAACTGGAAATACCTAATTTGAAGCAAGTAAACCCATACCTCAATACTCCTGACTAGACTGATCAACTAAGTGCAAAAGTTCCTTGATCAGCTGATGCGTAAGAACATACTGATCCTGATTCATCCAAGTTGGAGGTTGTCTGACTCTAGCTGACCTACGAGGTGGCTCGTCATCTGACTCGTCACTTTTAGAATTGTCATCATCATCATCACCTTCATCCTCATCATCATCCTCATCAGTATCAGGTCCTCTGTCACTAGATGACCCCTGTGGCTCCTCATCACTCACAAGCTCAGTCTCACCATCTCCATCCTGAGCTCCAGTCTCGACATCCGGATCCTCTTCATCTAGGATATGGGCGTCCCCACCAGATGCTGTCGCCTCAGAATTCTCAAGCCACAGTACACAACTCGCTTCGTCATCCTCTTCCTCTACGGACATCTCTATTCTATCTCTGTCCTCTGGCTGGTGTCGAACCGTCTGCTGTTTAGGCTCCAACCTCACCTTAGGACCACCAACTGAACGTCTGGGTGCAGGTACAGGCCGCGGTGCAAGCTCTGGCCTCTCCTGCGCCAGCAGTGTCCCAATGGGTAACAGAAGATTTCTGTGTAGAGTTCTCTTCTTGCTACCTTTCTCTTTCTGTACAATAAAAACCGGAATGTCAGGGTTTGGCTTGCTGACAATCACGTAAGGGTCTTCTTCCCATCTGTCTGCGATCTTGTGACGACCATCGAAGGCTACAATCCTGACTAGAACACGATCACCTGGGTGAAGAGTTGCTGCTCTCGCCCTAACATCGTAGTTTTTCTTTTGTCTTTGTTGAGCGTCGCTGATGGCTTTCGACGCAGTCTCATAGGCTGTCTGCAGACGATTGCGAAGTCCGGTGACATAATCAGACAAAGATTGTCCTTGGTCATTACGAGAGATGCCGAAAACAATGTCAACAGGGAGAATAGGTTCCCGGCCGAACATAAGGAAGAAAGGACTGTGCCCTGTAGTCTCATGTCTGGTGCAGTTGTATGCATGTACTAAGGCGTCCACATGCCTCTTCCAGTCAGTCTTCTGTTGCGGCTGCAGAGTTCCTAGGATGTCCAGAAGGGTGCGGTTCAGACGCTCACATTGACCGTTACCCATGGGGTGATACGGTGTAGTGTGGGATTTCTGAACACCGGCGAGTGTACAAAGCTCCTTCATAAGCTTGCTTTCAAAGTTTGCTCCCTGGTCAGTATGAACTCACTGAGGAAAGCCATAGTGCAAGGCGACATGCTTGACGAAAGCATCAGCTGTAACTTTAGCGGTCATGGACTTGGTAGGTACAGCCCAGGCGTAGCGTGTAAAGTGGTCGCTAATGATCAAAATGTGCTGGAAGCCTCCTTTGCACTTCTCGAGGGTGAGAAAGTCCATGCACACGAGTTCCATAGGTTGCGTGGTGACGATGCTAACCAATGATGCCTTCTGACTGGTAGGTGTTTTACGTCTGAGACACCTGTCGCACTTCTCTAGCCAGTCGACGACATTCTTATGCATGCTGGGCCAGTAGAAGCGGTCACGCAAGAGTGAAAGAGTCCTGTCTCTCCCTGGGTGTCCAAGATCATTGTGAACAGAACGAAGGGCTCGGGTAACATGATCTGAGGGCAAAACCAGTTGACGTCGCTTCGTACTGTCTACGTCCACTTCTCTGTAGAGAACATCATCAACCAGCTTCAAGCGTTCAAAAGTTCTAGCAAGGGCACTGTTGACTGGCGTAGTCGGAAGTCTTCGAGGTTTCGTTCCTGACCTGACGCTGGCTATCCAAGGTTTAAGGACTTCATCTCTGCACTGCGCAATCCTCCAGTAGTCTGGCGTAGTGGTGCTGACAGTCTGGCCTACTACAGTACAGTCTTGGAGAGGTTTGGCAGACATGCACAGCGCCTCGATGTATGGAATGTCTTGGATAGGGTTGCATATGGCGCGGACAGACTCTGCTGACACCGACTCCTGACGTTGACTATCTGCAGAAGAGTAAGATAAGCGTGACAAAGCGTCTGCTGCAGCATTGCTTTTCCCAGGGCGGTACACAATGTCAAAGTCATACACTGCCAAAGCTGCAAGCCACCTATGCCCTGTCGCATCCAACTTTGCAGACGTCAAGACGTAGGTCAGAGGGTTATTGTCAGTAGTAACTGTGAATTTGTGGCCATACAGGTAGTCATTGAATTTGTCACAGACGGCCCACTTCAGCGCAAGAAATTCTAGCTTGTGTGCTGGATAGTTGACCTCAGCCTTGGACAAACTACGACTGGCGTATGCAATCACGCGTTTCTGTCCCTCTTGCTTCTGGAAGAGCACAGCCCCCAGTCCTCTAGTGCTGGCGTCGGTCTCCAGTTCAAAAGGTAGCTGATAATCTGCATAGCCCAACACAGGCGGTGATGTCAGACTTGCCTTCAGCTGTCTAAAAGCATCGTCTTGTTCAGGGCCCCAACACCACTCTTTCTTGGGTGCTTCTCTCGACTTGGGTTTTCCTTTACGTTTGGTCGACGTGGAAGGGAGAAGATCATTCAAGGGCTTTGCTATCTTGGAAAAGTCCTTGACAAAACGTCTAAAAAATCCGCAGAAACCAAGAAACTGACGAACATCAGCCGGATTCCTGGGTATCGGCCAGTCTCTAACTTTCCGAGTCTTTTCTGGGTCAGCTTCAACACCGTGAGCAGACACAATGTGACCCACGAAACGTACGCGCTCCTGTAGAAAGAAGCATTTTCCTGGTGCTAACTTCAGTCCACATTCTCTCAATCTGGCAAAAACACGTTCCAGTCTCTCTAAGTGTTCAACATAGTTGGACGAAAACACAATCAAATCATCTAAATAAATGAGACAAATGTTTAAATGGAGATCCGCACCCAAACACTGTTCCATTAATCTCTGATAGGTTGCTGGTGCATTAGCTAGACCAAAGGGCAGTCTGTTATACTCAAAGAAGCCTAGCGGGCCCACAGTGAAAGATGTTCGCTGCTTGTGTTCCTCCAATACTTCCACCTGATGGTATCCACTCTTCATGTCTAAAACAGTGAAGAAACAAGACCCTTTGAGCATGTCAAGCATCTCCTCTATCCGTGGAAGGGCGTAAGAATCCTTGATGGTGCGTTGGTTGAGTTGACGATAATCGACACAAAGGCGCAGCGAACCGTCCTTTTTACGCACTAACACGACGTTGCTGGACCATGGAGAGTGCGACTCGCGAATCACCCCAGCTGCTAGAAGCTGACGAAGATGCTCGCGTATCTCCTCATACATGCCTGGCGGGATACGTCTGTGTCGCTGCTTGAAGGGAATCTCGTCAGTGACGTTGATCTCGTGCTGAACAGCAGTGGTGTGTCCAAGGTCTAAGTCATGGTGGGAAAACACATCGTCATACTTGTGGAGAAGCGCCTCTATAGCACGAGCACGATCAGCATCCAGACACTGAGTGTTGATATTGACCGGAACTGAATCATGGCTGAAAGTCATGTTAGGATCAGCTAATGCTACAGGTTGAATTTCACACAAAATAGCTTTTGGATTAACGACAACAGTCCTAGTAGTAACATTGGAAATTGTAACAGGTACAATGCTACTGCTACTGGAAGAACAAATACATTTCACTAGTGCAGGTTCAATATCAAGATCACTAGGTAGCTGTGAAACACTAGATGCTTGTAACATAGCGCAAGTGTCAGGATGATCAACAGTCTTGGTAATAAAACCATTAACAGTAACAACGCTATTTGGTTTGATTACCACTCTGTCACGTTCCGCACATTTCACAAGTCCAATGCGATTCTTGTTACGTAACAACTGTTTCTCTCTCAGCTTGAGACAGCGAAATGCTAAAAACCATTGAGTGTTCAAAGACTTACGTTTAGATGGCTCATCGCACCTGTTCATGTATGAAGTAAGAATGTTCGTACCCAACAGCACTGGAACGGCAGCGTTGTACTGGCTGTCCGGGACCACGAGTAGTAGACAATGCCGAGTGCCAAGGTCAGGCACCCTCACCTCTACCTCGATGTAACCGTCATAAGGCAGCATCTGTCCATCAGCACACTCCACGTGCAGCACAGAGTCCAGGCTGTGCACGGGGACGTGAGGAAGATGCTGAGAGTGGAAACTGCGGCTGACGGTGGAGATGGTGGCTCCAGTGTCCAGTAAGGCGGCGGTGCGCCACCCGTCCACGATGACGTCGACCTCATTACTCGAACCAACCAGTTCACCATGCTCCGGACGTTGAGAGGGACGACTGGTGAAGGTGAAGTCCACAGCGCGCCCCTGGTGTCTGTAGACCTCGTCTCGTTTCCCTGCGGCTGGTGGCGGCAGTGATCGAGGCGTACGCGGCATGCAAACTTTAAGTGACCAGACTGGCCACAGCGCCAACAAGTAGGTCCATCACGCCTGTCCTCGATCACCTGCAGCCGTTTACGACAGGCGAAACTGAGATGGCCGACTTCACCACAGCACCAACACACTGGCTCGGGCCTATCATCTGGTAACTGATAGCCTATGTCCCCTTTATGCTCTTCAACAGTGGCAAAAAGGTCATCAGTTTTGGCCTGAATTCTGCTGAGTACATCATTTTCATTGTCAGACGCCATCATGAAAGTCACGTGAGATCAAAATAGATTCGCTGGAACAACAGTACATTTGTTGCTAAAAGCATATTGATGCAAACAGCATTTCACTGGCAAAGTTCACAATGAGTGTAAAGTCCTCCCAACAGCTCATTCAGTGTCATTCACCACTATCACTGAAGAAAACAAAGTTCAGGATACATAGCGGGTAAGGTGTCAGGAAAAGTCCTTTCAGGAAAAGTCCATTTGCAGAAAGCCATTTGGAGAAAGGTAGTCCCTTATCGGGCGCCATTTTGTAGCAGTTGTCTCCCTAAATTGATGAAAGGCAACGCTGGGGTGGGTTCTGCTTTCTCGGCTTTTTATTAGGACACGTAGGAAAAGTAACAATAACGATAATTCTTGTCCTGCAACAGAAACAATGCAATCAAAACTAACAGTTGCAGACTACCAGTCATGAGTAGAACAGATGTACATCATACTCACTAAAACATGTAACTCCATGAAAACGATGTTCACCATCTTCAACATGGCACAAGTGTAAAAGATTGGAAAGTAGTAACCAACTAATTTCAGCTACAATACATGGTTTGATCAATTACAGAAGCTGACACTAACCAAAAACCACTACCCTAAAACTATACTGATACATCAAGCTCAGGTAAATTACAGGTAAGTCACATGCTTCCACAAAACCCCAAAATGATCAGCAAAACCCGATCTTACAATAAAAAGAAGAGTGAAACCAACATAGCTTACTCACAAACCAGATAGATACAGAGCAAGACAATAGATGTTGCTCCTTCAACAGCCAAGGTAAAAAATGACACACGGTTAAATGGTAAATAGCTGAACCGGTTTGTGTGAACACTGCTCACGTGCAGCACACAAACACACCTGGAAGTTTCCAGCCTAAGCTAAAAGAGTTCAAAAAGGTTAAATTCAAAGGTCAAGGTTACAAGCTGACCAGCTGGTGAAACCAAGGGACATTACCTACTACAAGTTACTAAGGCAAACTCTCTCTCTCTCTCTCTCTCTCTCTCTCTCTCTGATACACAACTTGTACACATCAAAATCAGACTCTACCACATTAATTCTGAAACTTAATTTTGGTCCCTTGACAATTATCATGTATGTCATACCAGTATAGTCTGCTGAGACTGATTAACTCATTTAGCCTCAAAGGCGCTACAGCAGGAGATGGTTGGACCACGATAATGCAAGGGTAGTGCCTGATTACCTTTGCGCTACCCTTGAATGATCATGGTTGATCCTTCTGCAATTGGTACATAGTTGCTATATGATATCCCCAAGTAAACAATTTGGGAAGTGTAGCCTTGGGGTTAAATGGCTGAAATATTTTTTTCAAATTTCAGGCTGAAGAAATTAAAGAAGATGTAAAGGAAGTGCATGCACGTGTTTTGGAAGAAGTGTCTGAACGCTGCCTAAGCTTATTTGTACAGTCTGCTCTTCCTGCAGGTAATAAACCAAATGCATTTCATTATTACATACATCGCTTTATTTATTGCATGGGATCTTAGGATTATGATTAACCTTTTCAGCCCTGGCAGAATATTCACATTGACATCCCAGGCATGAAACTATTCTGGTAACACCTGTGTATCATGGACAGTTTGTCTACTGAACTTGGATTTACTGGTGGTTTTTAGAAATTTCAAATTTTGGGCTTGGGTAAAGAAAATTAAACATAATTTTAGATTACAATACAAATCAGCAAAAAAACTGCTGTTGAACTTGGAGGGATAAAGCATGCAATTAAAATTGGCACATTCTGACCATACCAATGTTTGGAATGTATTTTGTTTCTTTCTTTCAGGTCATGTCACTAGCAATTTTCTGAGTGTGCTGTCAGCACTTGTTCAGAAGACAAAGGATACAGATCTTCACAAGACAAAATATGTGAAAATAATCTATCATTGTTAGTCATCTTCATTTCTTGTTGCAAAATCCACTAATAGTTTGTAATATTAGAGTTTGGTCAGACAAATATTTAGAGCCAAGAATATCGGTGGAGCAGAATGTGAATTAGGATATAAATAAATAAATAGAAGAGTCATAAAGCCATTATTCAGAAGAATTGAGGTGCTTTTAACTTGAGTAGTTTACGACAATAGTTTTTACACTGCAAGTACAAAACTGTCTATGCTGTCGAGTTAAACTGTAATCGAAGCAGACGACGGCGCGAGACGTAACTCAAAATGCAGTAAGCACGAATGATTGTCCCTTCATTGCTGAGAAATTTGTTACTTCCCTTGAATGAGCTTCTTTTCCATATTATTATTTTATTTTACGATTTTTAAATTTACAAGTAAACCCTTGTTAAAATTAACAAATACTTTGCATTGTAATCATTTAAACTGTTTTTGAATTTACAGTTGTATTTGAAGCAAAAGAAGATGTAATATTTTGAATCTAGAGTCCAAAATAGCTCAGGCGGTTAAACGTTTGAGCAGGAGAGCGAAGGGAATCGCTGGGTCGTGGGTTTGAATCCCATCCCGGCCCTGGTAGCTGGACTCACAATCCAGGGGAAAAACGGATTTGTTCAATAGCATGTCCGTTGAAAGGTCCTGGTAAATCAAAGTGGCACAGTTGGAGTGCGCCTGAGTTGATCAGTGTTCAGGTCGTACTCCATAGGCAATAGATTTCCCTGTCCCCCATAACCCGCCCGTCAGGGCTGTCCATGATCACCTCGGTGCTGTGGACGTTAAACTCGAATTAACCAATATTTCGAAACGTTTTACATGAATCTTAAGAAAGCTGTATTATTTAATTATTCAGGTTCAGTTGGTGTGAAAAGTTACCTTATGTTAGCATACTTACCTGGCACGGGAGGCACCCTGATCAGCAAGGGGGTCCTCCCAGGGCGAGGCCCGTCCATTGCACTCCGGGCGGGTTGACCCCTCCGATCACCTCAATTGTAGGTGACTCGAGTGCATAATTTTTTCGTAAGGGGGACTGCGTTCACGCTATTCCCAGCAAAAAGAACAGTGATAAACAGTCCCGTCTATTCAATTGCAGGTGTCCAAAATCGGTTGCTCAATGTGCTGGTTTACATAATAATAATGCTGACCTCAATATTTCTTTCAACATCTCAGTTTCCTCGTACAAAAAGTCGATAATGTTTCAGTGTCCAACTATATGGGAAAACTTGACCTTGGTCACCGAGACATGCTACAGGCATGCTTGGGTTGTCTTCACAGTGTGTCAGTGGTTACTAGCCAGGATCAAGACATGAAGGGTAAATATCTTACTTGGCTGTGATTGCCATGCAAGGTTTAATCCCAGAATCAAAATTCAGAAATTTGTATCACTTGGACAAACACTTTCAAAGCCCTTTGACCTGTTTGTTATGTTACAGGACATAATAAATGAATTTCACTGTACACTATTTTAGTACATTTTGATTTGTCATATAAGGACTACGTACATGTATACATATATTTACAGTTTAGGACACAGTTTGGCCATGATAGTTGAAGGAAGGTGCAAGGATAAACTTGGTGCCTTGGGCACCAGGCCAGTCTGGCACCATCCTTGAACTAACATGGTTGATCTATATTCTGTTATAGTGCATCAAAGCTAAATGGATGAGAGGCAAGCACCAATGAGCAACTTAGCTCACTGTTGCTGCCGCACGGTTGCGTTGTCACAATTGGGGCAAAACTCCGCATTCTCTGTTTTAGTTGATCCCTGTCCGTGCACATTATCTTAGTGGTCCTCGCCATATACTACATGCCACAGGAATGTCATGGTCTGTTCACTGGCTTTCGTTTTTATCTGGTATATCGCACAGTAGAATTAGTTAATGTGGTTTACTGCGTTTAGCGTGTCCGGATTCTATTGTTTTTTATGTCATCCAAAACCGAGTTTAGGAGCGATATACCTGCGGCCTGTAGTGTAGTGCAAGTACCGAAGCCTATGCACACAAACAGCTGTCACCTGAGACATCAAGAATACTGACTTTTCCCCTGATGTGAGCAGCGACACCGCACGGCAGCAGGAGAAGACAATTTCAGCTAAGTCGAACATTAACCTATCCTGTATTTGTATACTTGATCCATGTTGTAGTGTCAGGCACGAGTGGGTTAACCACTTGACTGCTATTGATCACAATGCTTGGCAGAAGAAAATGTGTAACCACACATCTTTTCCTCCAAGCCGTAACGTCAATAGTAATCAAGTGTTTAAACCATAAAGCCTTGAAAGACTATGACAGGATGTGGATCAACCATGATATTTCAAGGTTGGTGTCAGAATAGCTTGGCACCTCTAGGCGCCAAGCTATTCTGTCCGACACCAACCTTGAAATATCATGGTTGATCGGTCTCCAGAACCGTGTTATAGACCTTAGATGATATCTACAAAAATTTGATAATTTCATCCTCAGGGCGTAAGGAGTTAAAGAAGCAGTATTCTCAATCTGTGTTTTCGCTTTTAGTGATTCCCGTGCTTCTGCAAAACCAGCATTTTCTGAGCAAATTGGAGTCATGCCTGGCCTTGCAGGGGGAGGTTTCCTTCCTTGCACTCTCTGTTGTGGCATGGATTTCATCTTTGAGCATGGACTGCCCAGTAATTATTTTACTTCAAGAACTAACAGCAGTTGGCGGTGGATTGAATGTGACAACTGAAGGATAGTGCCTGATTAACAGCCAGCCTCAGGGCAGCCTGCAAACTAATGATTAGATGCAGACATCTACATATCAAACGCAGAATTGGCGTCCAATTAGTGTGGTGCCTTCTGGCACATGTTGATGGCTGGATCATTTCAGACACCAAGCTAATCAGACACTTTTGCGTTAGACATGTTGATGGGCAGGTCGAGTTGTTTCTGGCACCTACCCAATAAGCAAAGGTCCTCAGGCCCATGACAGCTGCAGTGGGCCTGTACATGGCTGTGCGGGCCCACTGCGGCCATCGTGGGCCTGAAGATGTTTTGCTACTTGGGCAGCCAATGAGGCACTTCTTCTGTGGTTGACATGTTGATGACTGGGTCAAATCCTGTTTGCAGGCTGCCACAAAATGGTCAGACACTGCCATTGAACTGTCATGGTCTGTCCACCTCCTGTAACAACTCTTGATGCATTGCAAGGGATATTGAAGTAGAGTGGACATTCCGTTCGTGTATGTGAAGAGAGTGTGATTTAATTTTTAGCTCATGTGCGAAGCACAAGTGAGTCTATGTTTTGGGGCAGTGGTCATCTGTCCGTCGTCCGTGGTAAACTTTAACGTTGATATTTTCTCGGAGACTATACAAGCCTCAGTCCTCAAACTTGGCCCAAGGATACTTTGTGGCAATAATAATAATAATGTATATTTTTGCAAGACCTTTCTAAACATACCAATTTGAGTGACCTCTCACAAAGGTCAAGGTCATAGGGGATCAGGAAATGTCAAAAATAGCTGTATTTTGACATAATTTATTTTTCTCAAATACTATTCACAACTTCAAACCCAAACTTGGTACACATATACCTGATAGTAAGACCTTTCTATGCATACTAATTTGGTTGATCCAAAGGTCAAGGGTTACAAGAGATCAGGAAATAGGTAAACAAATAGTCATATTTTGATGAAAAATGTTTTTTCTCAAAAACTATACACAACTTCAAACCCAAACTTTAACAGAGATACCTGAGGGTAAGACCTATCTATGCATACTAATTTCGATGACCCCTCAGAAAGGTCAAGGTTCACAAGAGCTCAGGAAATAGGTAAACAAAATTGCCATATTTTGACAAAAGATGTTTTTTCTCAAATGCTATTCACAACTTCAAACCCAAATCTGGTACACAGATACCTGATGGGAAGACCTATCTATGCATACTAATTTGGATGACCCCTCGGAAAGGTCAAGGGTTACAAGAGGCTGGCAAATGTGTATAAAATGCCAATTTTTGATAACATTTTATGTGTTATGAACATGTTTGCAAATTTTTCAATCAAATTTGGCACAAAGATAGCTGATGATAAGACCTTATTCATCCTAATTTAGTCGACTCATCGCAAAGGTCATGGGGGGGGGGGGGGGGGGGGGGGGGGGTTGACAGATGTGTGAAAAATGCTTACATTTTGAGAGAACATGGATTTTGCTGGTGCAGAAGCCATCCCTTGTCACAAATATGTAAATCGGTCATACACGTGAGCTTTGCCTTTCGTGTTAAATTTTGAATTGAAGCCAGCATTTGTTTATGTAAGGTTTTCAGGAGCAGTTGTGCTGCATGCACAATAACAAAACAGAAGAACGAACGAATGTGCCATATCTTTGATGGAATCTAAAACTGACATTTTAGATTTGTGTGCCTGAATGCTGCATAAAAATGTTTCATAGACTTTTTGTTTAACCCATGTGCCGAGAAAATCTAAACACCACCCAACTGCAAGAGGTCTAGATCCTCATGAGCCCCTGCAGTTGCAAGAGCTCATGAGGATCTATGCCTCTTGCTGACACCACTTTGAATCCATGTTCCTGGAAAAAGCAAGGACATTTTGGTGTTCAAATAACAAAGAATGCAGAAACACAATCTGCATCAACTGGCACTTAACGGGTTAAAATTACCATGTAGTGTTCATGGATGTTCACTTGGCTTTTTGCTTCAGTGTTCATGGCCAGTCAAAATTAGCACCACCTGCATCACTCACCTGGTTACCCAGCAGTTAAGGGGTGGTAAAAGTGTTATTCCAGTACTGAGGATCCTGTATCAGGCATTGGTGACACACGTGTCAAGTACAATACTGACATTTGAAAGAGACGGAAGTCTCCTACAGAGTGGGCCCCTCTTTACCAGTGAGGAGATCAGATTGTTGTTCTGCTACATTCAGCAGTATGTGTGTATGGTAAGTCTCACAGCTTTGGTGATGAGATGTGCATTAGAACTCATCCAAATGTAATGTGAAGAAAATCTCACTTTCTATTTGTGTATTATATAGGACAAAGCGAGTACTATCTAACTTGTAAGGGGTGATGAAAAGGGTCATCTGAAACGACCTTCAGTCGACTTGTAACTCCATAAACGGTAGTGCATTTTCATTTGAGGGTTGACTGAGTCTTGTGTTGGGCTACTAACTGTTGAATCTTGGCAGCCTAAATTGTTAGGCTTTCATTACCCCCGTTTGTGGTATTGGACCTGTCCATGACGCTTTGAAAATGTCATTCATTGAGCCATTGAGGAGTCCCAGACTGTGACTTGCATTAACAAACATTCTGCGTCAATAATAAACTGACCTTTTTTACTTTTGCTGCCACAGGAAGACAAAGAGACCCAGTTTTGTGCAGCACAGTGTTTAATGCAGCTCATCGAGTACAGCAGTACAGCATACCACACACTAGGTATGTTTCGTCTGTGTGTGCTCATCTATGTGTGTGTGAAAGCATTGAGAGTAACGTGCATAAACTAATGCACTAGCATACTTGCATTTTATCTGTAAACAATTTACACATCAGGACTTCGGAAGGTAACAACAGACCATTCAAGCAAACACATGAACACATTACATATGAAATTACATTTTATTTCAGAGTCTGGCTTGAGTGTGTTCACAATTTTTTTCCAGTTTGTAAAGCATTAAGTCTTGTGACCATGAACTGCTTTGTTCAGGTCAACATTTGCTGCACCACCCCTGGAACCAATCACTGGTGCGATTTGTCATCAGCCAATGTGCCAACCATGGTCTACCACCACACTTGGCTGAATTGATCAGCATGGTATGATTTGGAATTAAGACCTTCATAGTAATTCACACACTGCCAATGAAGCAGGTGGAGCAATAGTCCCAGCAAAGAGTGTACCGGTAATCAGTACAACTGGGTAATGAATACTTGTCATTCAAGTGCACTGCTAATATTGAGGTCGCGAGTTCCCCCAAACTAGCCTGTTCTCTAGCACGGGAGGCAAGAAGGTGCAGTGGGCTGTGGGCAAGACAACACATCACTATGAATGATAAAACTTTACATAAACAAACTATTTCTGTGAAATCTATATAAGCAGATTTTACTTGAACAAAATGCATCTACTGTTGGTATAACAAAGTTAAATAATGATATTAGCTATTGAAACAATATGGCAGACCATTTCCCAAAGCTGCCATGACTGGCTTCATCAACGTAATTATGCAGTTTTCATGAATGTTGCGAGATCAATTTCCTCAGTATTAGTTTTGCAAAAATAAAAAAAGGTATTGTAATGACTGTATCATAAGGAAGCAATCGTTGACCGTTCTTTGTCAATCTGAGCTTAAATTTCCCGCATGTTGTATGTGATCCACAGCAAAACAACATCGGCTAAGTGTAACAGCTAGCCGAGCTGCCAAATTGCGTGGCTAGCCAAGTCTTGTCTCAGCTCCAAGTCGCATAATCTAGCAAGCGTTCTTGCGCTGCTTGGGAACTCTGACTGGCCTATTGTACAATACACCCAAAGGGACCCCCTTTAACCCCCTTGTGCATGAAGCCACCGGTATTGTAAACAGTACTGATGGCTGCATCACATTCACCTCCAGTGGACACAAACTTAAGTCTTTGAAAGCAACAATGCATAATGCGACCAGTCTAAGGAACATGGATATAAACTGGGTCAGCAAGAGGCAATTAACATCATGAGCCCCTGCGTCTGCAGGGGCTTATGAGGTTCTTTGCTTCTTGCAGTTAAGTGTGCATATTTTTTCCATCAACATTACCAGACATTACTAATAGGAGTCTGTCAACTACCTTACACAACTTTAGCCACTGAGCACTCTGGGAACCCTCGAGGGACGAACTCAAAAGAGTTACATGTACTTCCCTTCCCCCGTCCAGATGATAGGGTCAACATTTGGAGCATGAGTGAACGTTGCCAGTTTTCTGTCTTGCTCCACATGGACGCCTGTAGACCTTCTTCGTTGCCCTGCCAGCTCGGCCACCATACTCTGGTCTTCTTCCTTGGGTGTTGGAACTTTCCTTAGCATGCTTTCAAGATTGCAGGGTATAATATACACATCCCTAGCAGACGAGAAGCATAGAGTAAGGTCTCTACTTCTCCTTTTGTTGCTCTGTGTGGCGTAACCTGTGAGCACTCTGGCTCTATGCCGAAAATACCACCCCCCCCCCCCCCCCTTCCCCAATGCTTTTGTATGCCTACCCTGCAAACCCAGCAGCCACGCTATGTAGTAGACACAATGATGTCTGGACGTTAAAGCCCGCAGTGTGTCAGACTGTCAGCAAACGGCAGTGCTCTCGACCCCAGATCAAAGTGATGCTAGTGAAAGTGACAGTGAGTTTCCAGAGCTGAATGAGGCAGAGTGTGTGGCTGTGTCCAAACAGTACATACTGTGTGAAGTGCAATGCAAAGTGACGGCGGCAGACATGGTCATCAAAACTGACCCTGCTACGCGACCAGAACGTATCGTCGAATCGGTAATCAAAGACAGGAGCTGGTGTCGAAATCCGACGACTTTGCCTTTATCTGTGAAAAGGCAGAAAATGTTGTGTGGGACCAAAAACACATCATGACAGCCAAAGGACCTTTTACGATGGGTACTCCAGTCATTCATGATCGCTACAGACAGGAACTGAGGCACATCACAGAGGACCTTCACGCCCTGGCAAACCTGATAAAATTTTACATGAACAATTGAACATTCTAACAGACTTCCTATGTAAACACGGGCCTTATTGACTCCACGGAAATTAAACACTGACATTCTGATATGGAACCCACGTCAGAAAATGGGGTTTCCCTGTTTGGTGTTGTACTTGTTGTTTTCGGTTTGGAATTTCTTGTAATTTTTCCTTTGCCCCATTTTTGAGATGGGCCTAAGGCCTGATAAAATAAAACATTCGTATTCATATTTTGCATGGGCTGCCAAAAAGACTGGTCATGTTCTAAATCCATGAGCTGGTCTGCGGGAAAGTGGCAATTAATTTCACAATTTGAATCAGCGGTGGGACAAAAAAAGAGAAGAACACGTGCCACCAAGCGTAGTACCGACATGCTCTCCCTCCATGGCTAAAGTTGTGCAGACAGACAGACTCCTAATAGTAATGTTGTCTAGTATCTGAAGATGGAAATTTACTTTAAAAATGCAAATTTTCAGCAGTGAATGTGTTAAAAGACTCAGAAAAAGCAAGCATAGGCGAGATTGATTTCATATTTACTCTGAACTTGAAGCAGTCGCTAAAAACAGTCAGGCAATTTCTCCTTTCAGATATGGAAAACGGACGTTGAATCTGACCCAGAGACAGCGAAAGCCATCTTGGAGGTGTTGGCATCAGCAGAAGTCACAGAAGAAAACTTCATGGCTCTCTCCACACTGATTGAACAGGTAGATAAACTATCCTATTGTTTGGTGCTTGAGGAAATGCCAGGCTAACAAAGCGTTTCTATTTACTACAATCCTTATCTTTTCACTTGTACTTCCTGCTTAGAATGTACATATATCTTTAAAAAAAAGAGCTAGCTGGCTCTGAAAAAATAAACAAAAACAAGAAAACACAATGACCAGTGTCCTCAGAGCTGTGATGCAAATAAGAGGCATGAACCTGTACATGAGCCTGTAAGAGGCATAGATTCTCATGAGCTCATGTAGCTTCAGGGGCCCATGAGAATCAATACCTCTAGAAGAGACTGGCTGTATGATGCGTGTTTGTTTCAGATAAAGGCTGTCTGCAAGGACACCAGTCTTGTTCAGAAAGTAGAAACCAGGCTGTCAGAATTCAAAAGCGACTCCCTTTCACTTTCGCAAGGTCTGCAGATTACTACTACCTAGTGCACAGTGCACTGGGTAAGGCTCCAGCTAACACTTATGGATTTCCTCTTTATTTTCGCTTTAATCTATTTAGCCTTGACATACTACAGCAGGAGATGGATTGACCATGATAATTCAACGGTAGTGCCAGATTAACTTGGCCCTCGAATTATCATGGTCAGTCTATCTCCTAATGATGCCAAGTTAGTCTAGCACTACCCTTGAATTATCGGGATTGATTTATCTCCTGCAACTGGCACATAGTTGATTTTGGAAATGCGGCCCTGTGGTTATATGGGTTAAACTGTACGGGTGTCTGCAAGCACCAGGGAGTTCATCTGACCTAGGTATCTCAGTATCTCACAATGGAGCCAGCAGTAACATTCAGGTATCACAGTCTTGTCAACAACTTTCTGGTGCGCTTCAAGTTGATGACCCAGTTTTCATGCAAGTCCATGTGTAGTCTACAAATGTTGCTTGTTGCTGCAGGCGATTTATACGATGAAAATGGCGTTCTGGAAACAAAAGAAAGGAAATAAATTAACCCATTTGGCCCTAGCGCCCTATGGTATGAGATGGATTGACCATGACAATTCAAGGGTATTGCTAGATTAGCTTGGCGCCTAATGGCGCCAAGCTAATCTGGCACTACCCTTGAATTGTCACTGTTGATCTGTCTCCTGCGACTGGTACACAGGCATTAGTTGACACCTCCAAAATTTTGTAAATGCATCCATGGGGTTAAATCATAATTATGAATGGATTTTGTTCTCATGCTTGCTTGTGTACATGTGTGTGTGTGTGTGGGGGGTTAGTTAGTTATTTGGGTTTAACGCCGAGCAGGCGACTAAGGCCATCTCACGGCGGGATGGGTAAAAATCTGGTCAGCCAGACTAAAAGCAAGGTCTTAAGACAAGATGTAAATATAGATTAAAAATCTCAGGCTAAAATGTCGCACGTCTTTAAAAGAAATGTCTACAGACTCTCAAAAAGGGCAAATAAAAAAGATTCACATAGTCTATGAATGCTCAAATCTTGTTAAAAATATTGCATGCTCGCAAGAAATTGAAGATTTTGTCCGGGGGAACATCCCGGAACAAAACCTTCAAGGAGTCTGCTGTAAAGTGTTTATATCTGGTGTCAATTAGGTCAGCACAATACAGCAAAAAGTGTCGAACAGAAAACTGCTCATCACAGGCAAAACACCATGGACGCTCATCCTGTTTAAGTAAGTAAGAGTGTGTAACATACGTGTGCCCGATGTGGAGCCGAGCAAGGACAGTCTCCTCACGGCGGCTGCCGCAGCGGAAAGGTAGACTGTCAGACAACTTAGGAAGAGCTTCATGAAGCTTGTTCCCTTCCTCTTTGTCCCACTCGAACTGCCACTCGCGGGCCACGTACGCACTAATCACAGGTTTAAAATCACTATAGACAGTCTGTGTGTCAGGGACAGGGTCACTGCGGGCACTGTTGGCAGCAGAATCTGCGATTCTGTTGCCTTCGATGCCCACATGTCCTGGGACCCAAATAAAAATGATGTCATAATATTCCTTCATCAAGTCCGCGTAGAGCTCTCTAATCTGCACCAGCAGTGGATGGTCTGTTCCCGCGCCCTGAAGGGCCTGCAGGGCAGAAAGAGAGTCAGACAGAATCAGGAAGTTCCTTTCCCGAGACTGATAGGCATGCTTGAGTGCTAGCAGAATGGCCTGCAGTTCTGCACTAAATACAGAGGAATGGTCAGGGAGACGGAGCTTAAATGGGCGTCTAGGATGGCGAGAGGACACTGCAGCCGCAGCCACTCTTCCATCCTCAGACTTGGACCCATCCGTATAAAGACGACAATAGCCAGGAAAAATTGAAAGGAGTTCATTGAGGCTCTGTTGGTATATGGCTGGTGGAGTACAATCCTTCTTGTGGGCAGTCAAGTCCAGCAAGATGTCAGGAACTGGTAGTAGCCAGGGTGGAGTGACGTGTTGCAGAGATTCCGAAACTTTGTCCAGGTCCACTCCGGCCGCCTGCAGATGAGGTCGGACACGGAAGGAAAGTGGACGGACAGCTCCCGGATGGGCATCGTAAATCTCTGCAAACGACGGGTTAAAAACACAATGTGGGGGGGGGGGGGGAGGGAGGGAGGGGGGGGGGGGGGGGGAGGTGGTGTGCACAGTAAATACACATGTAGAGGTCAGATTCAGTATTACACATGCACTGGAGTTGGTTATAATGTGAGCAGGTCTGTGGCTCCCTGGTTTGGGAAGCAAGTCTTTGGGTAAGCATCACTTAGTTGGCCCACCTTCTTGCATGAGCCAACTAAAGGTTTGGTTACAAAGTAAAGTAGATAATAGCACTGTCAGGGGAGAGAAGTGTGATTGATTGATTGATTGTACATTGCTTAACGTCCCGACAGCAACAAGGCTTTCTCAGGACGTGCCTGCACTACTTGTGAAAAAAAACAAAACAGAACATTGAATGTATGTCGCCAGCCGGTCAAATACATTAAATAAACCTAACACATGGGGCTAAATAAAGCTAAGACCATTTAGCAACACACATCCAATATCAAGAGCTACAGGCAGTGCAGACAGTAGGGAGAGTTTTAAAAGGGCAAATACAGGTGAATGGACAAAGGGTAGACAGAAACACATGCCCCAGAATAGAGAGAAAAACCCACCCTGTGGGGCTGACCAGGGTGACCCTGGGAACTAAAAAATACCTAACCCCACCCAAGTCCCCCAGGGCAGACCCGGGTGGGGTGGAGAGAAGTGTGCATGATTGACCAGTGATCATAGATCTACTGTGGCCAAAGCACAAAAAAAAAAAGAGATAGGAAAGAGAGGGGGCGCTAAAAAAGTGACTGAAAGCAATGCATATGGAAGCCCCCCCGAAGGGGGGCGTATCACATATCCCACTGTTCCAGCCACTCAGTGCATGGAATTTTAAATCTAGGTCCCCCCAAGGGGGGTCCAGATATTTAGCCGGTGTGGACAGCTGTTTCGGTCTTGGCGACCTCTTCAGCACACCATCGGCGATACTGGAGGAGGCAGGAATTTCTGCCTACCTGCAATGACGACCACATTTTACTGTGGTGTCTGCAGGGGCATACATTCCATGCCACCACCTAGAGCTAAATTTCCATGCACCCTAAAAGTAAAATGTGGTTGTCATTGCAGGTAGGCAGAAATTCCTGCCTCCTCCAGTATCGCCGATGGTGTGCTGAAGAGGTCGCCAAGACCGAAACAGCTGTCCACACCGGCTAAATATCTGGACCCCCCTTGGGGGGACCTAGATTTAAAATTCCATGCACTGAGTGGCTGGAACAGTGGGATATGTGATACGCCCCCCTTCGGGGGGGCTTCCATATGCATTGCTTTCAGTCACTTTTTTAGCGCCCCCTCTCTTTCCTATCTCTTTTTTTTTTTGTGCTTTGGCCACAGTAGATCTATGATCACTGGTCAATCATGCACACTTTTCTCCCCTGACAGTGCTATTATCTACTTTACTTTGTAACCTTCCTAAAATATTAGCACTGGCAGTCTCCCCTTTTCTTTTCAACTAAAGGTTTTGTCAGCCCACAGACCACATTCCTCGCGCTGGGACCATACGGCGTTGAGGCGCGTCCCCTGGGTGGTGGATAGGGGGTCCCTCGTGAGAGGGGTGCACCGAATGAAATAAGGTGCCGTGAACCAACATGGTCTAAGGGAAGGTGACCCCGACAGAAAATCCCTGGTCCTCCTAGTAAGGGGGTTGGGCGTGGGGGTAGCTTCCCCACCCTGCAAAAAAGGAAATAGCTACAAAAACGCCGACGAAAAGACTAACAGTAATTCCTTTCCTGGAGGAGGAAGGTTCTTCTACTAGAAGACTTATGACGTCCTGTGGTGAAAGCCGGAAGTCTTCGGAAGCCACAGGACCGAGCCGCCTCTCTCTATCCAGGGATACAACCATGGGCACATGGAACGTCAAGACCATGTGTACCAGAGCGGCAAGGCCGCCCAGATAGCAGCGGAAATGCAAAAGTACAACCTTTCCCTGCTAGGCATCAGTGAAGCCAGATGGACGCAGTCTGGCCAGAAAAGGCTGTTAAGTGGGGAGATGATTCTGTATTCAGGTCATGAAGAGGAGAATGCCCCCCCATACAGAAGGAGTAGCACTCATGCTGTCACCAGTGGCACAGAGAGCGCTGATGGGCTGGGAACCTCTTGGGCCAAGAATTATAACAGCAGCCTTTAGAACCAAGAAAAAGCTCAAGCTGAACGTCATCCAGTGTTATGCGCCCACCAATGACAGTGACGAGGAAGAGAAACAAGAGTTCTACGACCGACTCCAGAGTGCCGTGGACAAATGTGCGGAGCGAGACATCACCATAGTCATGGGCGATTTTAATGCTAAAATAGGGGAGGACAACACCGGATACGAAGAGGTGATGGGGAGACAGGGACTAGGCTCGGAGATGAGTGAGAACGGGGAGAGGTTTGTAGACTTTTGTGCTCTAAACCGACTTGTCATTGGAGGCAGCATCTTCCCACACAGAAGAATACACAAAGCAACTTGGGTCTCACCTGACCATAAAACAGAGAACCAAATAGACCATATCTGCATTAGCAAGAAATTTAGAAGATCCCTTCAAGATGTTCGAGTGAGGAGGGGAGCAGATGTCGCCTCAGACCACCATCTGCTTACCTTAAGAATGAAGCTCAAGCTAAAGAAAAGCCGCACAGAGACAACAAGAAGACAGCGCTATAATGTAGGCCTCCTGAGAGAAACTGGAGTTAGAGAAGAGTTCAAACTGGTGCTGTCCAACCGGTTTCAAGCGCTACAGGAGCTAGTAAATGAAGAGGAGGCGGTCACCACAGAGCAGCAGTGGAAGGCAGTTAGAGAGGCGCTGAACTCAACCTGCAAAGACACTGTAGGGTTCAGGAAACACCACCACAAGGACTGGCTGTCGGCACAGACCTTGAAGAAGATAGAAGTGAGGAAGCAGAAGAAAGCAGCGATCAACAACAGTCGCACGAGAGCAGCCAAAGTAAGGGCACAGGGGGAATACTCGGAAGCCAACCGCGAGGTGAAGAGGAGTATCAGGGCAGACAAGAGGGCCTACACAGACAGCCTGGCAGCAGAGGCAGAAAAGGCAGCAGGCAGCGGCAACATGAAACAGCTCTACGACATTACCAGAAGATTGTCGGGTAAGTATGGCCATACAGAAAGACCAGTAAAAGACAAAGAAGGCAAGCCTATTGCAGACAGAGCAGACCAACTCGACAGATGGGCCAAGTATTTTGAAGAGTTACTGAACAGACCTAGCCCACCCGACCCCCCCCGACATCCAGCCGGCAGAGACCGACCTACCCATCAGCTGTGACAGACCCAGCCGGGAAGAGTTCAGAAAAGCAGTGGCATTTTTGAAGAATGGCAAAGCAGCAGGGCCAGATGGCATCCCAGCGGAGTCTCTGAAAGCAGACTAGAGACAACAGTTGAGATGCTGTACCCACTGTTTGGAAAGATCTGGGAAGAGCTGACTGGAAGGAGGGGTACCTAATCAAGCTTCCCAAGAAAGGCGACCTCAGCAAGTGTTCCAACTACAGAGGAATCACCTTGCTGTCAGTACCAGGAAAGGTCTTCAACAGGATCATCCTAGAGAGAATGAAGAGCTCCGTTGACCCCCAGCTGAGAGACCAGCAAGCAGGATTCAGGAAGAACCGATCATGTACAGACCAGATCGCCACTCTCCGCATCATCGTGGAACAGTCTCTGGAGTGGAGCTCCGCGCTGTACGTCAACTTTGTGGATTATGAGAAAGCATTTGACAGCGTGGACCGAGAGACTCTGTGGAAACTCCTACGACACTACGGTGTACCCACAAAGCTCGTCCGCCTGATCAAGAGCAGCTATGATGGCATGACATGTCGCGTGATCCACGAAGGGCAGTTCACCAGAGAGCTCCAGGTCAGAACTGGTGTTAGGCAGGGGTGTCTGCTGTCTCCGTTCCTCTTCCTACTGGCCATAGACTGGGTCATGAAGATGACCACAGAGCACAGACGAAGTGGAATACAGTGGACACTGTGGACACAGCTTGACGACCTCGATTTTGCAGACGACTTGGCATTACTGTCCCACACTCATCAACAAATGCAGGACAAGACCACGAGGCTTGCTGACATCTCGTCCCAAGTGGGCCTCACCATTCACAAACAGAAAACAAAGACAATGAGGCTGAACGCAACCAGGGAAGAACCAGTCTTGCTTGCTGGCACCCCGTTGGAGGAGGTGGAGTCCTTCACCTATCTCGGGAGCATCATAGACAAAAAAGGCGGCACTGATGCAGATGTCAGAGCACGAATCGGTAAAGCCAGAGCAGCCTTTCTCCAGTTGAAAATAGTGTGGAGTTCCAGAGAGCTGTCACAACACACCAAAGTCCGCATTTTCAACTCCAATGTAAAAGCAGTTCTATATGGAGCAGAAACTTGGAGATTGACAAAAACCACAGTCAACAGAGTACAGACCTTCATGAACAGTTGCCTTAGAAGAATTTTGAAAATCCACTGGCCAGAGAAGATCAGCAACGTCAGACTCTGGGAGAGAACAGAGCAGATAACAGCAGAGAATGAAATTGGGCGAAGAAGATGGGGATGGATCGGTCAGTCTGAGAAAGCCAGCTTCCAGTATCACTAGGCAGGCATTGTCATGGAACCCCCAGGGAAAGAGGAGAAGAGGTAGGCCGAGAAACTCCTGGCGTCGAGACCTCCAAGCAGACATCAAGAGACTGGGAACCACCTGGAGTAGAATCGAAGGAGAAGCACAGGACAGGAGTTGCTGGAGGTCTCTCGTCGACGGCCTATACCCGGGTAGGGGTGACAGGCGTAAGTAAGTAAGTAACAGACCACATTATTACAGATTACTACAGAAGATAATCTTCACACACACCCACACATGCGATTCATCTCTAACATGTAAAGATTGTTGGGTCACTTACCCGTGTATGGTAAGAGGGCCTCCAGAGATGACTGGAAATCAGGGAGAGCCATGAGCTGATCTGGAGTGTATGTATTCAGCACTATGTTCACAACAACTTGAGCGCAGTGACAGTGTCGACTGTTGGTGTTCCACTGGGCAGCATAACGCAGTAATGAACCTGACACAAGATACAGCATACAAACTGACAACCGCACAGCAGAAAAAAATGATAAAACAAAAAAAAAAATCTGTTAGCAATTCTTTATATCAGGTAACCATGTTTAACATGGCACAGAACCAAAAATGAAGGAAAACACCAGTATAGATTTAATTTATAGAGGTACACTCTAAAATACTTTGAAATACTGTAAACATAGGCTTTCAGCATAATTTATACCAGTTTGATGATCTTGCAGCTTGCCCAGTGTAGATTTCAGATCCTCATGGCCAGTGGGTGTCTGCAGAATGTCTGCAATACAAAATACAATGCAGAGTAAAAGTGAGTGTATGACAATAGCCAAACTAACGTACATTTGTGTAACGATTAAAAAAAAAAAGTGCCTTGGACCCACTACAATGTAAGCACAATAGGTCATGCCTGTAACTTACAAACAGAGAAATGTACATGAGGGAAAACTGAGTTTGTATGCAGTTTACCTTTAAGTATGGTAAGGACACGGTAGGGCTGTTCCAGGGAGATGGCCAAACCGATGGCTTTCAGGAACTTCTTCTCCTGGATGTAGTTAGACAGCTGCTGCTCTCTGCAAAACAAAAAGAGATCAGGCTCACTATTATAAACACCATAATATTATACAACTGGACAAAATACATGCATGATAGTGACTGGGAGCAAAAAGGTGAGCAAAAAAGTCCTGTGGCTAATGTCTGCTTTTGATGACCTGTACACAGCTGTGCATGGGCCATCAAAAGAAGACATCAGCCCAATGAACTAAGGCTTACATCAGCCTTTAGCACTTTCTGCTAACTGGGTGTTTTTCTTCACAAGCCTACTCAAATTCAGCACCACATTAACCCTTTTAGCCCCAAGGTCCCATTTCTCAAATTTTAAAGGTGTTGCCTGACGAATAATTCAAGGGTAGTGCCAGATGAACTGGCACTACCCTTGAATTATCTAAATCAATCCATCTCCTGCTGCATGGTCTTGGGGCTAAATGGGTTAATGTGGACGCCTCGGCTAATCCTTGAGCTGGCATGGTCCATCCATTCAACGAGTGATATACATTGTACATATACTTAGCATGTGACTCTAAAATGGAAGTGGCAAATTTATCACAAATTCGTAATTGTTAACCCTTCACTGTCGGTGGATGCAGATCGATTGTGTTTTTGAAATCGGTGTTAATTCAACCAAACTTCCTTCTGTTTGTCTTACAGCTGTGACATCTGTACCGGCAGGCTGAGGGCAACAGCTCAAATTTTGTATTTAAAATATGGTCTTTTCAGCTAATAATGGACATTGCCTTCTTCACTGTCTGCTGGTCAACAAAAGACTGCATAGTTCTCTGAGGCTCACCGATGATCTTAGAGCAGATTTTCACGGTCCGTTCAAGGCTGTTTTTGTTTTGGGCACTTAGAAGAGATGAACCAGCAGATAAAAGAAAAAGTCAAAACACTTTCCACAAATGATTTGGGAAAGAGCCTCCGAAATGTTCTGTCAACAGAAAAGGAATTTAGCTTCCCGAGAAGTACAACCTTTGGTTACATTTTTTTATCCACTGCGTCTGTGTTTTCATCCCATCTCAGCTTTTCATCAAGACTGTACCAAGGTATTCAAACTGGCTAACTATTTCAACCTCTTTACCATGAATCATGGTGTTCACCAGGACAGGACTAAAGTCAACAGGCAACTCCCTCGTCTTAGAAACATTTAGTTCAAGATATGATCTATCACACCAGTCAACAAACTCGCTTAACACAGGACCATGACTGCTCGGAGCCAAACAACAAACTAAGTAGGGCAGTGTCATCTGAAAACTTGACAAGATGACGGTTCTTATGCACACTTCTGCAGTCATCTGTGTACAAAAGGGGAGATAATACACAACCCTGAGGGGAACCCTTGCTCGTGTACAAGCACCTTGATAAATGGCCATTGGAATACACAGTTTGTGACCTTTGAGTCAAGAACACGGTGATCCAAAGAACAAGCCTGTTTTCAAGAAAAAAAGAAAAGAAATTAGTTTAGTTGCCAGGATATGAGGCTGGATTGTCTGAAAAGCAGACGAAAAATCTGCAAAGAGAATTTTATCATGAGCATTTGGTTTTTCCAGGTGCTCGTACAGAGTATTTAGTATGAACAGCTTGGTGTCCTCAACACCCCTTCCTGCTCTGTAGGCAAATTGCAGTGGGTCGAGGCGAGGCTCAACTACAGACAGAATAAAAGACTTGATTTGCTCTAGAGATTTCATAACAAGGGAGGTAAGCGCTATTGGCCAAAAGTCACCAAGTTGTTTGGCTTGTCTTTCATAGGGACGGGTACACCAGTGGAGAATTTCCATAGACGGTGTATAGTACAAGAATCCAGTGAGAGCTGAAAAAGAGCCAAAGAGCCCCAGTCATCCAAAAAACATGCATACAAAGTGATGTTCGGAAGACGCAGAGATCCTCAAGCGCCCCCACACCCCCTCTGCAGGGAAAGGGGGGGGGGGGGGGTGGAGGCTTGTGAGCATTTTTGTCTCTTGTAGCTGGATTATGTTCACCTTGTATTTGACAATGAAGGGGTTAATATCACTCTCAGACTTCTGTGTTAAGTTTTGTATAAATCTATAAGTTTTACTGCCCAAGTTGTAGTCTGCTATACTTACTGTAGCACCAGCTTCTCCTGCGTTTCTTTGGCCAGTTTGATTTCTTCATCAGTTGTATCCTATTTAAAAAAAAAAAAAAAATTGTACACAAAAAACACAAAGATCTTCCACAGGAATGTATGTTTATTTACTTCAATGACATATCAACACAAACCACTCAAACCTGTCCAACACTTGTACAAGGTGACCACATGCCTAAGCAGACCATCCATTTTTGGTCCCATGGTCTACTTTATGTCACTTACATGAACCTTGTTTAACCCTTTTCAGCCTAACCCGTATGATTCGGAATACACCAGTGTGTTAAATAAGTTTAACTAAAATAGTTCAAGAGTAGTGCCAGAATAGCTTGGCGCTTCTAGGCACCAAGCTATTCTGGCACCATCCTTGAACTAAAGCCAATGGTCTACATCCTTATCGGTAAGTACTATAATGCAGCTTGCATATGGCAGTGTACAAATTTGAAGCTTTTAGTCTTAGTATGATATGGGTTAATACACTATTGCTTGAAAAAAAAATTGACTATGATAGTTCAAGGGTGGTGCCAGAATAGCTTAGCACCTGAGATGCCAAGCTATTCTGTCATCACCCTTTAATAAAATGTTTGATGTATCTCCTAATCTGTAACGCAGCCTTCATAGGAGCAAATTGAAAAAAAAAAAAAAAAAATCAGCCTCAGAATGTAATGGGTTAAGGAGACCACCTGTCTATGGAAACCATTTGTTTGATAGTCTCTTGGGTGCTCGCCTCACGCAGGTCTGACTAATAATAATATGAAGAAGAGCTCATATAGTGCATTACCACAATTAGATGACATGACCAAAGGCTACCCTTAGCTAAATCTAAATCTCAGGGTAACAACACAGAATGAAAATCCAAAAAGACATGACAAATACCAACTAAACATGACATCAATGGAAAATTTAATCTCCATGCAAAAGTAACTGTATTTCTTCTCAGCCAAATTAAATCTACAACTATCACTTATTTCTTCTCTGCTTATTTCTTCTTTACGTTTATTCTCTGACCATCAGTTGTGTTACCTTCCATGTAATGAAGGTGGAATCTGCTGCCCCTGTCAGTACGAAGTCCTCACCGGCAGTGATGGTTAGTGCCCATGCCTTGCCCTCGTGGGCATCAATCGTTTTTTCACATGTGTTGGTCTTGAGCGTCCACAGTTTCAATAAACCCTCAGAATCACTAAGGAAAAAAAAAACAACAACATAAAAACTAACCCATTTTACCCCAAGGCTGCATTTCCCACATTTTATGTGTCACCTAACAACGTACCAGTTGCAGGAGATGAATCAAACATAATTCAAGGGTGGTGCCAAATTAGCTTGGTGCCTAACTGCGCCGAGCTAAGCTGGCACTACCCTTATATTATCATGGACGATCCATCTCCTGGGGTAGTGCGTCAGGACAAAATAAGATATTAATGAGTTAGCATTATTTTAGTTATGCAATAACCCTTTGACTGCTGTTAATGATACCATTCAACAGAAAAGACACATAGTTACGTATATTTTCCACCGAGTGGTATCATCAGTAGCATTGGTAATGAGTTAAAGTCAAAGGTACCACCTGCGAGCAATCACGGTCAGTCCATTACTTGAAACTTTCACATACTACTGGACTCATAGTTCCAGAACTTAAGGCACTTAACTTAAAGAATTTGTGGGTTCTAAATACTTGATTTATTCCTGATGTACCTTGACAATAGCTGCTTGCCTCTGCTGATGAAAAGAACCCTGAGAACAGAGCTGTCATGGCCTTCAAAAGTCTGAAATGGGATGTAGGGTGACAGTGACAATGCATGTCTTGAACCAAACAAAACTAAATTTGTTTACTCAAAACTCTTACCGATGCCATTGCTGACAGGAAGGGATACTTAGCCTACCCAATTTCAGCCTAAGCTTCCGTTTGCGTATGCTACGCAACCTGGAAGGTTGAGTAACGAAAGGCCGCTGGTCATGATCATCGCGTCTTCCACAGGCCTCACACACGCACGGCGACAGCATCTTGCTGTCTATTACAGTGTACACCTATCATCTTTTCCAGAACTCAGGCCGCGCGCACGCAGGGCAGCATTATTATTATTATTTGCTTTATGTTATGCACGGCAGCATTACGCAGGGCAGCATTATTATTATTATTTGCTTTATGTTATGCACGGCAGCATTATTATTTGCTCTGCTTGCGGTCTATTACAGTGTAGCCCATCGTGAACACGTGGCCTTTTCCACAGGCCTCGCGCACGCACGGCAGCATTCTTATTTGCTTACTGTTATGCACGACAGCACTATTATTTGCTTTCTGTTACAGTGCACACAGCATGACCTGCACCAACTGTAGCCAATTCAAGTGACCTACGGATACCCACACGGTTTGCCTTCCGTGTGCGGGCTGCTCCTCGGGGCGCACGTGTTATCTGCGCTACTTGGGTTGAGGAACTATGGTCGCAGCTTTGGGCCTTCTACAATAGAGAAAGGCCAGGCCAGGTCAAAGACCCACGTCTCCCTACCTCTGCCTCTGACGTCCTCGGACCACAGAGACGAGTTACCTCAGATATTATGAACCCACCTTCACGCCACATCTTTCCGGCGTCTTCTACAGCGGGGGGAAAAAAACGCGTGATCACCAAAGACACAGACGGGACTTGGGCCCCCCCCCCCCGTCACGACCAGGCACGAGGAGCCCACACACACCTTCCGGTGAGTCATTTATCTGGCAGCGGCCGAAGGGACGTGCTCCCTAGTCGCATTTGGAGGGAAGAGCCTGTCGGCCTCCGAACGGATGAGTGTCGTGTCTAGTCTTCTAGTTCTCACAATCTCGGGACCACTATGCAGGGAAATCACGGTCTGTCTGCCTCTGACCAGACGAGCGTCGTGTCCAGGCCTCAGCATCTACTAACAGAACACATGTCCGCCTCACTCGCGGAGACCGAGTTAGACTCCGGTCACGACATGAACACTCCTCTCCCCGTTCCAGCTCTTCTGCCTACCGACCCAGAGGTACGCGACATTCGCAGAGCCTTTCTCCTCCTACGGAGCGACACTCCTCATTAACTTTCCCACGCAGCCGATCTTCCTGACGGATCTCCAGACACCGTTCGGATTCTCAGACTTGGCGGTCTCAACCCCAGCTTCGGAACACCCGCTCTTCGGATTCCGCCGAGACTTCCCCCCGGCCTTCCCCAAATTCGCCCCCCCCCACCCCCCCCCAAGTCCTCTAACTGCAGGAACTTCCCCTCTCCAGTCTCCTCACGTCACTCCTCTCGCACGGCTCGATCTTCACCCCCACCCTCTTTATGGGACGATGACGAGGCTCTAAGCCTCCACCCTGAGGACTCTTTGTCAGCCATTGGCATGGATTTTCATCGCTCAGCGTCCCCCAGTGGGTGATCTTCTTTGTCGCCTTCTTTGATAATTGTGGCTCCGACGGCTCAGACACTCTGCTCCCTTTCGGAGGCATCTAAGCTTATTGCGTCCTTCCTTTCCCCGGATGCCTGCCCCCCGTCTCCTCCCCTAAAGAGAAAGGCTGCGACCATGGTGGACACACCACGGCAAACTAAGCGCCTCAAAACCTTCCCTCAGCCCATGGGTTTTCGGGACCTTGCGGAGTCATTCTCGGCACATCTCCTACAGGACACCTTCGGAGATCAGGGCTTCTTTTCAGACGCAAGGTGGCCAGCCGGGATGGATATCCATTTTCGCCAACAATGGTATGCAGGACACTCGCAGACAATCTCCTGTTCCCTGCCAGCGATAGACAGAGCAGCAATGTCGCAGGCAGGACAACGGGCACGGGTCCCCGTGGACTGGAAAAGACAGCGACTCTGGTTCGTAATTCCTTGGCCTGCGCAGGTTTCCTCGAGTTGGCAACACAATCACTGACTAGTTGTCTCGAAGACACCAGGGACCTTTTGGTCTCGCCTCTCCTGCACAACATACATACGGTTCTAGTAGCGGCCAATCGGGCAGCGTTTCATTCTTCGGCCAACTCCATGGCAGCAGCTGCCAATTGCGATTTGATGCGTCGGGACGCCATTCTGTCTCTCTGCACCTCCTTACCGCCCTCAGTGAAGACCCAGCTACGCCAGGCTCCTTTCGGGGGACCCCTTCTTTCCGGGCCGACCTGGCAGACCGTTAAGAGTCTTCTAAGGATCTTTGGCCCAGCTCTGCCGTCCATTTTTCCTCTTGTTTTCTTTCTGCCCGCAGGGCCGTGGGTCGCGCCCTGCGGTCCTTCAGACCCCCCCCCCCATCTCCCTCCCTCGTGGCTGCATGCCTTCCCCACCCCCTGGTCCAGAGGCGCCTGAAAGCCCGTGCACGGCCGGGCTCGCTGACTTTCCCCTCTTGCCCCCGCTGACCCCTACAGGGTCTCCAGTCGGCGGGCAGCTAGTACATCACAGCGCCGCGTGGCACCAGATGTTCCAGGATGACCCTTGGATTCTCTCAACCGTAACAGAGGGCGTACGGATCTCCTTCCAATCTCCCCCGCCCTTACGACTCTTCCGCCATCTGGACACGTGTCCCAGGCGATCAGCACAAGCCCTCTACGGCAAAATCATCTCCCTACTCCAAAAGGAGGCCACAGAAGTGGTGGCACATCACGACTCCCCGGCCTTTTACAGCCGGCTCTTCATTGTACCCAAGCCCTGTCATAGACCTCTCGGCGCTAAACCAGTACATTTCGGCTCCTCACTTCCGGATGGAAACAACCAGAGCTCTGAGAGCGGCTGTACAACCCCGGGACTTCACGATAAGCCTCGACCTTGCGGACGCATATCTACATGTACCTGTCCACCCAGCCTCACGCCGTTACCTGCGCTTCACCTTCCGAGAAATGGTGTACCAATTCCGGATGCTCCCCTTCAGCCTCAACCTCAGCCTGTGGTTTTTCACCAGGATCATTAGCGGGGTGATTGCCAGGTTCAGACAGATGGCCTCGAGCCCGACCTCCAACTACTTGGACGACTTACTCCTCCAGAACCAAGTTGCAGCAGCCCTAGAGGAGGACAGGAACTTGTTACTGACCCTTCTCCACCAAATAGGTTTTCTCATCAACTCAGGCAAGTCGGACCTCATGCCTTCTCACAGATTCATTCACCTGGGCATGCTTTTCCTAACCGACCTCAACCAGGTGCGGCTTCCAGAGGATCGGATTCAGAAGATAGCTAACCTGGCACTCTACATGGTTCGCTCGGACACACTACCCGCCCGGGTATGGCTGCAACTGCTGGGACTCATGAGCGCAGTGGCGGACCTTCTGCCCCTTGACAGGCTTTATTGTCGGCTGATCCAATTACATCTACTGCTCAACTGGCGCCCGACCTCCGGCGATCTGACAGCCCTGATCCCAGTGTCCCCCTTGGTCAGGCCTCACCTCCAACGGTGGACAGACCGGTCCAGGCTAGCATCAGGGAATCTGCTTTACTTCCCTCTGCTCCAACTCTCCATATGCATGGACGCAAGCCTCTCCGGCTGGGGAGCACATCCGCTGCCGGACTTCGTCACGGTCTCGGGCACCTGGCCAAGGGATCACGCAGACAAACACATCAACTGGCTGGAGTTGAAGGCAGTCGGACTAGCACTCGCCGCATGAGAAGACTGCATTGTTCACCAGGAGATCCTCGTGCTATCCGACAACTCGACGTTCGTAGCCTACATACAGAACCAGGGCGGGACGTGCTCCCCCTCCCTCTGCATGCTCTTGTACCAGGTCCTCCTGTGGTGCAGGGATCGTGGCATCACACTTTGGGCACGGCACATCCCGAGACACCTCAACGTTCTCGCGGACTCCCTCTCTCGCCGCGGTCAACTTCTCCACACGGAGTGGACCTGCGCCCAGATAAATTCAAGCTCATCTACGCACGCTGGGAGACTCCCATGATCGACCTCTTTGCCACGAGGTAAAACAGACAATTTTCGCTCTTCGTCTCTCCCGTTCTGGACCCTATGGCCTGGGCAGTAGACGCACTCTCCATTCCTTGGGACGGCCTGATAGCGTATGCCTTTCCCCTGTCAGTTTTAGTACCCAAGGAGCTCCAGAAGCTCTGGGTCACACACACGATTCTACTGCTCGTGGCATCGTTCAGTTGGACCAAGTCTTGGACCACCGACCTCCTGAGCCTTGCCACGGATCCCCCCCTGGCACTCCCTACTCCGCGCACGATGCTCAAGCAGCCACGACAACAGCTCTTTCATCCGTATCCAGAGCGGTTTTGTCTACACGCTTGGAGGTTGTCTGGCACGCCCTCGCAGCTAGAGGTTTCTCGCATACAGCAGTGGAAGCAATCGCAACGGCATGCAGACCCTCTACCAGAAACGTCTACGAGGGGAAATGGAGGGTCTTCTAGACCTGGTGCGCAGAGGCACAGCTTCCCCCCATGGACCTGACCACCCCTCAACTGGCTGAGTTCTTTCTGTGGCTCTTCACCCATCAGAACCTGGCCTCCATCACCATCAGAGGCTACCTAGCAATGATAGCAGACACCTGTTACGATTGTGGTTGTGTTGTTCTGTGACAGCATGCATGTATTAATCGTAGGAAACGATCCGATATTTATTTGAGCTATCATGGTTATGAATCACATACCTTTTCAGTAAGATTCTCTACCGTTTGCGCAGACAGCGGAGTTGGCTTGTTATGATACGCTAAGATTAGTCCGGAAGTTTCTAGCATAGTTGCACGGAGAACTTACTTACTTACTTACGCCTGTCACCCCTACCCGGGTATAGGCCGTCAACGAGAGACCTCCAGCAACTCCTGTCCTGTGCTTCTCCTTCGATTCTACTCCAGGTGGTTCCCAGTCTCTTGATGTCTGCTTGGAGGTCTCGACGCCAGGAGTTTCTCGGCCTACCTCTTTTCCTCTTTCCCTGGGGGTTCCATGACAATGCCTGCCTAGTGATACTGGAAGCTGGCTTTCTCAGACTGTGACCGATCCATCCCCATCTTCTTCGCCCAATTTCATTCTCTGCTGTTATCTGCTCTGTTCTCTCCCAGAGTCTGACGTTGCTGATCTTCTCTGGCCAGTGGATTTTCAAAATTCTTCTAAGGCAACTGTTCATGAAGGTCTGTACTCTGTTGACTGTGGTTTTTGTCAATCTCCATGTCTCTGCTCCATATAGGAGAACTGCTTTTACATTGGAGTTGAAAATCCGGACTTTGGTGTGTTGTGACAGCTCTCTGGAACTCCACACTTTTTTCAACTGGAGAAAGGCTGCTCTGGCTTTACCGATTCGTGCTCTGACATCTGCATCAGTGCCGCCTTTTTTGTCTATGATGCTCCCGAGATAGGTGAAGGACTCCACCTCCTCCAACGGGGTGCCAGCAAGCAAGACAGGTTCTTCCCTGGTTGCGTTCAGCCTCATTGTCTTTGTTTTCTGTTTGTGAATGGTGAGGCCCACTTGGGACGAGATGTCAGCAAGCCTCGTGGTCTTGTCCTGCATTTGTTGATGAGTGTGGGACAGTAATGCCAAGTCGTCTGCAAAATCGAGGTCGTCAAGCTGTGTCCACAGTGTCCACTGTATTCCACTTCGTCTGTGCTCTGTGGTCATCTTCATGACCCAGTCTATGGCCAGTAGGAAGAGGAACGGAGACAGCAGACACCCCTGCCTGACACCAGTTTTGACCTGGAGCTCTCTGGTGAACTGCCCTTCGTGGATCACGCGACATGTCATGCCATCATAGCTGCTCTTGATCAGGCGGACAAGCTTTGTAGGTACACCGTAGTGTCGTAGGAGTTTCCACAGAGTCTCTCGGTCCACGCTGTCAAATGCTTTCTCATAATCCACAAAGTTGACGTACAGCGGGGAGCTCCACTCCAGAGACTGTTCCACGATGATGCGGAGAGTGGCGATCTGGTCTGTACATGATCGGTTCTTCCTGAATCCTGCTTGCTGGTCTCTCAGCTGGGGGTCAACGGAGCTCTTCATTCTCTCTAGGATGATCCTGTTGAAGACCTTTCCTGGTACTGACAGCAAGGTGATTCCTCTGTAGTTGGAACACTTGCTGAGGTCGCCTTTCTTGGGAAGCTTGATTAGGTACCCCTCCTTCCAGTCAGCTGGCATCACCTCCTCTTCCCAGATCTTTCCAAACAGTGGGTACAGCATCTCAACTGTTGTCTCTAGGTCTGCTTTCAGAGACTCCGCTGGGATGCCATCTGGCCCTGCTGCTTTGCCATTCTTCAAAAATGCCACTGCTTTTCTGATCTCTTCCCGGCTGGGTCTGTCACAGCTGATGGGTAGGTCGGTCTCTGCCGGCTGGATGTCGGGGGGGTCGGGTGGGCTAGGTCTGTTCAGTAACTCTTCAAAATACTCGGCCCATCTGTCGAGTTGGTCTGCTCTGTCTGCAATAGGCTTGCCTTCTTTGTCTTTTACTGGTCTTTCTGTATGGCCATACTTACCCGACAATCTTCTGGTAATGTCGTAGAGCTGTTTCATGTTGCCGCTGCCTGCTGCCTTTTCTGCCTCTGCTGCCAGGCTGTCTGTGTAGGCCCTCTTGTCTGCCCTGATACTCCTCTTCACCTCGCGGTTGGCTTCCGAGTATTCCCCCTGTGCCCTTACTTTGGCTGCTCTCGTGCGACTGTTGTTGACCGCTGCTTTCTTCTGCTTCCTCGCTTCTATCTTCTTCAAGGTCTGTGCCGACAGCCAGTCCTTGTGGTGGTGTTTCCTGAACCCTACAGTGTCTTTGCAGGTTGAGTTCAGCGCCTCTCTAACTGCCTTCCACTGCTGCTCTGTGGTGACCGCCTCCTCTTCATTTACTAGCTCCTGTAGCGCTTGAAACCGGTTGGACAGCACCAGTTTGAACTCTTCTCTAACTCCAGTTTCTCTCAGGAGGCCTACATTATAGCGCTGTCTTCTTGTCGTCTCTGTGCGGCTTTTCTTTAGCTTGAGCTTCATTCTTAAGGTAAGCAGATGGTGGTCTGAGGCGACATCTGCTCCCCTCCTCACTCGAACATCTTGAAGGGATCTTCTAAATTTCTTGCTAATGCAGATATGGTCTATTTGGTTCTCTGTTGTATGGTCAGGTGAGACCCAAGTTGCTTTGTGTATTCTTCTGTGTGGGAAGATGCTGCCTCCAATGACAAGTCGGTTTAGAGCACAAAAGTCTACAAACCTCTCCCCGTTCTCACTCATCTCCGAGCCTAGTCCCTGTCTCCCCATCACCTCTTCGTATCCGGTGTTGTCCTCCCCTGTTTTGGCATTAAAATCGCCCATGACGATGGTGATGTCTCGCTCTGCACATTTGTCCACGGCACTCTGGAGTCGGTCGTAGAACTCTTGTTTCTCTTCCTCGTCACTGTCATTGGTGGGCGCATAACACTGGATGACGTTCAGCTTGAGCTTTTTCTTGGTTCTAAAGGCTGCTGTTATAATTCTTGGCCCAAGAGGTTCCCAGCCCATCAGCGCTCCCTGTGCCACTGGTGACAGCATGAGTGCTACTCCTTCTGTATGGGGGGCATTCTCCTCTTCATGACCTGAATACAGAACCATCTCCCCACTTAACAGCCTTTTCTGGCCAGACTGCGTCCATCTGGCTTCACTGATGCCTAGCAGGGAAAGGTTGTACTTTTGCATTTCCGCTGCTATCTGGGCGGCCTTGCCGCTCTGGTACATGGTCTTGACGTTCCATGTGCCCATGGTTGTATCCCTGGATAGAGAGAGGCGGCTCGGTCCTGTGGCTTCCGAAGACTTCCGGCTTTCACCACAGGACGTCATAAGTCTTCTAGTAGAAGAACCTTCCTCCTCCAGGAAAGGAATTACTGTTAGTCTTTTCGTCGGCGTTTTTGTAGCTATTTCCTTTTTTGCAGGGTGGGGAAGCTACCCCCACGCCCAACCCCCTTACTAGGAGGACCAGGGGTTTTCTGTCGGGGTCACCTTCCCTTAGACCATGTTGGTTCACGGCACCTTATTTCATTCGGTGCACCCCTCTCGCGAGGGACCCCCTATCCACCACCCAGGGGACGCGCCTCAACGCCGTATGGTCCCAGCGCGAGGGGTTGCACGGAGAAGAGCGGTCGATTTTTGTCATGCGTAGATTCGCGGAGAATAGGTTAGAACATTCGAGTGAAATCGCGCTCTGTTGAGTGACCTAACATGTGACGTCAAAGTTTAGGCAACATTTTGCAACACAGTATTTAAGCCGCTCTTATATCCATAGTCATAGTTGTTTTTGTATGCGTGAAGTTAACAGCCGGTCAGTAAGTATTATGAAAGGTCATGATCGGTTTGCCATACTCTTGTGTGACGTCATTACACACTGGGATTTGGGGCTGAAATTAGCAGTCGAATTTTTGTAGACTATTGTAGTTTATTCTAGAAAGTTCTTTTTTATTAATATTTATGAGTTTCGGTTACATGTTCCGTTCTGATTGGTTGCGTTGTGTGAATTTGTTGGATTATTCTGGAAAGTTGTTCTACTATAAAAGTTTGTGATGGGAAGCACGTTTGTACATTGTCATACATTGTCAGTTGTAGGGACACAGTTTTTCGTAGGTACGTGACCCGTATAGGGTGTACATTGTGAGAGACGCAGCATAACGGTGATGTACGTTGTATGAGAAACGCATTGTGTCGCCAGTGTTGACATTTTGCTGAGGAGACATTGTATCAGTGTTGGTGCATTTGGGAATGCATTGTATGGAGATCGCATCGCTGAAATAAAATATTGTTGGAACTGTTGCTCCAGTGTAGTCTACATCCTTAAGCCACTTGTGACGGTCACTCACAAACCAGATAGGTGAGGCTAGCGCTGGCAGAATTGTCAGTACTCAAACCAAGGGGAATCACAGCGCTGGACAGACAACAGTTAGATCCCCTGCCCCCGCCTATCAGGCACCCAATCGCCAGCCCACAGAGAAATACGCAGGTATAGAATAAGACAATCATTTCCATTCCTAATAAGAATGGATCAGGTCTCTTATATAACCCATGTCTTTCTCCGGAACTTAGGAAGTAGGCAGGAGAAACATACATACACAAACATGAAGGTGCGCTACTATATGTGGTTGGGTAAATACCCTGATTTCCCACAGTAGATTGGTTTGAGTACTGACAATTCTGCCAGCGCTAGCCTCACCTATCTGGTTTGTGAGTATCATGTATAACTCGAGGCAAAATTTGTATCGTTACATTGTTGTGTAATGTTCTGTGCATCTACTGTGGGAAATCAGGGTATTTACCCGACCACATATAGTAGCGCACCTTCATGTTTGTGTATGTATGTTTCTCCTGCCTACTTCCTAAGTTCCGGAGAAAGACATGGGTTATATAAGAGACCTGATCCATTCTTATTAGGAATGGAAATGATTGTCTTATTCTATACCTGCGTATTTCTCTGTGGGCTGGCGATTGGGTGCCTGATAGGCGGGGGCAGGGGATCTAACTGTTGTCTGTCCAGCGCTGTGATTCCCCTTGGTTTGAGTACTGACAATTCTGCCAGCGCTAGCCTCACCTATCTGGTTTGTGAGTATCATGTATAACTCGAGGCAAAATTTGTATCGTTACATTGTTGTGTAATGTTCTGTGCATCTACTGTGGGAAATCAGGGTATTTACCCGACCACATATAGTAGCGCACCTTCATGTTTGTGTATGTATGTTTCTCCTGCCTACTTCCTAAGTTCCGGAGAAAGACATGGGTTATATAAGAGACCTGATCCATTCTTATTAGGAATGGAAATGATTGTCTTATTCTATACCTGCGTATTTCTCTGTGGGCTGGCGATTGGGTGCCTGATAGGCGGGGGCAGGGGATCTAACTGTTGTCTGTCCAGCGCTGTGATTCCCCTTGGTTTGAGTACTGACAATTCTGCCAGCGCTAGCCTCACCTATCTGGTTTGTGAGTATCATGTATAACTCGAGGCAAAATTTGTATCGTTACATTGTTGTGTAATGTTCTGTGCATCTACTGTGGGAAATCAGGGTATTTACCCGACCACATATAGTAGCGCACCTTCATGTTTGTGTATGTATGTTTCTCCTGCCTACTTCCTAAGTTCCGGAGAAAGACATGGGTTATATAAGAGACCTGATCCATTCTTATTAGGAATGGAAATGATTGTCTTATTCTATACCTGCGTATTTCTCTGTGGGCTGGCGATTGGGTGCCTGATAGGCGGGGGCAGGGGATCTAACTGTTGTCTGTCCAGCGCTGTGATTCCCCTTGGTTTGAGTACTGACAATTCTGCCAGCGCTAGCCTCACCTATCTGGTTTGTGAGTATCATGTATAACTCGAGGCAAAATTTGTATCGTTACATTGTTGTGTAATGTTCTGTGCATCTACTGTGGGAAATCAGGGTATTTACCCGACCACATATAGTAGCGCACCTTCATGTTTGTGTATGTATGTTTCTCCTGCCTACTTCCTAAGTTCCGGAGAAAGACATGGGTTATATAAGAGACCTGATCCATTCTTATTAGGAATGGAAATGATTGTCTTATTCTATACCTGCGTATTTCTCTGTGGGCTGGCGATTGGGTGCCTGATAGGCGGGGGCAGGGGATCTAACTGTTGTCTGTCCAGCGCTGTGATTCCCCTTGGTTTGAGTACTGACAATTCTGCCAGCGCTAGCCTCACCTATCTGGTTTGTGAGTATCATGTATAACTCGAGGCAAAATTTGTATCGTTACATTGTTGTGTAATGTTCTGTGCATCTACTGTGGGAAATCAGGGTATTTACCCGACCACATATAGTAGCGCACCTTCATGTTTGTGTATGTATGTTTCTCCTGCCTACTTCCTAAGTTCCGGAGAAAGACATGGGTTATATAAGAGACCTGATCCATTCTTATTAGGAATGGAAATGATTGTCTTATTCTATACCTGCGTATTTCTCTGTGGGCTGGCGATTGGGTGCCTGATAGGCGGGGGCAGGGGATCTAACTGTTGTCTGTCCAGCGCTGTGATTCCCCTTGGTTTGAGTACTGACACTTGTGACGGGTTGCAGCTGAGTGAATTTTTTTTTGGTGCTTTTGGTGTGATATCATACTACAACTATGACTCAACACGTAACACCTATTGACACTTGGGGAGACCAGACCCGGGTGCCAACAAAAACCTCGCAGACCTTATGGCCCACCTTGACCTCCAGCGACCGGTTTCCCGCTCACTCATTCCCCGCTGGGACTTGTCTTGGGTATTAACTTGGCTCAACTCTAACCGCTTCCTGCCCCTCGCCACAGCTTCCAGGGTCAGCGAGATACATGCCCTCTCAGTACGACCGTCTTGTCTCCAGTTCAGGGCCGACGGTTCAGTACAGCTCCTAACCGACCTCTCCTTCTTGGCCACAAATCGGCTCCCCTCATCTGCACCCCAGCTGATGACTGGACGCCCGCTTAAGGGAGTAGACCAGTCCAGGGAGTCCCGTCAACAGGACCCCGTTCGGGCGCTAAGAATCTACCTGCACAGAACTAAACCACTCAGACAAGGGCGCTCGCGCCTATTCCTGCCCTTGGCTCCGGGCAGAAGTGATATCTCAGCGCAGACGATCTCATCCTGGCTCCGATTGGTCATCAGATTGGCGTACAAGGATCTCTCCACAGAGGGTGCAAAAAAGATGTGAATTCGGGCCCATGAGGTCCGTGCAGTGGCAGCAAGCATTGCCTTTGACTGCAGCTGTGCTGTCAAGGACATTGTGGAGGCCGTGGGCTGGTGGGTCGAGTCTACCTTCACCCGCTTCTACCTACGGGACATGGCAGGCCAGCGAAACAACCTGGCCCTAGTCGGGGACATCTCGGCAGCGCAACACTCCCTCCAGGCGCCTCAGACGCCCTAGGTAATACTTAGCTGAAATTGTCGGGAGCGAGTGCTTGGGGGAAACCTCGATAGTGTGGTGTAGGAGACGTCGTTCCTGTTGATTTACGCTACAGCAGACTTAGGGGGTGGCACCCTCCTTTTATTCGCTATTCTTCCTATCAGTAATGCGATCGGTAAGAGTTTTGAGTAAACAAATGTATTTTTCTCTAAAATGTATTTTTTGAAAAATACTTACTGAAGGCATTACTCAGAGGTCCCTCCCTCCTGCCCCGCTTGCCGCCTGTCAGCTAAGTTAAAGACTGGCAGGAAAGCTATGCGCATGACCAGATGAGGAGACAGGGGAGGCCACCCGGGAGTCCTTGGTAACGACTCTCTAAGTGGCCTTCCAGGTTGCGTAGTGTACACAACGGAAGCTTAGGCTGAAATTGGGTAGGTTAAGTATCCCTTCCTATCAGTAATGCCATCAGTAAGTATTTTTCGAAAAAATATGTTTTAGAGAAAATACATTTTTATTAACTCATTCACTGCGGAGAAAACCTGAGCATCATCGAACTGCAAGATGCATAGATTCTCATGAACTCTTGCATGCTCAGGGTGGGCTCATGAGGATCTATGCCTCTCACTAACACTACTCTGCTTGTCAACACCATGTTTATTGTATGCCTGGGGCTCTTAAGCATACAAAAACGAACGTTTCAGAAGCACAATCTGCAAAATGTGTGCGCTGGTCTGTGAATTCAAACCTATGGCATTCAGCGGTGAGGTCCATAATCAGAGACCTACACATTAATTCCACAAAAACCAATAACCACATCACAAGTCTCAATGTTTGTACAGTTTCCAGAAATACAAAAATATTGACCCTTTGGCTGTTGGTAGCACTTTTTGTCATGATGATTCTGGCAGGAATCATTGCAACAAAAAACACTACCAACAGCCAAAGGGTTACGAAAACATATTGGCGAACACAAACCAGATCCACATTCCACCTACCTGCATGCAGGAAAAATCAGCCAGGTTCCACATCTTGATTGTGCCGTCTGCTGAAGATGTTACAAAAACCTAGAGAAAACAGATTCAAATACAAAATTACTGACATCACCATTATGGCTCAAAATCACTTTCAGAATCACTTGTTGAGGGGAGATAATCTCACTAATTCACTGCTCAATGCTTGCGCATGACAGATCCATGAACCCAATGACTGTTGAGAAAATGTGAACATAATCCAACTGCAGAAGTATAGATCCTCCTGAGCCCCCGCAGTTGACACCACTTTGTATTCATGCCCTTTGGATGGCTTGGATTCTTTGGCATCGAATTGACAAAGATTTCAGAAACACAATCTGTGTCCATTGGCAGTGAATGGACTAAAATTTTAATCTTGCAACAGAATTCCTGGCTAATGGAAAAAAAAAAAAAGTATTCTTACTACTGCATGATTCCAAAATAAATGCATGTAGATCTAGTGTCAATATTTTGTCAGTAGATGACTGAACAGCTGTGTGTGTTATGGTTGCAATTCTAGATTTATTTAACAATAAAATGCAAACTTAAATCTGTGTCTTGTGTACTGACCCTGTCTTCTGGTGAGAACTGAACACACCACACACCCCTTCTGTGACCTCTGGCCACTCCTTGTAGAGTCATGTCAGGCAAGCTCCATAACTACAATAGCACAAGCAAAAAACACCACATAAACAAACAAGATGAGGACTTCATCCCAAAGTCTACCGTATTGTTTGGAGCTCACGTGCGTTTTTCGTTTAGGAACATTCAGAGGTGTTCATATTTTTAGGCTTATTATGCTGATCCATTTCCCTCCTCTCTAAGCCAACATATGATCAACACACACGTTGGCGCACACAAATAAAGATGAACCCACGGCACTTCCCACCACTAGTACGCTCTGTGGGCTCATGTAGCGACAGGAATCCATCTCCTTCTACTCTAACCCACCCTCTGATCCACAAAAACTGGCACACGGAAATAAAGACGGACACACGGCGATTCCAGCCAATCGTAAGCTCTGTGGTCTGGCGTATCATAGCTGTTCTGAAGAAGAAGAATAGCACGAGCAGCGAAATGACGTCACTTCAAGTTTTACATCATGGCATCATTAGTCCCACGACGCCATGTTCATAGTGCCGAGTTGTTATACATCACTTATCGCAGTACTAACATTTGATGTATCAGAGGATCAACTTTGCAATTTTCTTGCTGATTTTTACACCTAGGGCTTACAGGTCACAATTTTTACCTCATCCTACCCCAGTGCTGGGACAAACAGCAGGTTTATGCAAACACTGTTTATGAAAAATCATGCGGGTATTTAATGAGAAGATTTTTTTTTCATAAAAGAAAAATTAACGTTATGTTAGCTGTTTTACAAATGACTCCGAAAAACTGGTGCAGAAAATTATCTGATTTTCACACCTAGGGCAAAGAGGTCACAATTGACCTAATTGTACAGGGCAGCCAAGACAAACTGTAGGCTTATGTAAATACCGTATGTGAACAATCACGTGAAGATTTTTTTTTTTTATAAAAAAGATTCAATCGTTTTAAGATTAATCCCAAATAATTTGTGAAATTAATCCCAAAAATGTGAATTTTTTTTCCCCAAAAAATTATTTATCACTCAAAAAGTTTTAGAGATACAATACAATGCTGGTTAATGAACTCATTCAATATCTACCTTTTATCTAGCTATATGCAAAATATCTAGTAAACATAAGAAAATTATGGACTCCAGTGTGGATCAACCAGTTTTTGTGAAACGGCCATTTTCTCGCCAATGAGCATCTTAATAAAAAAAATATTAAAAAACTACCTCGAGATTCTTCTTTTAGGCACAATATAAAACTTTCAAACTTGTCCATCATCAAACTTGGGCTCTAGTCGCTGTCACATACACACACAAACACACACTTTGGCACCATAAAGACTTTCTCTAGCAAGGTTTATAATAATAATAATACCGGTTATTATATAGGCACTTTACCGGGATACCCAATTCTGCGAATCGGCTCAAAGCGCCGCGAGCTGAACCCAACACGCACGCTCACGTGACACATACGCATTCACTCTGAAGACAAACACAGTGCAAGACAAACACAGGACATTCACGTGGTGCGAAGGGTCAGCTCAGCTACTGAGGATTTGGTAATTTTGATCGCTTGTATTTGAATTTTTTTTTTTATAAAGTGGCCTGAAACCGGTACCAAAGGGGAGGGGGAGGAAGAGCCGGAGTACCCGGAGAAAGAACCCCCGACGGTCCGCCCGAATTAACAGTGACACTTACTAGAGGAGAAAAGTCCGACGCCGGAACCCGGTATCGAACCTCGCACCATTAGCATTGGTGGCAGGCGTCTTAACCACTGCGCCATGGACCACCATAAGGTTTGCATAGGTAGAGGTGATGTCATTTTTATCTTGTTACTTCTTTGCCAGAATTTCTGCCCCGCACACCAAAAACGTCATGTGCATGCTCCAGAATGCGCTCCGATCAGCCCCATTTCAAAGTCTACCATATTTTCAATAGACAACAACAGCACAAAAAAACAACAGTGACAACAAACATCTGTCACACTTTGATTGTATTCAAAACATTAACTTGGAAAATATGGCAACTCTTTACTTCAGAAGCTGTCTACATATTAGGTCAAAACTCCACATCTGAGACCAACGGTCCTCTTCCCAAACGGCGCAAGTAGCGCAGTTGTTATCAGAAGCACAGCCCAAACAAGAAAGGCATCGAAGATGTAAATCAGTCGGCCACTGGAAGTCGCCGCAGGCGGGACAAGTTCAGAGTTGGCTACTGCAACAATTCATGGAAACAAAGGATAACCGCGTGGGACTCGAGGCTACGAAGTCAAGGACACGACCGTTGCAACCGAATGACGGAAACGAAGTCGAAAAGAAAGGCCAAAACGCCGTAATTCCATGGAAATTGCCCAAGGAAGCGGTAATTGCCGGGCGAGACAATGTCCGAGGCCTTACCTGGCCATCGGGAGAAGATCGAAACCGACAAAAAGGAACGAAGAAGACGAGGAAACACGGAGACCGAAAATAACAGAACCAAACAAAAATGGAAGCTAAGTATAGAACTGGTAATAACGGACTCTCGCGAGATTGAGAAGGGAGGCTATCCGGAGGATAGGGAGGCCACTCAGGGGATTGGATAGCTGCTTGCTAGAGTTACGCCCTTGGTTGTGTAGCAACACACAACAATTTTGGCGGCTGAAATTGACAGGCTAAGTATGTCTTCCTATCAGTAATACCATCGGTAACGTTTATGAAGAAACAAAAACAACAGTGACAACAAACATCTGTCACACTTTGATTGTATTCAAAACATTAACTTGGAAAATATGGCAACTCTTTACTTCAGAAGCTGTCTACATATTAGGTCAAAGTTAGTGCCCGATTAGCTTGGTGCCTTTTGCAACCCTAACCTAGCTGTCACAGACAACCTACCTCAGTGGTGCTTACACAGTGCCATTCTGATGAATCTAAAATATGCAACAGCACAATAAACAGCACAGGAAGCTGAATTTACAAAGGGGTTAACTAACCCATATCGCCTTGACGCACTACAGCAGGAAATGGATCGACCATAATAATTTAAGGGTAGTGCCAGATTAGCATGGCGCCAAGCTAATCTAGCACTACCCTTGAATTATCATGGTCAATCCATCTCCTGCAACTGATACATAGTAGTTAGTTGACACCTCCAAAATTTGGGAAATGTGGCCATGGGGTTAAATGAGTTAGGACATAAAGAGGGCGACCTACTTTGGCTGTTTTGTCTTGAGATGCTGAAGCCAAGAACTGGTCGTTGGGGGCGACAGCTACGTAGTTGATGTCCTTTTCATGCGCCCGCTCAGTGCTGGAGGTATGAAGAGTTTCTAGGCGATCACGATCCTGTTCTACCTCTGCCGGAACGGTCCACAGCTTGAGAGTGGAGTCTTCACTGCCTGACACCAGGAAGCAAGCAGAAAGCCTGTGTGGAATGCCAGTAACACCAAGTTATCAGCTTTGTTCATAGTGACAAACAGATGCTCAATATCTATACGAAATCAACAAAAAGACCAAACACGCACACAGTTGTACTGCTGATCCAAAGACAGTATTGCATCCCCTCCCCCAATCTCCTTTGCAAGTGGGGTAAAATATATGAAATCATTTTCGTTTGCGGAAGTACAATCTCAAAACTATCTGCTATGAATGCCACTAATAAACTCATGTAATGTTCAGAAACATTAACTCATTCGCAACCAGCCGCATCTGGATGCGCGGCATAAGCCGCGCATCTGGATGCAGCTGGCCACAAATGAGTTAATGTTTGATATATTCACCCTTAATCTCTACACTACAGAGAAAAATGAATTTTTCGAAAAATACTGATGACATTACTACTAGGAAGAAATGCCTAGCTTACCTAATTTACCTAAGAACCTGTTGTGTTCCTACACAAACAGGGAGGCAACACAAGGTGGCAGTAACCAGGGAACCTGAGTAGCCTCCCGTCCCTGCCCATCCGGTCATGTGCCATGTGGTGTCAGGCCAGTCGGAAATGGTTAGCTTACTGGCGGCAAGCAGGGCAGGTGGGAGGGTCCTCCGAGTAATGTCATTGGTAAGTATTTTCTAAAAAATACATTTTGGAGAAAAATTCATTTGTTTTCTCAAAATACATTCCTGATGACATAACTACCAGGAAGAATAGCGAAGAGGAAGAGGGTGCTGCCCATAATATTACCCCCTGTGTAAGGGCTTAGGCAGACCTGCCCTCCCTGGAGCAAACTCCCGACAATTTCAGCTAAGCTTTACCTACAGCTCGTCCGGCGCCGGGAGGGAGTGTTGCGCCGCGGCGATATCCCCCACCAGGGTCAGGTTCTCTCGCTGGCCTGCCAGATCCCTGAGGTAGAACCGGGGGAAGACTGATTCTGCCCGCCAGCCCACAGCTGCTAAGATGTCTCTGACAGCACAGTTGCGGTCGAAAGCGACGCTCGTGGCCATGACTCTAACCTCGTGTGTGCGGATCCTTAGCCTCTTAGCTCCCTCCGGGGAGAGGTCATGGTAGGCGGACCAGATGACCCAGCATAGCCAGGACCGATATATCAGTTCTGCCTGGGGACAGCGGCTGAAAGAGGCGAGACCGCCCCCTCCAGACGGGCTTGGATTGGCGTAGGTAGATGTGCAGGGCGCGCACCGGATCTTGCTGGGTCGGTGAGGAGTTGCATGGAGCCATCCGTCCTGAACTGCAGGCAGGCAAGGCGTGCGGAAAGCGCGTGCAGCTGTCTTACTCGGGCAGCCGTGGCGAGGGCCAACAGGAAGCAGGTCTTCTGAGTCACGTCCACAAGCCGGGCCAGGGGGACTGGTTCAAATCGGTCCGAATTCAGCCACGTAAGCATGTCACGACTAGGGAGGGACAGACGAGATTGAAAGATAGAACAGAAGTAGAACCCCCAAATGTCCTGACTAAAGAGAGATAGACGAGAATGAAGGTTAGGAGTAGAAGAGCGGAAGAAGACAGATAAAGAACCCTAGCGTCTTGCCTCAAGACAGGTTACAGCTCAGCACAAGCAACACAACACATTTACTTTACACATACACTTAATCTTTATTACTTATTACACTAACTATCCCCCTCTTCTTCCTTTCCACCCTCCCCACCGACACTTCCCCTCCCCTCTTCTCCTTCCCCTTCCGGAAAAAAAAGAAAGGAAAAAAAAAAAAAGGAAAAGGTTAAACCAGAATTAATACTACTTCCACAGCATCAGCATTGCATCGAGTGATGGAAACAAGCACTACCCCATGCTACGCAGCACTGTTGCTCCACAACCACAATAAAAGTCGGGTTACAGTTCTCAGCGCCAACGACTAATAAACGTCATTTACAACATAACTGTTCATACACAAGAATCATGGAACTACACCAAGGCAGAGTGAGTAACAGAAAGGTGAATAGGAATGGGACCACCGTGGTGAGTCGACAAACAGCCTGTGGATCCCTCCCGTCCGGCTTCCTTTGACGGTCATTCAGCTTCGCGGGTCTTCCCTCTCTCTCTCTCTCTCTCTGAGTGTCCCTGGCGCTTGGTCTGGCCGCAACGATGACACGGCGGCTTCAGCATAGATGACCGCGCCCCTTCCACGCTGACTCCCGGTCCAGCGAGGCGTGGTTGGTCCTGATGCCCGTCGGCCCTCCAACCGATCCTGACCCCGAAAACCAATGCAGAACAAAAGCAGGAGCCTCCTCTGCGACTCGTCACAACACCACCACCCGTAGGCAAAATAACCCCAGTCTCCGGCCAACAACGACCCCGGGACTGGATCGGCGCTGTGTCACCGACTCTCACAGACGGTCAGTCACTGACTCCCAACAGTCAGCTAGGCAAGACAACTTGGTCCAACCGAGTACAGCTGCGAACTAAAATATCATTCCCTTGCTCCCGACAAGGTAAACTCTGCAGTGAACACACTGCCACATTCACTAGCGCGCCCCGCACGTGCAAAACAAAGAACACTAGTCGGTCTCTACCAACTTGTCAACAATTCACTATTCCTGCGTGACCGGTGCTTCGACAACTTTCGACTACCTCTGTCAAAACAGTCACTAACCGTGACAAAGCACAAAATGTAGGTCCCAGCGTGGGATCAGCGAGTGGGGGACTGGCCGCTGGAGGCCGAAGTGGGCCATAAGGTTGGTGAGGTCTTTGCAGGCACCGGGGTCTGGGCGGCCGAGGTGGCGATAAGTGTCAGCTATCATAGCCAGGTAACCCCCGATGGTGATGGGTGCTAAGGCCTGCTCGCTGAAGAGCCAAAGGAAGAACTTGGCGAGCTGAGGGGTAGTCAGATCGATGGGGGTGAATTGCTGGTCGGTGTACCAGGACCTTAGGACTCGCCACTTTCCCTCGTAGACACCCCTGGTCGAGGGTCTGCCAGCTGTAGCGATAGCCTCCATCGCTGCACTCGAGAAACCTCTAGAGGCGAGGGTGTGCCGCACAATTTCCAGGCATGTAGGAGAAGCCGCTCTGGCACGGGTGAAACAGCCGCTGGCGGGGTTGCTTGAGCATCGTGCATGGGGTTTGCAGCAGTGGGGGGGGGGGGGGGGGGGGGGGGGGGGCGTGGCGAGACTCAGCAGGTCGGTGGTCCAAGATCTGGTCCAGGAGAACGGGGCCGTAGGAGACCACTGTGGAGTTGTCCGAGAGGACAAGGAACTCCTGGTGTTGGAGACGTGTCTCCCATGCGATGAGGGCTCACCAAATTGCATTCAGCTCAACCAGTTGATGTGCCTGTCTGCGAGGTCCGGCCAGCGGCCAGACGCCGTGAGGAACATCGGTAGCAGGTGTGCGCCCCACCCGGTGAGACTTGCATCCATGCAGAGCAACAGCTGGGGGTGGGGGGGGGGGTGGGGGTGGAGGTGTGGGTTACTCCAGACACAAGCCATGAGGGGTCCGCCCAGCGGAGCAGATGAGGTCAGAGCATTGGGATAACTGGCACCGGGGCAGGGAGATCGCTGGAGGACGGCCGCCAGTGGAGAAGCAGATGAAACTGGAGTGGACGGGAGCACAGCCGGCCGAGTGGAAGGAGATCCGCCGCGGCACTCATCAGACCGAGGAGCTGGAGCCATACTCTGGCGGGGACCGCATCTGCTTTGGCCACCTGCCGGGCCAGGGAGGCCAGCTTCTGGATCCGGGGCTCTGGCAGTCTCACTCTGTTGAAGTCGGTCAAAAACGCCATGCCTAGGTGCACAAACCAGCGGGAGGACGTGAGGTCCGACTTGTCCGCATTGACCAGGAAGCTGAGCCGAGTCAACAATCCGAGCAGCGCATGTCTGTCCGTCTCTAGGGTGGCCTCCAACTGGTTCCGCAGAAGGAGGTCATCTAAATAGTTTGAGGTCGGACTGGAGGACGACTGTCTGGCCTTGGTGACGACGGCGTCCGTGATGCGCGAGAACACCCATGGGCTGAGGCTGAGACCGAAAGGCAGGGCCCGAAACTGGTAGACCATGCTGCCGAAGGCGAAGTGCAGGTAACACCAAGAGGCGGGGTGCATCAGGTCCAGACTGACGGCGAAGTCCATGGGCTGCATGGCCACCCTGAGGGCCCTGGCTGTCTCCATGTGGAATGTTGGGGCTGTGATGTACCTGTTCAGCGCTGAGAGGTCGATTACGGGGCGCCACTTGCCGCCGGGCTTGGGGACCACGAAGAGGCAGCTGTAGAAGGCTGGGGGGGTCGTGCCGCGTGACCACCTCCATGGCGGCCTTCTGCAGTAGAGCGGCGACCTCGCCTCGAAGGGCTTCAGCTTTGATCTGATCGGGCGGGATCCCGGTCCACAGGGGAGAGCGCCGCAGCGCCTTCGGGGAGCGAAAGATTATCAGGAGGCCCTCGGAGATGGTGCTGAGGACCCAGGGGTCGTCCGGCAGCAGCGAACGCCACACTTCACTGTGGAGGGCGAGCCTCCCGCCCACAGGAGATCCCGAGGCAGTCGGCATGGGTTGGAGCGGGGGGGGGGGGGGGGAGGGGGGGGAGGGGGGGGCGGGGGGGGGGGAGGGGGGGCGGGGGGGGGGGCGGGGGGCCCTCACGCGCCCTGGGTGGGCTCTGGGCCAGGAGGGGGCCGGGGTCCAGAAGCAGCCGAAGGCAGGGGTCCACAGGGGGGCCCGGGCGCAAGCGAGGGGTGGGTGGGTGGGTGGGGGTGGGGAGAAGAGCGGAGGGTCTGGCGATCCGCAGGGCGCGACCCACGGCGTTGCGGGCTGCCGAAAAGCGATAAGGGAGGGGGGGGGGGGTGGGGAACCGGAAGCGGGAGGGATGGCGCTGCTGGGCCACAGGTCCTTGTTTGCGTCCTTCACCACCTGCCAGGAGGGGCCAAAGAGGAGGGAGTCACCAAGGGGGGGCGCGACAGAGCTGTATCTTCACCTCGGGAGGCAGGCCACAGCAGGCTTGGATCATGGCATCTTGATGCATCAGGTCACAGTTGGAGGCGGCGGCCATGGCGTTGACAGAGGAGTGCCCAGTAAGCTGCCACCGCCAAGGCGAGGAGGTCCCCCAAGAGAGGCGAGATGGATGGGTGCCAGGCGTCCTCGACGCGACGGACGAAAGCTTGCGTCAGAAGCTCCAGGAAACCCGAGCATGCCAAGGTGTTGCGGACAAGGGGTGCAGTCTTGTCCAAGCCGCGCAGAACGCTACTCCTTCAGCTGCCCAGAGCCGCCTGCCTGTACTAGCGCCGGTGGATCCACCGTGGGTAGGGGACAGGAGAAAGCCTGGGAATGCCCTGCGTACCAGCCCTGGTGGAAGGCGATGTCGAGGCCGGCAGGCCACCTACGGTCGGAGAAGAAGTCGGACTCGCGGGAAGCACCCTGCTGGAGCTGCGCGGAGAAGGCGTCCGCGAGGTCCCGAAAGCCAGGGGACTGGGGGAGCGACTTGAACCTCTCTACCTGACGGTAGGCGTCGACGAAGGCTTTCCTCTTGAGCGGGGGAGGATGGCGGGCAGGCCTCCAAAGGAAGACAGGCCACTTCGTCCTGGAATCGGAAAGTCTCTGCACGCAGAGCCGAGGGGGCTGCAGGAGATCCGAGGCTGTCCGGAGAATGCAAGCGGAGCGAGGGAGAACGGCTGTCCGTGCCGAGAAGGGCCGAGATGGAGTCATCTGGCAGCAGGCTCAGGGCCTCATCTTCATCAGGGGGGCGAGTTGACTAGCAGGAGGGGGCTGGGAGCCGCTCCGGGAGGACCGCCGGGCAAGGGGGAGGGGCCTCCCAGCCGAGCGGGAGGAGGCGTGGGAGTCGGGGGCCCCACTAGCATCGTCACGATGTCCGGGGCTGGGGGAAGGACAGGGACGACTTACCCGGCAGCTCCTCCGCTGAAGGTGGGGCGACACGCGCCGGGGGGGGGGGGGGGGGGGGGGGGGGGGGGGGGGGGGGCGATGGGGTGAGACGGCGCTGGTGCGTGCTGGCCGCCTGTCCTGGGGGAAGCGACTGCGATGATGTGAGCGCGGTTGATGGGTCCAAACGGTCGAGCTCCTCCCGAGGCGCCCGGAGGTGGAAGGCGACGGACACCGGGGCTGGCGAGGAGAGGCATGCCGGGACGGGCGGGTGGGTGGGCGCGGCCTCGAGGTGAGTGAAGTCGACGAGCGAGAGGAGGACGAGGAGGGCTAAGAGCTGCGTATGCTGTCGTGCTGCGCATCATGGTCCTTCCTGGGAGTGACGTCTGAAGAGCAGGGGCGCATGGGGCTCTTGGCGTCATGCGGCTTGTTAGGTCTGCCAGCGGTCATAGGACGAGGCGACAAAGGTCGCTGCAGGCCAGCCTCGATGAGGCGGGCGCTCTGCCGGCTAGACTCCCTGTAGGAGTGAGCGGGCCTGTCTGTGCGATACGAGAGAGAGAAAGAAAGAGAGAATTGAAGCTTCATTATCATAATGACTGAGTTAACCCTCTTAATTATAACTTTTTGACCCTCCATTATCCATGTCCCCCGCACATAGTAAATACCATTGGAAGCTACCCCTAAATCATTATTATTTAAACAACCACAATTTTATATACCTCAAAAAATTATAATTAAGAGGGTTAACTCAGTCATTGTGTTAATAATACTTCAATTCTCTCTTTCTTTCTCTCTCTCTTAATTAGCTCATATGACCGATGTCGCAATGTTACTATGTACGTAAACGCAGCCCGTCGCCAGCACTCTAGGCATGAAAGGACACGACACGTCAGAATAAAATATGCGTAGCACTTACAGTGTATTCACCACGTCGCAATGTTTTGACAACGTTGTTCAAAACCTTTTCAAATCTTGAACTGCTAGATCGATATGTACCACACCTGTCTCGATATTCAAGAAGGAATTTTTAATTTTTCCAATTATGTGTATACCCTTCATTAAATGTAAATGACTAACACCTGCACACACAACCAATCCCCCTATGAGCTACTTGCATAGAGAGAGAGAGAGACCCGCTTTGTCAACACAGACATAGACTCCACTCATGTGAAACATTAATTTTTCTCTAAAATGTATTTTTTCGAAAAATACTTACCGATGCCATTACTCGGATGACCCTCCCACCTGCCCCGCTAGCCGCTCCTCAGTCAATGAAAGAACTGGTTGGATTGGTAGTGAGCTGTCGTTCACCTGTCGGCGGGGTAAGGGAGGCTACCCGGGTACTAGACCACGGTACCCTTGGTGGCCTCCCCTGGCTCCAAGGGTACACATCGTAAGTTTTTGGGCTAAAATTACGCTAGCTATAGGTTGTTCCACTTAAGTAATGGCATCGGTAAGTATTTTTCGAAAAAATACATTTTAGAGAAAAATTAATTTGTTTCTTCAAAAACATTACCGATGCCATTACTTAAGTGGAGAATGGCGAAGAGGAGGAGGGTGCCGCATAACCCAGTAGCCAACCGAGCTAGCAAGACCCGTCCTCCTCGGCGCGCGCTCCCGAAAATTTTAGCTAAAGGTTTACCTACGGCACCGAGGGTGCCGGGAGGGAGTGTCGCGCCGCCGTAATGTCCCCCACCAGGGCCAGGTTGTCACGCTGGCCAGCCAGGTTACGTAGGTAGAACCGGGCGAAGGTAGACTCGGTCCGCCAGCCAACGGCCGCCACGATGTCTCGCACAGCGCAGTTGCGGTCGAAGGCGAGGCTTGCAGCCATGGCTCTGACCTCGTGGGCCCGGATGTGTAGTCGCTTGGCAGTGTCCGGGCAGAGGTCCTGGTAGGCGGAACGTATCACCCATCTTAGCCAGTAGGAGATCGTCTGGGCTGAGATATCTTGTCTACCTGGGGACAGAGGAAGAAAAAGGCGGGTGCGTCCCCGGCGGAGCGGCTTGGTACGGCGCAGGTACACTCGTAAGGCTCTCACCGGGTCCTGTTGTCTGACTTCCTTGCTCGGGTCGACCGGCTTCAGCGGTCGAATGGTGATCACCTGGGGGGCTGTCAACGGAGACTGGTTCTTGGCCAAGAAGGCCGGGTCCGTCAGCAGCTGCACGGATCCATCCGACCTGAATTGCAGGCAGGCGGGGAGCACGGAGAGCGCGTGCAGCTCACTCACTCTGGAGGCTGTGGCTAAGGCGAGAAGAAAGCAGGTCTTCCACGTGAGGTCGGCCAGGCTTGCCAGGGGAAGTGGCTCGAAACGCTCAGTGTTTAGCCAGGTGAGTACCCAGGGAAGGTCCCAACGTGGGATCAGGGAGCGGAGGGCTGGTCGCTGAATGCCGAAGTGGTCCATGAGGTCAGCGAGGTCTTTACACTTGCCCGGGTCCGCTCGGCCGAGGTGCCGGTAAGTGTCGGCGATCATAGCAAGGTAGCCCCTGATGGTGATCGGCGCCAAGTGCTGATCGGCGAAGAGCCAGAGGAAGAACTCAGCCAGTTGGGGGGAAGTCAGAGCAGTAGGGGAGAGGTGATGGAGGGCGCACCAGGCTCCTAGCACTCTCCACTTTCCCTCGTAGACTCGGAGGGTCGAGGGCCTGCGGGCTGAAGCGATAGCTGCCACTGTCTCACGCGAGAAACCTCTAGCGGCGAGGGCTTGCCGCACAACCTCCAAGCGTGAAGTAGCAGACGTTCGGGGCACGGATGGAAGAGCGGCTGCCGTGGCTGCTTGAGCATCGTGCGAGGGGTGGGAAGCCGCAGAGGGGGTCCCGTGGCGAGGTTCAGGAGGTCGGTGGTCCAAGACTTGGTCCAACAGAACGGCGCCACTAGCAAGAGGATCGCGTTGCATCCTTTCAGCTTGAGCAGGACCTTGGGTACCAGGACTGAGGGGGGGTAAGCATAGGCGCAAAGACCGTCCCAGGGGATGGAGAGCGCATCGACCGCCCAGGCTAGAGGATCCGGTACAGGCGAGACAAACAGGGGGAGCTGGTGGTTCCACCTTGTCGCGAAGAGGTCGATAAGGGGGGTCTCCCACTGTGAGCAGATCATCCGGAAGATGTCCGGGCGAAGCGTCCACTCGGTGTGGAGAAGCTGACCGCTCCTGGAGAGGGAGTCCGCTAGGACGTTCAGGTGTCCGGGAATGTGTCTCGCTCGGAGGGAAACGCCGCGATCCTCGCACCAGCGGAAAAGTCGGTAGAGAAGGATGCAGAGGGACGGGGAGCGGGTCCCGCCCTGCTTCTGAATGTAGGCCACCACAGTGGAGTTGTCGGAAAGGACGAGGAGCTCCTGTTGTCCGACCGTCGTTTCCCATGCGAGGAGGGCTTGCCACACCGCCTGAAGCTCCAGCCAGTTGATGTGCTTGACCGCGAATTCCTGTGGCCAGGGGCCGGAGGCCGTGGCAAACGTCGGCAGAAGGTGAGCGCCCCAGCCGGAACGGCTGGCGTCTACGCACAGGGACAACTGCAGGGGTGGGGAAAGGAGCGGGACTCCGGTCGCGAGCCAGACAGGGTCTGCCCAGCGGCGAAGGTGTGGAAGGAGCATGGGAAGCACCGGAACGGGGGCCTCGATGTCGGAGGTCGAAGGACGCCAGTGAAGAAGCAGGTGAAGTTGGAGCGGGCGCGAGTAGAGGCGGCCAAGGGGGAGGAGATCCGCAGCCGCGCTCATCAGGCCCAAGAGTTGCAGCCAAACTCTGGCGGGGACCGTCTCCTCCTGGGAAACTGCAAAGGCCAGGTCTGCCAGCTTCAGGATCCGTGGCTCCGGTAGTCGCACTAAGTTGAGGTCCGTGAGGAACTCCATGCCGAGGTGGACAAACCGGCGGGACGGGACGAGGTCCGACTTGCCCAGGTTGACGATGAAGCCGAGGCTGTCGAGGAGGGCCCGTAGGGCGTCTCGATCCGTCTCCAGGGCGGACGCCGACTGGTTGCGTAGGAGCAGATCGTCGAGGTAGTTCGACGAAGGACTCGCTGAAGTCTGCCTGGCCTTGGCGACGACGCCATCCATGATCCTGGTGAACACCCATGGGCTGAGGTTGAGACCGAAGGGCAGGGCGCGGAATTGATAAACGACGCCGTCGCAGGCGAAGCGCAGAAAGCGTCTGGACGCCGGGTGTACTGGAACATGCAGGTAAGCGTCCGCGAGATCCAGGCTTACGGCGAAGTCCATGGGCCGAACCGCGGCGCGCAGAGCTCTGGCAGTTTCCATGCGGAAGCGCGGAGCCGTGATGAACGCGTTCAGCGCCGAGAGGTCGATGATGGGCCGCCACCTGTTGCCGGGCTTGGGGACGAGGAAGAGGCGACTGTAAAACCCGGGAGAGTCGTGACGCTGCACTACCTCCGTGGCATTCTTTCGCAGCAAAGCGGAGATCTCCTTGCGAAGTGCCGCAGCCTTGGAGAAATCTGAAGGGGCGGCCGTCCAGAGGGGGGTGCGGCGCAGAGGCGGGGGGGGTCCGAAAGGAGAGCAGGAGGCCCTCGGAGACGGTGGAGGAGATCCACGGGTCGTCGGGAAACAGCGACCGCCAGACGTCGCTGTACAGGGCCAGCCTCCCGCCGACTGGAGACCCGGAAGCGGTCGGCGGGGGGGCAGGAGGGAGATAGTCACCGGGCCCGACCCCGCGCAGGGCGGCGGGCGGGCTTGGGCCAGGCCGGGGCGGAGGCTGCTTCTTCTTGTCGGGGGGGGGGGGGGGGGGGGGGGGGGCAGCGCGGCGGGCAGCGGGGCAACGAAGCGGGAGGCGGCGACGTTGCGGGCGCTGGGCTTGGGCGGGTCTGGAGGACCGCAGGGCGCGACCCAAAGCCTTGCGGGCTGCTTGAAAGCAGGCGGAGGAGGCGCGGGAAGGCCAGAGGTCCTTATTAGCATCCTTCACCGACTGCCAGGTAGGACCGAAGAGAAGGGGATCCCCGAGCGGAGCTTGACGCAGCTGTCTCCGCAGGTCCTGTGGAATGTCGGGGCAGACGGCAAGTACAGCATCTCGGCGGAGCAAATCGCAGTTCGCGGCAGCGGCCATGGAGTTGACTGACGCGTGATACGCAGCCCGGTTAGCGGCCGTAGCCAAGGCGAGGAGGTCCCCTACGAGCGGCGAAGCCGAGAGGTGTCCATGCCGTTCCAACAGTCTGACAATCGCTTGCGTGGTGAGGTCGAGGAAACCCGCGCAGGAGAGGGCGTTGCGTATGAGAATCGCCGTCCGTTCCAGTCCGGGGGAGATGCAGCGGTGAGACGCACGCAGTCCACCAGCTTGCAGTTGGGCGGCCGGATCCACCGCGGGTAAGGAAGCAGCGAAGGCCTGAGAGTGTCCGGCATACCAGGAGTGCTGAAAGGCGATATCCAAGTCAGCCGGCCAGCGAGCGTCGGTGAAGAAGAAGGGCGCATCCGAGCCTGAACCCTGTAGAAGGAGGGCGGAGAAGGCGTCACGAAGGCCCAGAAATCCCGGTGGCTGAGGGAGGGACTTAAACTTCTTGGAGGGGCGATCCGCATCCACAAACGCCGAGATCTTCCTCTTGGGAGGTGGCGACGGGGGACAGGCGTCCGGAGGAAGACACGAGGCAACAAGACGCGCGGCTACGTCCAGCGAAGCAAGGGTCTCCGTCCTGGTCGTCCGTAAAGAAGGCGACAAGGGAGCTGACGGCGAGCGCGGAAGCGAGGAGGCCGAGCGGTCCAAGAAGGAGCCAGAGTCCTCCAGAGTGATGCTGAGAACATCCACAGGCGAAGCAGGAGGTCGCCGCACAGGGGGGCGAGGAGCCGAGCGCCGCCACGAGGAGGAGCGCGAGCGAGGAGAGCGGCCGCGATGGCGCGAACGGGAGCGGTGAGACCGACGAGTGGAACGTCCGTGCGAAGCGGAGCGACGGCGATGTCGACGACAGGAAGGGGAGCGGGGCCGGCGGGAGGAGGGAAGCCTGGGAGGGAAGGGGGGAGAGGAAGGCCGGCGGCGAGGAGACGGCCGGAAGAACGGAGAACCATCCCGACAGGAAGAGCGCCGCACGGACGAAGGCACCTCCCCAGGGCGAGGAGAAGGACGACGAGAGTGGCGAGAAGTCCGGGAACCCGAAGCCACCGAAGAAGAGGGGCGCGCCGAACGCACCAGGCGGGAAGGCTGAGAAGCAGACGAGGGGCTCTGGGTCCGAGGCCGAGAAGAGGCAGTCCGAGACGGAGGGCGCGGAAGAGGGCTGCGACGCGACCGGTCCTTCCTAGGGGCGGACTCCCGACGATCGAGGGCAAGGGGACGAACCTCCGAGGTCGAAGGACGAAGCCGAGGGTCCGGCGACGGAGGAGCACGGTGTCCAACAACGTCGGTGGTCTTGTGAGGCTTGGGGTCCGCAAGGCGGGGCGAGCTAGCTCGCTGCGGACCTGGCTCGAGCGAGCTGGTGCGCAAGGGGGGAGAAAGGCATCCCCCAACGACGAGGGTTGGGGCTTGTTTGTTTTCCGCAGAGCGGGGCGAGCGGACTCGCTGCGGACCCGACTTGAGAGAGTGGGTGCGCAAGGGGGGAGCCTTTGACTGCCGTCCCCCAACGGCGACGTAGGTGCGTGTCGGGTCTTTCTTGGCCGGAGCATGCTTGCTGGTGCTGGCGGGCGGCGGTCTAGTGTTGTCACGCCGATAAAACCGCCACAGCTGGGCCCATTGTTCCTCCTCCCAGAGAGCGCAGACATCACAGGTGCGGCTCGAGGAACAACCAGAGCAGAGAAGGCAAACTGCATGCTTGTCCGACGGCCACTGGAAGTCGCCACATCTGGTGCAGGTGACGTGAGCACTGCAACATAAAAAGACACTACAAGGCGACTGGTCGAAGCGGCATTTCCACGAAACGAACGCGCACCGACACTTCCCACTACATCCTCACGCCGTCCCAAGTCCCTGTTTTTTTTGTTTTTTTGTTTTTTTCTGTCCCGCTAACTTGAGTCGAAACATCAAGCAAGGAGGCAAGCCGCTGCTACGCACGTCGCCACAGGCACTAGCAAAGAAAAAATCAAGACCTTACCTGGCATGTCGCAGGGCAGGGAAGGAAACCTGAGGTCGAAGGGAAGAAGCAGCGGCGCCCAGACACGGGGAGCCAGTCGAACAGGGACGGAAGTCCTGCAATGGGAACCGGCAGGCCGACGGCGAAACGACCGTAAGAGGCGGCAGAACAGCCGAGAAGCGAGGCGAAGTCCGAGGGCCACACACAACCGCAACAGTTCAGCCGGACTAGGGCAGAGCCCCCAGCGGCGCGAAGCCGGCACGACGCCTGAGCTGGCACACTCGCGCTCACACGAACCGTCACTGCGAAGACAAGGCGCAGAGACTAACGTAGTCGAACTCTAGTCTCAACGAAGGCTACACAGCAGAAGTCCGAAGGTACACAGGCTAGGTAGCAAGCGCTAACCAAGCCTACCATACACAGCCAAGGAGGGCTAAGCAGACACGTCTGCACGCTTTAAGCTAAAGGAAAGAACTGGTTGGATTGGTAGTGAGCTGTCGTTCACCTGTCGGCGGGGTAAGGGAGGCTACCCGGGTACTAGACCACGGTACCCTTGGTGGCCTCCCCTGGCTCCAAGGGTACACATCGTAAGTTTTTGGGCTAAAATTACGCTAGCTATAGGTTGTTCCACTTAAGTAATGGCATCGGTAATGTTTTTGAAGAAACAATTATACATTTAAATCAGCCTCTGCTCAGCGAGTAAGTTATAGGGGTCTTAATCTGTGGCGCATGTCATTTGTAAGCCACCTGTGTTGCCTTATCGTTGCCACACGCCGCTCTTCAGTGTGAGAGGGTACACTTCAGTTTATGAATAAGCCGGCTCTAAGGCTTTTGAAAAAGGCTATTACTGAGAGGTGTTATACACTCAAGAAGACGGCTTGTTTCGAAGTTGACTTAATAATTATAATCATGACTGGTTCCCGAGAAATCAAACGGTGGTCATACTCTGCAATATAAACAGGCAGCTGGAAAACAGTTGTATAAGAAACTAACAAGTAATATCTAACACACACACACACACACACACACACACACATACACACACACTTACAAACAGACGTACACACAAACAAACACACTTACAAACAGACGTACACACAAACACACACACTTACTTACAGACACTCATGCCAGTACAATTTATCGTAAGCCTGAGTCTAATCTGACAGGTGGTGTCACTGTTGATCGCCCTTTGTGTCCCCCTCACACCCTGCTATTCAATATCGGGGACACATTCCATTCCTTTTCAATTCAGACACTCAGCCGCAACGGGACTGTGCTTTTGAAAAGCTCTCAGCTGTCAAAGGCCTTTCAATAGCTATAGCCTTTCAAATCGCTAAGTGATGTCAAAGATCAACAGGGGGACATATTACTTTTCAAAAGAGAGCAGTCATTTACAAAACGGTTCTACATGTAAGGGCTTATATATTTATGCCTGGTTTACTGACAAAGGAACAAATGTGTTTATAAAGTTGTTTTTTTTTTTTAAATTGCATTATAAAATGATATCTGAAGAATTGTTATTATTGAGTGATATCGGCGCTTTACAGAACAAAGATTTAGAATCAAAACGAGAACAAATCCTTTCAGTAATTGTTTCAGGTAAGTCGAAGGCATATCTCGGCAAGCACTATTCAACTGATGATATTAATTCACTCTCAGGCGATGACTTAAATCAACTTTTTAAAAAATATGATAACCACATTGCTTCAGTAATGACCCGAGATTTGAGCAGATCTATTGTATGCCTATATTCAAAAGCAGTCAATCATTTTCTCCCCGTAGGCATTGATACCCTATCACACGACCTTGAGAGTAACCCCATAGTTTGAAATACAATAGGTAAATTGGCATGCCAGTTGTTTTACAGGTTTGGTAATTATCTCGCACCTGTCATAACTTTATTAATAACTGGGAGTCATACCGATTTTACAAAATTAAATATTTTTGCTGAACAAAATGGACGACCAACAGACGACCCCCCAAACGACCCCACAGATGAACACTGTACCGGACCCTGTCCAGACCCCGATTCACACAGTGACAAAAATTAAAAATGCAGGAAGGGTTCAATCAGGGAAAAGGTTAGCCGAATGGAACAAGCAGAAAAAGTTACAGCTACAGGCACGAACAGAAAAGGTTCATGTAAGTGACCCGCCATCAACACCGTTAGGACCGTCAGAACTGGCAGGGCTCTCAATACCCCTGTCACACCCACATCAAAGTGAAAGACCTTCAACCCAGTCTAATTCTGAAACAGCAAAATATGTAGTTGCCGCATTTGTTGTCGGATATGGTTTTGTAGCTTACCAATTATACAAAAAATACAAGCCGCACACTCGTACAGTGACCAAAAAATTAAACACTCCATCATCAAAAACAGAAGTCTCCACATTACCAGTAACATCCAAAGCTGTTGACCCATTTTATATGCAGTAATAAAAATATTATTTTAATTTTTATTGCCTAAGAAAATGAACGACTCAAAGAATTTAATGAACCTTGTGTATCACTCTGCCGTAATTAGTGGACTAGCAGTATCTTATTCTATGCTGGGAAAAAATCTACTCAAAATGAGGTCTGTAGGCTTGAGCAGATTAGACATTGAAGATTCAGTTAAACTAATCACGATTGTTACAGCATCGATTGCGACAAAAGATTTTCTTGTCAAGCAGGGAATTATTCCCGAAAATGTTTCTATGTAAATAAAAATAATATGGCGACTTTGGCAGTAATAATTGGAGGCGGGATGGTCAACGCCCTGGCATTTAGTGGCTCAAACTATCTCTTTTCAAAAGTAGGCAGAGAGGAATCTGCAAAAGAAATGAAGCGTCACAATGAAGCGTCTGAAAAACTTGCACAAGCGCAGCAGGATTATGAAAAAAATAGAATTGAGAAACTTGATTTCATCAATGAAAGATTGAAGCTTGAAGGTCACGCACAGCATACGTTTTCAAATACTGACGAAGCAATCAGGGAATATTTTTTAGTCACAGGTAATGACATGTCTATCTCAAAACCAAAACTTAGTGACTACTATCAACCCAGTCCAGAACAAAGAAACGGGGAGATAATCTTTGTTCTAGTGGGAATGACATTTGTTTATTTTACTGGACTTTATATTGCTAGAAGAAATGAACCCCGGGGTAGAAAATAAACTATCGAAAATATATTACTCTCCATCAGGGTATTGGAAAAGTAACACCGCTATTCAGAAATTACATGCCGCTGTGGGCGGAGATATAACACTTAATCAAGTCAAACAATGGTTGCAGAGACAAGCAATTTGGCAGATATATCTTCCTGCTCCAAGAAAGATATCTAGACCCCATTTTGAAAACACTACCCCAAATGACACGCATCAAATGGACCTCCTGTTCCTACCACATGACACAATAAGAAAGAAACGATACAAGTACGCACTGACTGTTGTAGACATTGCGTCAAGGTACAAAGACGCTGAACCCATATCTGACAAAACAGCTACCACAGTTGCTACAGCGTTATCAAAAATATATAGTCGAGGCCCTTTAAGATACCCCAGACTTGTGCAGGTCGATGACGGATCAGAATTCAAAGGTGCTGTTAATCAGTTATTTGCGAAGCACGGCGTAATAGTCAGACGAGGCATTCCAGGTGTACACAGATCACAGGCAGTTGTAGAGAACTTTAACAAACAGTTATCAGAGAGACTTTTCAGTTACCAGTATTCTAAGGAACTCATGCATGACACCCGGAACACTGAGTGGGTAAAGAGATTACCACATGTGATAAAAGCAATGAATAATCAAGGTCATCCTAAGCCTGCTGATGCTATTAAATTGAAAACAATTACAGAGCCAAAAACAGGACCAACCCCAGCACCAGACACAAGTTTATTTACTAAACAGGTAAGATATTTATATCAACCAGGGGAGGCTGAGAACGACGACAGACGCAGGGCAACAGACCTCATCTGGTCAACGTCTGTACACAATATAAAAAAAATAATTCCCGGTCCTGACGCAACAATATATTATCTGTACGACCCTGCGCCACAGAGGGCATTTGTCAGAGAAGAATTACAGATTATTCTCCCAGACACCGTTACTCATTTCAGTAACTAACTCATCGATTAATTCTTCAACCAGTTCATCGGCTATGTCTTCAGATAACTTGAGCCTGTAATGGCCTGGTGCATAAGCTTTTTCTTTACTGTGAAACACTCGTTTCGTGTCTCCAACTGCAAGTGACTTCTTATGTGTTTGGATTATTTCAAGATTATGTTTATTTGATCTCAGTGACTTGTTTGGATAATCAGGCATTAATGCACCATCTAACACTTGCTTGTAATGTTCATGTCGAATGTCTTTATTTTTTATTGCTGTTTTTTTGTATTCCTTTGGCTTTCGACTGACTTCCCTTTTGATGCAGTATAGAATACATTTTGGATCTCAGACCAACATACTCAACTATTGGCACACCATTCAGTTCGTCTTTAAACTTTCCAGGCACTTTCTTGTTTTGTGTGCTAAACAGTGGGTGATCTTTAGGATAGTCAGATGTGTCATACACGTGTAACTCTGTTTTCATGTCTTCATAAAAGTCTTCAGTACACACATCAATGATCATAGAGTCAGTGTCAGTGTATAGCAGACGACACTCAGGATACTTTGGTTTGAAGTAATCATAATAAAATTCAAGCATCAACAGTTTTGACAACTCAAGAATTGCCATACCAATGAATACTGGCTTGTCCAGTTTGACAATCTTTTTTTTGAGTGACACTGCATACAATGATGAATGAAACTCTTTGTACCCTGTATACTGTGGCTTACCTGTAAGTTTAATTGCACCTGATTCAGTTGTGACTAGTCTCACATCTTTGCGGTGATGAGGATTTTCCATAGTCTTTCCAAAACAGGCATTGTTCATAAGCTTAAAGAAGTCTTTGTCAAATGCAGTGTTGCCGTCTCTGGCACGCAATGTTGTGTTCTTCATTATGTAATCTTTCATGAAAGCACTCTGATCAAATTGAATGCCTCTGTGAACTTTTTTTAGTACTAACCCGTGTCTGATGTAAAACTGCAGCAATCGATAGTGACAAACGTAATTGAATTTGTCATTCAGATTTGGCACAAGTTTAGTGTCTTCTTTTTTCCCCGTCATACTCATTTTCTCAACAGCCAACGGATAATCATTGTGGTAATCGTGTAGATGATGTGGGTACTCCAGGTCTACTTCAAAGATCCAACCCTTTGCGTCGTTTCGGTCAAGATTCATAATATTGTTTGTTAACCCTGTTATGTCATACTGTGACAAATCATACAGACAAAAGTTTTTCAAGGGCAATAACTCACACATTGCGAACCCATAAAGGTTATTAGCATCCAAGTACGTAATGAATGACCTTGACCTTGAGGGGTCAAACCCCGGGCCGTCCAGATATTTGTTATTGGCTTTTGCATAATTGTTCGCTGCAATACTAATCCCTCCCCTCAATCCACGTTCCACCATTTCACCCATCGTACGATCAGACAACAGGTCTATAAATATCTTACTGGATTTCAAAAATGCACCCCATGTCATGCCAGGACTAGTTATGTAGCAAGCAGGGTCAAGCTTGTAGTGCAACAAACCCTTTTCACGGTAACTTTCAAATACGTCTGCTAGCACACAAACGTCAGCTTTCAAGTACTGGTCGTGGTAGTCACCAATTGTCTGACACCCTAACTTCCCCCACGCATCAAGTGCGTGTTGGTATTCAGAGTCAGAAATGCCTTTTCCATTAAGTGTAGAATAAAATTTCTCTTTTGGTGGCAGTCTTGTTTCCTCAAACACAACCCAGTGATCAATGTACTCATACGGATACACACCTTTCTTAATCAAGTCTGGCTCAAAATATTTACTTGTTATTGGATACTCAGTCAGTCCTTCTGCCAAACTAGCCAACCCTAAAGACAAATGTTGCATAGAGTCATAAAATGCTAATTTGTTGTCCAATCTAAAAGTCAAGTATTTTTCAGTTGTCTGGGCAATACAACTAATTTTTTTGTAAGACTCATCCACAGCCTGCATGATAATGTGTGAATCATATCCTTTGAGATTGTGGAAAAAGATTGGTAACTTATATGTCTTAGGATCTGTTTTTAATAACAAGTTACAATTGTTATGTGCAACACCTCTGTAACGCCCAGTTATATGATCATGGTCACGAACTTTATCACCCTGGAGGGGCTGTTCACAAATCCAACACGTCTCAGCTGTATCAAATTTTAATTTGTCTTCTTCTGTCATCACTAAAGGCATCTGACATGTTGTGAGATACTGTACTACCTGACTATACAGATGTCTCATTTCTGTTAAAAACAGACATGCTGCATTTTCACCCCTATAGATAACAGGCTCTGTATGCTGTCCATCTGACCTAACAATAATGTAACCGAAAGAACACACCACTTGGTCACTTAGTTTTATAGTCTTTGGTAATGACTCTGGAACAGGACCTTCATATGGTACAACTAGTGATTCAAAATCAGCATACACTACAAACGGCAGCTTTTGTTGATTCCCATAGTTCTTAAAATATACTTGACTACCAGGCTCTGGATACTTAAGTACAGTCTGTATATCATCAGCTGACCTGCAGTGTAAAACATGTTTATGTGCCACTGCAATAGAGGAGAATCTTTGTAAACATCTTTTACAAACTTCTTGTTTACCATTGTGTTTTGTTGTATGCCCATGAATTAGACGTGACATATTTCTGATAATTGTGTAGTGAAAGTTATCATTATCACCGGCAGGGCCTATTAGCAACATGTCAACATGTTTATCTTCTGACTGCCCATATGTTGGAGCAAGTGGTGATACTCTAATGGGTTGTAACTTGTCAACAGACTCATTATCCCATACATACACATTCACAGATATGCCAGGATTTAGTTTTTCAAACAAGTCTATGTCTTCTACCTTAACAGGGAACTCAATGCCACTGAAGTTGAGTTCATTTACAAATTTGGTGTAGTTAGATACGCGATCAGGTCTTGTTTTTACAAAGTGTAGTTTAGCAAGCACACACCACATGAAACAAAAATTGTCTTTGTTCTGTATATTAACAACAGCCTTTTTGTTTGCAACCTCTGTTGGCAGTGGTATCCATGATTTGCCTAGTATAGGATGATACCTTGACTGCTTCAATTGTAGTTCATGTACATGTCCTTCGTGCCAACCAGACCCCTTCATTTTTGCACTGTCAATTGCCTGGAGGAAGTCAGGTAATAGTCTGTCTCTAAACACGTTCTCTAATTCTCTTCTTGTGTTAACTGTGTGTTGTCTTGTCGAAATATACGATACAATCACTTCACCGTCTACTCTAGTAAATTCTATTTTAGCAACAATCTGAATCTTTACACTGCCTGTAAGAAGATTATCTTGTATGACAGAAAAAGATCTTTCTATTGATTCATAGATATTGTTAGTATTAGATATAGGCAAGTTTGTTGTGTGAAACACGTTTCTTAAGCTTGACGAGCCTGATGGGCTTTGAGCATTGTCCGTCATTTTTATTTGTCGGACAAAATAATAAATGAAAAAAAAATTACCGCTGACACACCATATGTAATACTGTATTATCTGTAGTTATGATAAACAAGTCAACTACTTTCCTGGTGTTTGTCTTGAAGTCTTGTCCTGCAGGTGTAATATCACTTTATTAAATGTAACACTTTCAATGTAACAATGTAGTTTTCTTAATTGATCAAATATGTCTTCACACAGTACCTCAAACCAACGCAAGTGGCCACTGTTAGCATTATAAACTTTAAAAGCATTTGTCTTAAGATCAACAGTCTCATAATCATAACGTGGTAATCCATCTGAATATTCCAAAGTAACATTATATGTCGTGTATATTCTTATTGACGGTGTTGAGAGTTTAAAGCTGGGTTCAAACACACATGATTTTAAGTCAGTAAAGTGCATAACATCTTTGAAGCATTCTGTAACATCAATCACTTGGATTTGTCCGTCTGTCATTTTTATTGGACAAACAAATGTATAAATTAATTTACTAACCCATACCCTGTGGGCTGATCTGTCTTTAAAATGAGCTTTAGATGCTTAGTTGATTTCAGTTTATTTTTTACATCATCCCGTTCATGCTTATTTGGGATGACGTCGTTCTCTCTGAGACAGTCTTCAAAGCTGTCACGATCCTTACAGTAAAACAAACAGATAAACTTTAACTGTTCTCAAAAATCTTTCAGTACAGCATTATATTTCTGAGTGAGAATCCATACACTTACGTTTGCGTGTCTGCCACTGAAAGCAAGTTCTGCTAGAGTGTTTCTCTTCTTGACAATGTCTTTCTCTGCAGAACAGTCATCAACAATAAACAATGTTGACTGTCCTTCAAATTGCTTGTAAAAATATTGTAGGTAGTCATTCAGTTTTTTCTCAGGGTCGACTAAGTAAATGTTGCTGTCAGTCCAAATGAATAAACGGTTGTGATAAGCTTTGTTGTGTTTAATGGTAGGACAAAATATTACAATGTTTTCAAAATGATGGATGTATCTTGTTTGTAATAGGTTAAGAACAAATTCAGTTTTCCCACACCCTGTCGCACCACAAAACAATCCACAGTGTGGGTCAAGGGTCATCAAGCTCCGGTTCATTTAATACACAATATAATTTTAATATATGTGTCCACTCAGTCTACTGTCTTGTATATTGAGTTGTGCATCATAAATCAAATACAAATATATGTTTATGGCTGCAGCAGTTTCAACCTTCTTTTGTATCTGAATTGTTATTCCATCACTGCCGTTCTCAACAGTTCGACCTGACCCATGAAGGTAATCATCATCTGTACTACGAAGGTCTAACCAAAGAGCATACTTATTTGTAAGGTATTGTCCAATCCTTACGTCATACAGATGTAAATCTTTGCACGCAATGTTTGCAGGTTTATCTCTAATCCTTCCACCCGCAAAATACTTTGTGATCGCATCGTAGTGTTGATAAGGTAACAAACCTGAAGCGTACACTTGATTAGGACGGCCTTCGATTGTACAAGACAATCAATCTTGGCTTGACTTCGCGAACGAAGATTTTATAGGAGTTGCCCACGACGTCTGCAGGCTTGTTCGTGGCTGCGGAGGCCAATCCGAGACAGGCAGGTTCGACCGCAGTGGCTGCAGGGGAAGGTATGGCCGGGGTTCTGAGCTGCGGCATCTCTGTTTTTTCTCCTGAGCCGCTTGTCCTTAAGGCTAGCTCTGTGAGAGTCCTCAAAGGAGACAGCTGCCTTGTAAATGGTGGAGCGCCAGGTGTCACGGTCCGCAGCAAGCGAAGACCACTGGTGGTGGTCGATTTGGCAGGCACTAAGTGACTTCTTGAGACAGTCTTTGTATCTCTTCTTTGGTGCCCCTCTGTCACGGTGTCCAGTAGCAAGCTCGCCGAACAGGGTGATCTTTGGTAGGCGATGATCCTCCATCCTGGAGACATGCCCCGCCCAGCGGAGCTGTGTCCGCAGCAGCAAAGCCTCGATGCTCACAGTTTCAGCCTGTTCAAGGACCTCGACGTTGGTGACATAGTCACTCCAGTGAATGCCCAGGATGGTACGCAGGCAGCGCTGGTGGAAGCGTTCGAGGAGTCGTAGTTGGCTGCGGTAGAGGGCCCAGGACTCGGAACCATACAGCAGGGTGGTGAGGACCACAGCTCTGTACACGCTGATCTTGGTGCCTGTTTTCAGCTGTTGATTGTGCCACACCCGCTTGAAAAGTCGCCCGAAAGCGCTGTTCGCTTTTGCCAGCCTGCTGTCAAGCTCCTTGTCCAGCTTGGCGTCCGACGTGATAATGCAGCCAAGGTAAGTAAACTGGTGCACTGACTTTAGATCAGACTCGCCAATGGTGATGTGAGGAGGGCGATACACTGTCTTGGGTGCCGGCTGATGGAGGACCTCTGTCTTTTTCAGACTGACCTCGAGTCCAAAGAGCTGGGCAGCATCTGCGAAGCAAGACGTGTACAAGACAAATGTGTAATCTTTGGATTGTAGAATTTTTCTGAATCCCGTTTGTATGGACTCACCGGTTCAACAAACAACATAAGAATACCTTTCAGTGACCTGGCAGGTGTGTTCAAGTTTATATTCCACATTGGGTCACTCTTGTCTTTGGGTATTAAACTATGTCTAATCACTCGGTCATAATAAATTGGCTTGACTGGTACTGATTTTGAATGAGTCTTGCTAGTTCAGTATGTGTGACAATTTCATATTCCAAAGAAATGTTAGAGATCTTATATGTTGCACTGAGATCAGATGATTTTATAACTTTGGAGTAGTCATTGAAAGTTAGTTCAAAGCTCAGACGGTCATTCAGTGCCCCTTGATAATAAGGCAAATGAGCTGTTAGGATTTCAAACTCAAGTGGAATGTAAAATCTGGTTCCATATGTTTCTGCTATAATAACTTCCTTAGCTACCCCAGTAGTTACCTTATCTCCAGCATCGATTCGAAGTTTACCAATATTATCAGACTGTATGCCTTGGTAAATACGATCTTCTCGTTCTTCTCTTGTGAGCCACAAATCTTTGTAACAGTAAAATACATCGGAATCATCAAGACTAAACACTTCCTGTCCTTCAAGTTTTACTTTAATAGTTCTAACAATTGCTCTACCAAGATTGTCAACCAGTGTTCTGTTTGCATCTGCGTCTGATGAAAGTTCAATATTAAATGCAAGGCGTGCAGTGCCAGGAACAATAACGTCACTGGGGCCTAGGTTTGGAAACTTGACTGTAAGTGTTTGATTCTGGTCTATGGTACTTGGATTGTTTGTGATGACGATTGATTGTCTAATGCCCTTAACACCCAGAGGTTCACGTAGTTTTCTGTATGGGTCTAACTTTGATCCGTAAGACTGTGTCATTTTTATTATGCACAATAAAAAATAATAAATTAATAAAACAATGGCAGCGGGAGGATTTAATCATGAAGATTTTGAAATGGATGACATGAATGTCTCAGATACCAGTATCACAGATATGACTGGAATTTAAACTAGTAGTAGTATGTATCATGAACTGTTAAAAGACAAAGTAAACTCATTTTATGACAGTGTTGGAGCGCGCCCAGATGTAATAGATCCTAATCAGTTTGAATATGATAAAGGACACTTATTTGTAAATACAGACAGAGGGAAAATATATCTAACACATAAAAACAATCCTTCTAAGTTTAGAGCTTTAAGTACAATTAAAGGTGAAGTCGGTGGTAACTCTGGGTTGGCAAGGTACCTTGGTATTGGAGGCTCTCCTGTCACGCCTAGACTTGTTAGTGTTCTTCACGACACACAAACAAAGTTGCCAACAGGGCAACAAATTGAAATGGCACCAGTAACAAGCCTACCAGAAATAGCAAACACAGTGATACAAGAAACCTCATTTACTGAAGGACAAATAAATGATGCTATGAAAACAATAGATGATCCACCTTTGTCAATGCGGGAGATTATAGGGTTGGATAAATCACTGCAGACGATAAGAGGTGAGATGGTAAATAATGTTGCCAAACTAGGTGAGCTTGATAAACACATAGAACGTGAAAAAGAAAAACTGGCTACCGCAGACAATGGGAATCTTGACACAGAAATGAAAGAAAGAATCCAACACAGATTAAATGATTTGCAGATAGAAAGATCAGGACGGTTAGAAGTGATTAGTATTGGGAGACAAAAACTTAAAACCCAAGTTAACAGGATTAGAGAAACTATTCAGAAAATACTTCACGAAGACACTACTCTGGCTGAGAGATTGAAAACACTTTTCAGAGAACAGGGTATCACAATTGCTAGTTTAATTACTGCTCTTGGATTTATTATTAGTACTGTTGTGTTAGCTGTCTCTGGTAGTGGTGGCGCAAGCGGTGGTGGGGGTCCAACCCCGGCACCACCAGGTCCGCCAGGCCCCCCACCTCCAACAGACCCAAAAGATTTACAGTCATGGGTAAAGAAACAACTGTCTCACATATCAGACCTGCTTAAGAAATTGGCTCTGAAAGCAATGGATTCATTACCCTCTATTTTAGGCACAGTTTTCAGCTGGCTTATTAGTACAGCGGCGAAGGTAGTTGGATTTATGGCAGAAAATGTTTGGGTCTTTTTGGTGACAGTAGGAGGGTTAATGGTGGGTTATTTAATGAAACAGGTAAAGAAGTAATATACCTAATCCTGTTAATCCTATTGTCAATGCGGTTCTTTCTGATTCATGTGTGTCAGGGATTGGTAGCGGTGTTTGGGGCGTTACTGGCTGTATGGGTGTTGGGGCAGGGGAAGTAACCACCTGTAATGGTTTTATCAACAGTACAGGCGCAGTGGTTCCTCCTAAGTTTACAGATCGATTGAGACCGAGTTTTTGTTCACTACCAGCAACAATTATTTCATTATTATAATTTGTTATTGTACCCATTTGGAGTTGAAGGTCAGATGGCAACATGTATAACCCGATGCCGACTACGAAGTCAACTTTTGATCTGGCATATCTGAGAACGTCTTGGTAGCGTTGTATGCTTGATGGGAGATCGACTGTTGAATTAATTGAATCTTCAAGATTAGCAAGAAACTGTTTTTGAGATTCAAATTTTCCACTTTCATTCAAAATATTCGATTTTGTTAGTGATTGTGCACCTAGTATACACCAGACATATGTTCTGATAGACTCATTTACGCGCTCGACTCCTGCTTGAGTAAACCCGTCACTCCTGTCTAAAATAAATGTGGTCCACGCATTAGACTGCTTCTGCTCAATGGAACCTATCCAGACTTGTGATTTTGATGAGAATGAAGTGTAACCAGGGTAATAATCTTGTGGGTATTGTCTGTGACTCATAGCATAATACAATGTACCAATGCCGTTGTGATCATCAAGTTTTTGTGTGAAGTCATACCGGGGGCTGATGTTAAATTCATTACAAATCCGTTCAAATGCTTTCATATCCATGGGGTTGTTAAACCTGTTGAAACTGGATTCAGTGGGTAGAGGTGTATGCAGTTCTGACAAAATATGTCTAAGCTGGTAATAAACATGGAAACGGTAGACAGATCTAATAAGTTTGTTTGAGTGATTCAAGTGGTCTGTGAATGAAACACCACAGCCCGTAGTTGAACACAGTATGGCAAAGTTAAGTTGATTTTGAAACATCTGTAGTGGACTTGAAGACCACTTTCTTGCAGTAGCATCATCTGTTATTGGAGGGTTTAGGTAATGGTCAAAGGGATTGGGTACTTTCACTTGAAATAAATCTTGTTCGTTTACAGCTATATCAAGCTGGTTTAATTTAATTATTTTCTGTTCATAAGTAGGTGCAACATTGTATTTAGCATCCACATTAAATTGAAATGCGTTTGTAGTGGTAATGGTTGGTGATTTAAATTCCATCATGTTCTTTTTATATGAGATAATAAAAATGTTTATCACATTAACAAATCTTGACACAAGCAAACCAGTGTGGTTAACTAATGGGATTGATAATCGTGATGGTAGCAAGTCTGTAGCTATCCATGAAATGTTTTATAGTGTAAAATGGTTTAATGTAACAGATGATATAAATTATTATGTATCTGTTAGTAATGAATCCTCTCCTATTGAGAACCATAAAATAACATCTGGGTATTATAACTTTTGTACATTAGCTAACTGGTTTCAAAGTAAAATAAAAATTAAAGCAACTTTAAATCCAGCTCACTTACTTGTTACATTAGAATTTTCTTCTGAGTGTAGAATAACATTTTCAGATGATCTTCTATTATTACTTGGATTAATAAATGAAACTGAAGCTAAAACAAAGCTTTGGAAAATAGAGATGATTGATGGAAAATTGACTGGAAAATATCCTGTTCATTTGTCAGTACATACAGTACTAAATGTTTATTTGAAAGAACTGAACACAACTGAGAATGTACACAATGGAAAGCCTTCGACTTTGTTGAGATGTGTGCCGACTGGAACTGCACCCTATTGTGAAAGTGTGGTTGTTAGATTTCCTGCGCAGTTTAAGAAATTAGGTTTTAGTTTCTTTGAGTCACTGAGTATATCTGTAACTAATCAGGATAACAAACCAGTTGTAATGCATGATTTTAATGTTGTGTTGGAAATTAAATAATTTTATTTTTGTTTATAAAAATGAGTGGTGGTCCAAAGCCGAGAATCATACCAGTTGCATGTCCAGTAACAGAGTTGAAAGATTTGGCAGACGTACAGGATTTTGAGAAGGAAGGGGAAATTGGAGAAATATATGGTTTTGAACTTGATTCGACTGGCATGTACAAGAGGAAAGTAATTGTTGACATGAAAGACGGTGAAAGACAGATTCCTAAACTTGGTCAGCTGCGTGATGTTACTGTACCTACTCCAGTAAATAACGTGCCCTACAACTTAATACATGTGGGAAATAAGTGGGTTGTTTCACCTGTGCGGCACCAGCACCCGTAATTGACTGGGACATTCTGGGCCGCTGATTGCAAGTCTTGTTCCAAGTTTTGCCCCAGACAACAATAGCAGAGATAAACTGAAAGTTGAAAATTATGAGAAACGACGGTATCTTCTTACAACTAGAAAGGGAAGATCAGATACTTCTGTTGTGTTTATGCCAGCAAGCTTAGTCGTGGCTAGAGAAGCAACAATAGTATTTGAAATTATCTTGCGATCTACAGCTTCTGTGAAAGAGGCAAATATAGCACAAGGAATCAAACTTACATGGGATGAAACAGTAACAGAATCAACAAAGGTCTTTATTGCTATTACAAAAAGTGCTGATGTTATTAATGTTTCGAGCAGTGTTCCGGCTGTCAAGGTGGTTGTCGACAAAACAACTTTTGTTCGTCTAAGTTACATAAACCTTGAACACATTGATCTTGTTTCGTTTTATTATGCTAGCAAATTGTATACTTTTGACGAGTTGCAAAATGTAATTGCTGATTAAATAAAAAATATTTGTCAATAAAAAAATATGGTAAACTTCTATCCACAACTACCGACGACGCTTGCGCCTCAGACTGTGTCGTCGTTTGCGCTTGATCCACATATGCCAATTGCATCAGATAAAACATTACAGGCAGACGCATTCAGATTAAATAATATTACAGAATCATTGAAATATTTGGAAGGAGAGGAGGCGAAATATTCACGGTATAAGAGACGGTATCAGACCATTTTCAATTCTGTACAAAATACATCTATGGCTGTTGGCGCTTTTTCAGCTGGTTGTTCTGTAGGGGGTATTGTTTTGATTTCAACTGGAATTGGAAGTTTGGTTGGAATCGGACTGGAAGGAGCTAGCATTGCCACAGGACTGGCTTGCTTTGGTTTGGATGCCATAAACAAGAGGTTTCACACAAAGTTAGAAAAACATGAAGCATTGAGTACGCTGGCAAGTGCAAAACTGAGTAGTCTTAAACTTATTATAAGTAAAGCGTTGCAGGACAATTTTATTAGTGACGAAGAATTTAAGCGAGTCCAGGATGATTTAAATAACTACAAACAAATGAAATCTGAAATACAAAATAAAATGCGTAGTCAGTCTCCCGTGAATGTTGAAGAACTGAAGGCTAGTTTTTTAGCAGAGGGAAAAAGGATAGGGGTACAGGAAACCACAGAAAAGCTACACAATCTTTTAAACAAATAAAAATCAGATTTGGTAATCGTTTAATAATGTCATACACTTCACAGAGAGATGCCATGCCAGTTACACAGTTTAGGGCTAATTATTTAACCCCATCAGCACCACCACCAGAGTATTATTGAAAAAAAAGTTTTTTCGTTGCCCTTGTATCTTAGTAAAAAAGACTTAGTATAAGTGACTAGAGTCAAGTTGTTATTAAGTAGTATAAGTGACTAGAGTCAAGTTGTTATTAAGTACTTGTAAGTAATTAGGGTAAGTAATTAATAAGTTCTTAATGGTAAGTAGTTAATAAGTTCTTATGGTAACTCACTTTAAGGTAACCTTTAAGTGAGTTGTGACTTACTGTTTTACTTGAGGCCACTTGGTAGTTTCTTATCCAGCTGTTTTTCAGTGCCTGTATAGTGTAGAGTTAACCACCAGTTGATTTTCTAATTCCTCAGAAACCCATCATAAATACATTAAGCCCACTTGTACAAATCCCCCCCTCTTTCAAATCATGATGTCCCCTTCTTGATCTTTGACATCACTTAGCGATTTGAAAGGCTGTAGCTATGAAAAGGCCTTTGACAGCTGAGAGCTTTTCAAAAGCACAGTCCCGTTGTGGCTGAGTGTCTGAATTGAAAAGGAATGGAATGTGTCCCCGATATTGAATAGCAGGGTGTGAGGGGGACACAAAGGGCGATCAACAGTGACACCACCTGTCAGATTAGACTCAGGCTTACGATAAATTGTACTGGCATGAGTGTCTGTAAGTAAGTGTGTTTGTTTGTGTGTACGTCTGTTTGTAAGTGTGTGTGTGTGTGTATGTGTGTGTGTGTGTGTGTGTGTGTGTGTGTGTGTGTGTGTGTGTGTGTTAGATATGACTTGTTAGTTTCTTATACAACTGTTTTCCAGCTGCCTGTTTATATTGCAGAGTATGACCACCGTTTGATTTCTCAGGAACCAGTCATGATTATATTGTCAACTTCGAAACAATGATTGTACATTGCTTAACGTCCCGACAGCAACAAGGCTTTCTCAGGACGTGCCTGCACTGCTTGTAAAAAAAAATAATAAACAGAACATTGAATGTGTGTCGCCAGCCGGTCAAATACATTAAATAAACCTAACACATGGGGCCTAAATAAAGCCAAGACCATTTAGCAACACACATCCAATATCAAGAGCTACAGGCAGTGCAGACAGTAGGGAGAGTTTTAAAAAGGCAAATACAGGTGAATGGATTGATTGATTGATTGTACATTGCTTAACGTCCCGACAGCAACAAGGCTTTCTCAGGACATGCCTGCACTGCTTGTGAAAAAAAAAACTAAACAGAAAATTGAATGTATGTCGCCAGCCGGTCAAATATGTTAAATAAACCTACAACATGCGATCTAAATAAAGCTAAGACCATTTAGCAACACACATCCAATATCAAGAGCTACAGGCAGTGCAGACAGTAGGGAGAGTTTTAAAAAGGCAAATACAGGTGAATGGACAAAGGGTAGACAGAAACATGCCCCCAGAATAGAGAGAAAACCCCACCCTGTGGGGCTGACCAGGGTGACCCTGGGAACTAAAAAATACCTAACCCCACCCAACTCCCCCAGGGCAGACCCGGGTGGGGACAGGTGAATGGACAAAGGGTAGACAGAAACACATGCCCCAGAATAGAGAGAAAAACCCACCCTGTGGGGCTGACCAGGGTGACCCTGGGAACTAAAAAATACCTAACCCCACCCAAGTCCCCCAGGGCAGACCCGGGTGGGGTAACTTCGAAACAAGCCGTCTTCTTGAGTGTATAACACCTCTCAGTAATAGCCTTTTTCAAAAGCCTTAGAGCCGGCTTATTCATAAACTGAAGTGTACCCTCTCACACTGAAGAGCGGCGTGTGGCAACGATAAGGCAACACAGGTGGCTTACAAATGACATGCGCCACAGATTAAGACCCCTGTAACGTACTCGCTGAGCAGAGGCTGATTTAAATGTATAAGTTTCACATGAGTGGAGTCTATGTCTGTGTTGACAAAGCGGGTCTCTCTCTCTCTCTATGCAAGTAGCTCATAGGGGGATTGGTTGTGTGTGCAGGTGTTAGTCATTTACATTTAATGAAGGGTATACACATAATTGGAAAAATTAAAAATTCCTTCTTGAATATCGAGACAGGTGTGGTACATATCGATCTAGCAGTTCAAGATTTGAAAAGGTTTTGAACAACGTTGTCAAAACATTGCGACGTGGTGAATACACTGTAAGTGCTGCGCATATTTTATTCTGACGTGTCGTGTCCTTTCATGCCTAGAGTGCTGGCAACGGGCTGCGTTTACGTACATAGTAACATTGCGACATCGGTCATATGAGCTAATTAAGAGAGAGAGAAAGAAAGAGAGAATTGAAGTATTATTAACACAATGACTGAGTTAACCCTCTTAATTATAATTTTTTGAGGTATATAAAATTGTGGTTGTTTAAATAATAATGATTTAGGGGTAGCTTCCAATGGTATTTACTATGTGCGGGGGACATGGATAATGGAGGGTCAAAAAGTTATAATTAAGAGGGTTAACTCAGTCATTATGATAATGAAGCTTCAATTCTCTCTTTCTTTCTCTCTCTGTGCGATACGTCAGGGTCCAGCGTATCGGTCGCCACAATGCAGGGTAAAAGCAGGCGGGCCTCGATGAGGTTGGCACGCTGCCAGCCGGACTCCTCCGAGGAGCAGGCGGGCCAGGTCTAAGGGGGCACAGTGGTAGACGCAGTCCTGGGACATGAGGTGTAATCATGGGCCCGACGAGTCGTCCTCTCCCCAAGGTCAGAGCGGGCGCTTCTGGTCTCTTCTCCTAGCAAGGAGGGGGGCGCCATGGCGACGGGCGGTCACGTGCCGGCATCAGGTGCTCGCTCCAGTAGAAACTCCAGAGCTGCGACCAAAGTTCCTCCGGCCAGGCGGTGCAACATCGCAAGAGTGGTCGGAGGTGCAGCCGGAACAGGGGAGGCAGACCGCATGGGTATCACTCGGCCATTGGAAGTCACCGCACTGCAGGCAGGTGTGAACTTGGCAGCTGCATTACATATCAGACGTGAAAGGCGACCGGGCGTGGGCTCCCCGAGGCCCCGCCAAACTAGTTTGAGCGTTTGACGCGAATTGTCATACGAGCAACACGAAAGCACCCCTGGTCGAAGCCGCATGGACCGAGGCCTTACCTTGCCATGGCTGTGGGGACGCGGTGGGGGGTAGGGGGGGTGGGGCCTGCCACACGGTCCTCAGAACACGCCAGACGGAAAGGTAAAGTACAGTGGAGTCCGCTTAACACGAATTTCTGGGGACACGGAAAATCACTTCGTGTTAAACGTATTTCGTGTTAACCAATATGGCCTCAAAATTGATCACGGCCCTCCCGGCAAGGAAAAAGTGTGTAAGAGATGCGTGGATGAATGAGTACGAGGTTAAAAGTGCACATTATCATACTAAATATGCATACCTTACCTTCAGCTCGCTAGGAAAACACAAGGAGACGTGTACAGCTCACGTATTTAATGTAAAATCCATCAGGTAAAATCCATAGTAAAGTAAAGGCAACATGGGCTGAAGTACGATCTCGCATCGGTAAAAGCAACACGGTCAAAGTAATTTAATAAACGCGATGATTGAAGTCTGTCTTGCATTATTGACAGCCCGTGTAGAGAGACAATCGTGGATCTCATTAATCTTGTTTTTTCACTTCAAGCGTAATCGACTTCTGTTCTACCTTGGGGTAGCCACGATCGGTGGTTAATTGAAATGAGGGAGTGTTGGGTTGTATTGGTACACGAATGATGCATGAATACAGTTCAGAAACTCTAGCCAATGAGAAGACGGATTACAACAACTGAAGGCTATTCAGCCAATCACAGGCTAGAGTTCGTTCTGATCTGTTTCATGTGTACTACAGCACGAGAGTGACACGTGCAGTGCCCCTTTCATGAATTGGTTTTCGGTGTTTGAGACTATAATCTGTGTTCGTGTTAAACAGGTGGATAATAGTGAAATTGCTCTGATTGGGAACCGAAAACAGCTTCGTGTTAAGCGAAATTTTGTGTTAAGCATTTCGTGTTATCAGTGAAATTTTAATACAGAATAAGAAGGCCGTTGGCCGGGAATGCAAAAACGGTTCGTGTTAACCGGAAATTTGTGTTAAGCGAGTTCGTGTTAACTGGACTCCACTGTACCAGACGTAAATCCAAGGAACCACATCCGCAACCATGTAACTCCAAGGTACGATGGGGAACCACAAGTAATCCAAAGGAACCCACGTAATCCAAAGGGACACACGTAATCCAAGAGAACACATGTAATCCAAAACCGACCGGCCAAGAACCGGTCACACCGTACACAGCCAAAGGTCCTGTAGGCTAGAACACAACCGTTCATGGTTAGATAAGCAAAGAGACTGGCATGACACCCCGTGGCTCGTGACCGGATGGGCAGGGACGTGAGGCTACTCAGGGTTCCTGGTTACGGCCCCCTTGAGTTGCCTCCCTGGTTGTGTAGAAACACAACAGGTTTTTAGGCTGAAATTAGGTAAGAGAGGCATATCTTCCTAGTAGTAATGTCATTGGGAATGTATTTTGAGGAAACAAAGTGAACATGATCCAAGTGCAAGAGACACAGATCCTCATGAGCCCCCTTGACTTTGTATCAAAGTTCCTTGGGCAGCTGAAGCCCTTTGGCGCTGAAGTAACGAAGACTTTAGAACAAAATCTGCAACCAATGGCAGCGAAAGTGTCAGGACACCAAAGCCTGCACTACCGTTGAACTATGACGGATGATACATCGCACTGACACACAGCCTGTATGGACGGGCTTTATTAGGTTCAAAGCAGATTACAAACACCGATTTGCTGAGTTGCACTGTACCTGGAGAAAGCGAGAGTGTGTACTGCCTGCGTGTGTCCGTGTCCCACAGCTACACACGTCACCTGGGATGTGTCTGGGTCAAACTTCCACACTCGCACAGCATTGTCCTGCACAGTACAAAGTGATAAGCAATCAGAACATCACTCGCCAAATAACGTGTGTACTGGTCTGTGATTTTAGACTTTACAGTTGAAGCCACACGACCCAAATTCACACATTAGTACACATTTAACATCTTACAGTGTGTCACGACACAGGTTTTTTTCGTCTAATTTTGTAGGGGAGTAAGTTTAGAGGGGTGACAGGATTTAGATAGTCACCGGACATACATGTAGTTTAGGTGGGGTATTTGGCCTGTACACGAGTATTTGCTGCCGTGCGAGAGTTTGCAGGTCGGCGTAACACACATGATCGCTCAGTCTAAACGCTATCGAGTGGTACTTGTTTCACGTGAATTATTACCGCTCAATTTACTGAGCGTTTTTTGCAATACATACGATAACGGAATTGTTAGACAGTCGCATTTCCAACAGCGAACGAGACAGTCTCTTTTCCAACTGCGAACAAGACAGTCTCTTTTCCAACTGCAAACGAGTCAGTCATTTTTCCAGCAGTCTCCTAGGGTGGTCTTTCAGGCGTGGTTCACCATTTGCTGAAGGCCACAAGCAGCTGTGTCGTTCGTTTGTATCGGCCCTGCGCTATGGTTTTCGGTCATCCCGGAGCCGGTGTCCGAAGAAGGAGAAAGAAAGAAGAGCTGCGACGACTTTACCCCTGGCTTGTCTTGTCCTTGTTCGTCTTCGTCCTAGCCGGGGCATCTTCATGGATGGCAGTAAGTACAGGCAACAATTCTCTAGTGGCCATTTGCTTGGGGGGTTTGTTTGTGTTTGCTTGTTCCGTTATTTATCATTAATTTGGTTAGTGTGTATTGGGGGGCAAGTGTGAGTATAGAATGTGGAAGTGAATGCCATCTGTTGTATTTTGTAGTTTCTAGAGTATCTAGCGGCGGGTTAGTTACTGGGATTTAACGCCGAGCGGGCGACTGAGGCCATCTCACTATTTAGTGTCAGAGTGTAAATATCGGAAGTGTGGTGACGTGTAAATATGTATTCTGTGAGATAGAATTACTGTTGCGGGAGAGGGGTGAAGGGAATATAAAAGATGGCAATTAAAGTTGCGGGAAGGGTGATGTGATTATTTTGTTTTTTTGGTTAGTTATTTATATATGTATTTTTGCACCTGTGTTTTAGTGCATCCTAATCCAATGGTCCAAATTCAATGGCCTAAAGCTTAAAGAACTAACCGGCTAAGTCTGCCACCGTGATGTGGTACTGAGAGTGGAGGCTGACTGTGTCACTCCGTCTTGTGGGTCTACGCCGCTGGACCTGGGTGCTGTTGCGAGTGTCGCGGCACACCCGTGTTTAGTCAGGTCGGGTCGTCCCATCTAATTATTTCTAAGCTATTTAAGTAAAGTTTTGTTTGTTCATAATCTCGTAAAGAACGTTGTGAGATTTATTTCATCTCCTCGTAGTGACTATGTTATGAGAGGAGCTTTGTCACGGTGACGGAAAGTTTTTGAGATATTGTATTATTTAAAAGCAGCCTGTGTTACGAAAGGCCTTATCGCGGAAGCAAGAGCGTCGAGCTGGGCTGAGCTCAACGGTTGTACTTCCGGCGAGAAGGTCCAGTGACGTTGAAATATATTCAGTCGTGTTACATTAAGGATATTTGTTCCATGTGTATACGTGATATTGTTTATTCATGAAACGTGTTAGTTAACGGAGCCTTGTGCTGTGAATGTCTAGATTGCGAAAACATTAGTTTAATTCGGACTTGTCGTTCGTGCTCCCGCTGGGGAGATTCAGTAGCTTATGAACTATATTCACTTTTCTCGATCTTTATTTCTGTTTTAGTAAGCATATTTGGTTCATCGTATATTTGATATTGTGCTATTGGAAATACTGTGTTATTTAAGGAGCCACGTGCTGGGAGGGACTCTTTACGGAAGCAAAGGCGTTGGTCTGACTGGCGTTAGCGCTTGACGCTTGTGCTTCCGTCGGGGTCCGGTGGCTTAGGATTTAGGCTTTTCAGCCTCAGTTTTCTTATATATTTTTTATTAAGGATATTTGTTTATCATACATTAGTTTTCTCAACCTTTTGTATTAGGGACATTTTGTTTTATTATATATCTTCTTGTTATTTTGTATTGTGTACAACGGATATTCGGGGTGGGGAGTTTGGACGTGTGTGAGTGTGAATGTGATGCGTGAGTGCGTGGTTAGGACTGAGTGAGAATAGTTGGTCGATTGTTAGGGATATATGTAATAAATGTCGTCGTCATTGTTCCTCTGGTGTTTGTGTTAGGTTTGTGTTAGTGTGGGTCGGGTGTGTCTCCAGTGGTAGCGGGGTCGTGACACAGTGCTTTTCTTTCTTATGCTACAAATAACAGGTCAGACCTGCATCAAAGGTCACACACTTACACTTTATCAGTAGGTTGTGGCATTACAACATAGAAACACCTGATCCCTAAATCTGTCAGCAACACACAAACACTAAACTATGGTACACACCTTAGAGGATGTAGCAAACAGGTGTTTCTTCGGACAAGCACTAACAGCTAGCACAGTGTCAGAATGTCCCGCAAGAATCTGGCACTCCATGGTCTGTCGACAGAAGACCTTGACCTTGCTGCTGTTGCTGATCACCACCACGTGCGAGCCATCCTTCCCGATTAACGCCAGGTCCAGAACCTCCTCCAGATGCCCAGAAAACTGCAATGGGGATCGAAAGAAGAAAGATGAAAATACAACAATGTTGCCAACAATCACAGAGGCTAACCAATTCACTGCCAGTGGACGCAGATGATGCTTCCAAAATCTTTGTTAATTCAATACCAACGAGCTCCAGCTGCGCACGAAGCATACATGCACAATGGCATTAGCAAGAGGCACATACTCTAATGAGCCCATACAACTGCAGGGGCTCATGAGCATCTATGTCTCTTGCAGTTGGATCGTGTTCAATATTTCTCAGCAGTCAAGGGGTTAAAGCCAGTTTGTCAGCTGAGACAATAACCATAGAGGTGTCGGATCCACTATCAGAATTATCTCAAACCCACACACAGCTGAGCACATATTCTACTAGCTAGAAAATCGTTGCTTTGGTGTTGTACAGCTCTGTTTTCACCAATAGACTTAACTCATTCAGCCTGATGGCTGTATTTCCCAAATCTTGGAGGCATCATCTAATGACTATGCACCAGTTGCAGGAGACGGATTGACCATGATAATTCAAGGGCAGTGCCAGATTAGCTTGGCGCCGACAGGCGCCAAGCTAATCTGGCACTACCCTTGAATTATCATGGCCGACCCATCTCCTGCGGTAGTGCATCAGGGCTGAATGGGTTACGCTGTATTTTGCACAATAAACCATATAGTTAAAGCTCACATGTAAGTAAACTGTGCTTACTGCTGTAAATGCAGAATCGATGACTCACAAACTAAGGAGCTGACCTATTTGAAGATTACATTATATTCCAGAAGAAAGATCGATTATGGTAGTTCAAGGGTAGTGCCAGAATAACCTATTCTGGCACCACCCTTGAACTACCATGGTCGATCCATGTCTTGCTGCAGTTTGTCAGGGTTGGATGGGCATAGTAGTTATACCTGTCTGTGTAGTGTGAAGTCGGAGTTGAGGAAGATAATGTTATGATCGTTCGTGATGACAGCAATTCTGTCCTGTGATGGGCAATATACACTCTGTGTGATGATTGCTTGCTCGCCCCGTCCCTCTCCCTCTGTTTCCTCACACAGGGAATAGTTGGTGTAGGCACAGTTACCTGTGCTTGCATTCCACACCCGCAATGCCCCTGATGTAAAATTGCAAACATGAGCAAAGAAATAGCCTGTGCACACTGGACAATTGCAGTGTGTGTGCATGTGTGAGAAGAGAAACAAAACAAGAAAGGCAAAGCCATTATGGCTCACGTGTATGACCTATTTAAAAAAGTGTGACCTTTGTGACAATAAGGGCTGGCTTCTGCACCAGCAAAATCCATGTTTTTGCTGAACATGTCCTTCTCTATTCAGACATAAAATACATTTATGCATTTAGACAATTTCCGCGACAAGTTTAGTAGCCTGAATGAATAGGTTGATCACCTCGCTGGTGTGTTTTGTTTGAAGTCATAACGCACAGTTGATTAGGAGCGTGAGCAGTAGGGTAGCATACCTCTCTTTAACTACAACAGCGAACCGCCTAACTCTGCAGCAAGCACAGACATTCATTACCCCTCGCATCTGTGCCTAAGTCTTCCTATCACTGCCTGTGTTCTTCGTTAGAGGAGGTGAATGAGGGTTCAGTGTCAGTTTTCGCCACCTCTAGGTTGGGGGCCACAATCGCCTGATGCCAGGCGTGGTGAAACTTGACACCTGTGAAAGTATAGACCTTGATGTGCATCGAAACAGTGTTTTCTATTACCGCATTTACATGTGAGGCCGTATCTAGGAGTTCACGTTGTGGTCTGTGTGAAGCTGTTCCCACCCGCCCATCAGCCAGTCAAGTGCGGAGATATCTGCCATCTGACAGAAGCCTAGATCCTCATTATATACTGACTCTGTCTCCTACCCTATTTATGTGCATACATGCATGTATGTGTTCTTTATTTGGAGAAGGTTTGTGGGTGTTCAGTGTCATGACAGGCATGTGTGCAGCACCCTGTGGAGTGCGATACACGGCCAAGGCTGGTGACAAATTATTTCACAGTTTACCTCCGTCCGCGGTCGGTCCGATTTCTTTCAGGATCCAAGGTACCCCCGTGATATACCTGGCATCGCGATAGAACGATTCGTGATATATCGAGTCAGAGCTGTATGTATAGATAGGTCTTACTATCAGGTATCTCTGTACCAAATTTGGGTTTGAAGATGTGAATAGTATTTAAGAAAAAAAACATCTTTTGTCAAAATATGGCTATTTTGGACCCGTTTCCTGAGCTCTTGTGACCTTTGACCCTTTCGAGGGATCAACCAAATTAGTATGCATAGAAAGTGTTCCCATCAGGTATCTCTGTAGCAAGTTTGGGTTTGAAGTTGTGAATAGTATTTCAGAAAATACATCTTTTGTCAACATATGACTATTTTGGATCCATTTCCTGAGCTCTTGTGACCCTTGACCTTTCCGAGGGGTCATCCAAATTAGTATGCATAGAAGGGTCTTACCATCAGGTATCTTTGTACCAAGTTTGGGTTTGAAGTTCTCAATAGTATTTGAAAAAAAAAAAATTATGTCAAAATATGGCTATTTTTGACCTATTTCCTGATCCCCATGACCTTGACCTTTGTGAGAGGTCACTCAAATTGGTCACTCAAGAAAGGTCTTGCCACAAAATATCCTTGGGCCAAGTTTGAATAGTCTCCGAGAAAATGCCAACGTTAAAGTTTACAACGGACGACCACTGGCCTAGAAAATACACTCACTTTTGCTTCGCAAATGAGCCAATTAGCTAATGATTTCATGAGCCTAAAACACTCCAGAAACAATGTTGCCCTGTGAACGCAAAAGACAGGAGGTCTGTTTTTGTAAAAAGCAAGATCTTCATTGTATTACAATAAAAATTTCACGTTTCTTTCTTTATTGGGATTTTCTTCCAGACATTACAAGCCATTTAGACTACCAACCAAGCAAAGTCTTAGTCCAAACTGCTTTAAAATGCCATTACCCATTCACATACCTGCAGATCCAACAGTCACAAAATGTGTCCCTGATTCATTGTCATCCAGGACAGGGAGATTTTTCACTGTCATAACTGCTTCCATGCTCTGCAGGAACAAGAAGGAAAGGAATAAACGCAATGTACGCGATATCAAGGGTTCACTGTGTACGTCACAAAAATACTTGCAGAATAAAAAATATGTATTTTTCTCTAAAATGTATTTTTTCGAAAAATACTTACCGATGACATTACTATATGGAAGGTACACTTAGCTTACCGATTTCAGCCTAAGAATCTGTTGTGTATATGTACACAACCGGGGAGGCCATGCCAGTCGAATGCTTAGCGCTGTGGCGGCAAGTGGGGTAGACGGGGGGGGGGGGGGGGGGGGGGGGGGGGGGGGGGGGGGGGCATTTAAGTAATGCCATCGGTAAGTATTTTGGGAAAAAAATACATTTGAGAGAAAAATACATTTGTTTCCTCAAAATCCATACCGATGGCATTACTATATGGAAGAATAGCGAAAAGGAGATGGTTGCCGCCCGCTAGGTTCCACCATTGCTTGTGCTTGGCGGTCGCAAACAGGAGCAACCTCCCGACGATTTCAGCTAAGCGTACCTAGGGCGCCTGAGGCGCTGGGAGGGAGTGTTGCGCCGCAGCTATGTCCCCCACCAGGGCCAGGTTCTCCTGCTGGCCTGAAAGGTCCCTGAGGTGGAATCCACCCACCACCTGACAGCCACCACAATGTCTCTCATGGCGCAGTTGCGACGTTCGTGGAGACCGCTCTGATCTCGTGCGCCCGGATATGAAGCCTCTTAGTCCTTGCCGGGGTGAGCTCCTCGTATGCAGATCGGATGAGCCAGTCAGCCATGAGGAGATCGTCTACGCAGAGATATCGTCCCTGCCGGGGGATAATGGCAGGAAGAGGCAGGTCCGGCCATGCCAGAAAGGCTTTGTCCTGCGCAAGTAGACTTTCAGCGCCTGGACTGGATCCTGACGGCAGGAGTCCTGGGTCTGGTCACGTCCCCTGAGCTGGCGCAGGATAATCACTGGGGCCCTGGCCGAGGGGAGCCGATTCTTCGCCAAGAAAGCGGGGTTCGTCAGGAGATGTACGAACCATCCGACCTGAACTGTAGACAGGCCATGTCCACTGAGAGAGCGTGCAGCTCGCCGACTCTGTAGCGAGCACCAGCAGGAAACAGGTCTTCCTGGTCACATCCGCCATGCTGGCCAAGGGCAGAGGCTCGAACCTGCACAAATTCGGCCAGGTAAGGACCCAGGGAGGTCCCAGCAGGGATCAGCGAGCGAGGGACCAGTCGCCAGAGCTCGAAATGGCAGATCAGGTCCGAGAGGTCCAGGCACGCCCCAGGATCCCCTGCAGCCCAGATGGCGGTACGTGTCCGCCACCATGGAAAGGGGCCAGGTTCTTCTCTCGAAGGAAGAACTCGGCTAGCTGGGGTGACGTCAGCGCCGTGGGGGAGAGGCACTCCAACTCGCACCATACCCGGAAGACTCGCCCATTCGCCTCGTACACCCGGTGGGTGGAGGATCTGTGGGCCGCGTCGATAGCCTCCACTGCTGCACACGAGAAGCCTCTTGCCGCACAACCTCCAGGCATGTAAGAGGAGCCGCTCCGGGCATGGGTGAAAGAGCTTCTACCTGGGCTGCTTCAGCATCGTGCAGGGGGTGGGGAACGGCAGGGGAGGGTCCGTGGCCAGGCTTAGGAGATCGGTGGTCCAGCTCCTGTACCAGTAGAATGGCGCGACGAGGAGAAGGATCACGTTGCAGCCCCTGAGCTTCAGCAAGGCCTTGGGCACTAGCACTGTCGGAGGGTACGCGTAGGCCACAAGGCCCTACCAATAGACGGAGAGAGCGTCCACCGCTCATGCGAGGGGGTACGGGAAGGGGGAGACGAAGATGGGTAGCTGTCTGTTTCATCAAGTCATGAACAGGTCAATCATCGGGGTCTCCCAGTGCGCGCAAATCATACGGAAGATCTCCGGACTCAGCGACCACTCGGTGTGCAGGAGCTGACCCCTCCATGAAAGGGAGTCCATGAGGACGTTCAGGCGGCCTGGGATGTGGCGAGCCCAGAGAGATGCTGCGATCCCTGCACCACAGGAGCAGCTGGTACAACAGCATGCAGAGGGTCGGCGAGCGCGTACTGCCCTGCTTCTGGATGTACGTGATGACCATCGCATTGTCGGACATGATGAGGACTTCCTGGTCGAGGAGATGGCATAGCTGCCAACCCTGAGGCAACAAAATTCCTGAGTTAATAAAATAATAATTACGGTATTTATAATGCACTAATCATATAATAATTATAACTCTAAGCGCGCACTCACAACTCACGCACGCATGCGCACGCTTAGACAACGGCTCGTGTACCACAAAAAGTGAAATACATTACGACAGTCGACTTGGGGTGGGGAGTGTGGTGATATAGTGCTAGAACTGTTGAAAGAGGTGAGTTTTGAGGGCGGACTGGAAGGAGGAGAGAGTGTTCCTGACGGAGAGAGAGTGGGAGAGTGTTCCAGGCAGATGGACTGTATACAGAGAAGGAGTGGGGGCCGAAAGTGCTGAGTTTGGTGCGGGGGAAGTGGAGGCGGAGAGGGTCGGAGGCGGAGCGGAGGGAGCGGGGAGGAGTGTAGGGGTAAGTAAATTGGAGAGATAGGCGGGAGCGCAGTTGTTCAGGGATTTGTAGCAGAGAGACAGAATCTTGTATTGGATGCGTTGGGGGATGGGAAGCCAGTGAAGGAGTTTGAGCAGGGGAGTGATGTGGTCGGATTTTTTCTTTCTGAGGATGAGGCGGGCAGCATTGTTCTGGACACGCTGGAGGGTGAAAGTGGTGGAGTGAGGGAGGCCGGAAAGGAGAGAGTTGCAGTAGTCGATGCGAGATAGGATGAGAGAGACAGCAGGTTTGGTGGCAGCTTCGGTAGTGAGGTATTTTCTGATCTGACTGATGTGGCGGAGGTGGAAATAGCATGCCTGGGCTGTGGCAGAGACAAAGCTGGTCATGGAAAGAGAGGAATCGAGGATAACGCTGAGGTTTTTGGCCGAGTCAGAGAGGGAGATGGGGGTGCTGTCGAGTTGAAGGTGGAGAGAGGAAGGGAGCTGGGAAAGTTTCTGGCGAGTGCCTACCAGCATGGCTTCCGTTTTGTCGTCGCTCAGTTTAAGCTTGCTGTCATCCAGTTTTTCATGTCTTCGTAGCAGTCAGCCGTGCAAGTCAGTAGTGACTGAGTGTTGTCGAGTTTGTTTTTGTCTAGTAGTTGTGAGTCGTCGGCATAGAGGTGGTGGTTTATGTGGTGAGACTGGATGATGCTGGACAGGGGAGAGGTGTAGAGTGTGAAAAGGACCGGGCCCAGGATGGACACTTGTGGAACTCCGCAGGAGAGCGTGACTGGGTTGGAGGAGACGCCGTCGATGGTGACGGACTGCTGTCTGTCGGAGAGGTAGGAGAGAAACCAGGAGTGAGCAGAGTCAGTGATTCCAAAGGAGTGGTGAAGGCGGTGGAGGAGGATAGAGTGGTCTATAGTGTCGAAAGCGGCAGAGAGGTCGAGTAGCGTAAGAAGGGAGATGTTGCCCGAGTCGTTGGAGAGAAGCAGATCGTTTAGGATACGTAGAAGGGCTGTTTCAGTGCTGTGATGTTTGCGATAGGCGGACTGGGCGATAGTTTTTGAGTTCGTTTGGGTCGAGGTTGTGTTTTTTGAGGAGAGGACGGATGATAGCGGACTTGAAGATATCGGGGACGGAGCCGTTCTCTAGAGATGTGTTGATGATGTCGGTAATGAAGGGCAGAAGTTTGGGAAGGCCGTCCCGGTAGAGATAAGCTGGGAGGGGATCTAGCTCGCATGTTTTGAAATGCACGGACATTATGGTCTTGAGGACTTCATCCTGAGAGACGGGGTGGAAGGACGAGAGGGGGGTGCCGGAAAAGGGGGGGTCGGGAGTGAGTGATTGAGTATAGATTGCTTTAGGTCCCGCAAGCGACAAAGGCCTTCTCAGGACGTGCCTGTGCTAAATGAAGAAAAGAACTGCAAGAAGCGCAGACAGGAGGGAGAATTTCAAAAGAAAAATACAGATGAATGGACCAGAAAGACAGAAATACAAACCCCCAAAAGAGTAGAACCCACCTTGCAGGGGTTAGACAAGGTGACCCTAGGAACTAAAAAGTAGACAACCCCACCAAGGTCCCCTAGGGCAGACCCGGTGGGGGTGGGGGGTCGGGAGGGCAAGGCGGAGAAGGCAGAGTGTCGAGTGTGTTGCGCAGAGTTTGGATTTTGTCGGAAAAATAGGTGGAAAAAGCGGACGGGAGTTCTTCTTTGTTGTGTGTGTTGGGGAGAGGAGAGTCTTTAGAAGTGCCTAGGAGTGTGTTCATGGTGGCGTAGAGGGTTTTGGAAGAAGTGGATTCCAGGATTTTGTTTTGAAGATGTTTACGTTTTGGAGTCGGAGATCATTCTGCAGACTTTTGATCTAGTTGTTTGGAAGATCTGTCTGTGAACGGTGAGGGCAGATGAGCGCCGGCAGCGTTCCGCTTGTCGGCGCTCGTGCTTGGCCTCAGCTATGTCATCAGTGAGACAGGGGGAGGGGGGGTCGGTTGGGTATGGAGCAGGTGGTGACAGGGGCATGGGTGTCTAGAAGTTTTCGAAGGGAGGAGTCAAAATGGGATGTAAGATCGGGAGAGGAGGCGGGGTCTAAGAGAAGGTCGACAGCTTCGTCAAAGAAGCTCTCTCAGTTGATAGATTTTAGTTTGCGACAAGAGACAAGGAGCTTGGTTTTTTTCGGGGGAGGTAGGTTGAGGGAGACGAGAACATCGAGGTGGTCAGAGGGAAGTACAGAGGTGGTGTCAGAGTCAAGAAAGAGTTGATCGGAGGTGCAGGTGATGATCCAGTTGAGGGTGTGGCTGAGTCGGTGGGTGGGTTTGGTTATGTGTTGTGTAAGATTGTGGTTTGAAAGTAATGTGCGAAGGCGTTTTGTGTCAGGGTGGTCGGGTTTGTCGAAATGGAAGTTAAAGTTGCCAAGAAGGATATGTTTTCCAGGTCGTGTGGTGTAGTAGTCGAGGAGGAGGTCGAACTCGGTGAGGAACATGGAGTTTGTGAGTTTGTTTTGAGAGCTTGGAGGGGGGCGATAGATACATGAGAAGATGAGAGACTGGCCAGGGAGTGTTGCTACGGCCTCGACGGATTCAAAGGAGGGATGAGCAAAAGGGAGGAACTGAGAGAAGGAGAGGTGAGCAGAGAGACAGTCCCTGTAGATGATGGCAATGCCACCCCCTCTGGAAGCACGCGGGAAGGAGGCCAGGCGGTAGCCACTCGGAGGGATGCTGGCGATGATGGGTTCATCGCCAGCTGAGCGGAGCCACGTTTCGGTGATCATGACAACATCTAGATTATTGTCTAGAATGAAATCTGAAATCACGTCGGCTTTGCCATCTTTGCAGACAGACTGTGCATTGAACAGACACAGTTTTAGGTTGGATGAGGCAAAAGAGGAAGGAGAAGAAACGGACGAAGAAGAGGACGAAGGAGGAGGAGGGTGGGGAGGGGGAAGGGAGGATGGAGGAGGGAAAGAGGAGGGAAGGGGGGAGGAGGAAAAGATGGGGAAGGAGAACCGGGCATGAAAGAGGATGCGAGAGGAGGATGAGGGGGGGGGGGAGGGGAAAGGGGGAGGAAGGAGAGTAGGAAAAGATGAGGGAGGGGGAGGGGGAAGAGGAGGAGAGAGGGACGAGGAGGAGAAAGCAGGCGAAGGAGGAGGGGGTGAGGGGGAGGAGGGTGGGGGAAGAGGCGGCTGAGGAGAGCGGGGAGCGGTAGATGAGGAAGAAAGGAGAAGAAATGGGAGAAGAAGGAAGGGATGGAGAGAAGACTAGGAGGCGGGGGGAGGCAGAAGGGCATAGGAAAGGAGAAATAAGTGTGTGGTTGTGTGTGTGGTGGTGAGTCGTGCCTTCTGCTGATTCCACCCCTGAGACCTCTCTTTCGCAATCAGTAAGGCGTCTGCAAAACTGTTGTAGGCACCAGCCGCGCAGTAGGTGGCGTGACGACGTAAAGATAGCAGTTGTTGGCATGTGTATCTGATAAGCATGATTGTTTGTGAGGACAAGAAAGAGAAAGACGGGACGAGGGTGCAGTAGGGTGTGGGTAAGAGTGTGTGTGTGTGTGTGTGTGTGTGTGTGTGTGTGAGCGGTGTGGTAGGGGAGCGACCTGAAATATGCAAGGGAGATCAAGTACAGTAGGTGTGTGTGTGTGTGTGTGTGTGTGTGTGTGTGTGTGTGTGTGTGTGTGCCGGTGTGTGTGTGAGTGTGGTAGGGTTGCGACGCTGATAATACGCCCAACCAACACTGAAAGGGCAGAAAGGATACAGGGGGAAAATTTACAAGCGGACAATCCCGGTAGGTCAGCGGCGAGATCGAAAGTGGGGAGGGTGAGATGTCGACGGGAGATGACAAATTTGGGGCAGCACATGTAAAACCTATAGGACGGTAGGAACACGAACAACAACCAAGCAACAGATGCGATCGCGGGTAGCGAACAGACTCACACAGTAAACACTTCACACACTAGCGCGCAACACAAAAAGTTGCTGACATACTTCACACATGACAGCCTGCAGACAGAAAATTAACATAATATATTATGATATAATATATAAAATATGATATATATAAAAAACATATTATATATAAAATAATATAATAATAACATATAGGAGGGAGGGAGAAAGAGAGAGAGAGGGGCAATACACAATCCAGGGTGCAGTTGTCTTGTTCAAGTGCAGAATTAATAATTCACAAATAAAGCACATGTTTAAAAAAGTGTTTTCAGTCTTCTCATTCATTGCTGTAAAACTGATATGAGCTGAAACTAAACAAAAAATTCATAAAACTAAACTGTTTCTCAGTCTTCTCATATATTAGGTGGTAATGTACATATTTACAGCAGTCTGAGGTTTGCAAAACTTTGCATGTTGAGGATTGTCAGTCAAGGCAGTGTCACAGACCTTCAGTTTCTGCTGTTTCTGATGTAACAGTCTCATTCTTCTTCTTAACCATGTTCGCTGTTGAAGACTTGGCTTTCAGAAGCAAGTCTTTGCTAAATGACTGCTTGTAGCAGGCTCCAACAAGGCTTCCCTTGGCAATCATCATGCCGTGACTGATGTTTATGTCTGCCAGGTACATTTTACAGTTCGCCCTTTCTCAATTCGTCGATGTAAGGAAAAAAACGCTTGTAGTCTGGATGTAACTTCACCAACCACTTCTGCTTCTTTGGAGGCATGATTTTGTTGAAAATCGAAAATACCAGTTGTGAAAATCGTTGAGCATGTGCTCCAGACCAGGGCAAATTCGAAGCAACCGGAACAAACACAGAATGGACGGAAATTTGCTGCACATGCGTAATCAAGACTTGCTGTGGGTCCCCAAAACCTTAAAGGTACACACGGCTGTGCAGAACGCTGGATTTTCCACTCTTTAGTTTAGCCAGCAACATGCTTGCTGCAGCCACTCCCGCAGCGGACAGGCTTAAAATAGGTCACAGTCTGATAGCTATTCCTTCTCTAATCTCTGTAACGGACTGCTGATGTGTGGTGGCTATGCCTGTGTTTAATGTTCTCTATCTCCTCTTCAAAGATTTTCTACATAGAACTGTTTGACACACTTGTGAACTGTTGTGTGCTGGTTCCTGTGTTGGTGGTATTATTCCAGTTACGTTTTTTTTAAGAGTGCAATCCGAGGATAAAGACAGGTACCGTGTTTGTGTGTGACTGAACATGGCTGGTAAGTTATCTGAGCCCCACAGTACCCAGTTGGTTTGAACATTCATTCTCTGTTCTGGAATTCTGTTGTGTATGTGTAATCCCTGTGCTTTATGCTCTGCTCATAGCCTCCAATATAGATGTGATAATGTTTAGTAGTATCATGTACTAACTGTTGTCTGCTCATCCATATTATCCTGGTTCCTTTGTTCCAAATGCCTAAGGAGTAGACAGTACAGTTATGGCGGGAACAAAACATACACAAGAAACATTTGCACACACAGGAGCCTTTCATTTTAAAAGGTTAAATTCTCTATGTAGAGTATGTGGAGGAAGGTCAAAACGAACACTTGATCAAAATCCAATAAAACTGTGAAATCTATGTAGCTGAACTTCAGGAAATACATGGAATCACTGTAGATGAAACTAGTGGACTGTGTTACTCAAATTCGTTTTGTGTAAAATGTTACCAAAGCCTAATGAAACTGAAAAGAAAATCATCAATTCAATTACAAAAACTGTATTCATCCCTGTGAGGGAAATTCTAAAAACTGTTCATATAAAGGAACCACCAGTGTGATATGCTTAAGACCCGTTACTTGTGTTCGTGTCGATATAAGGCCCAGTGTGGTGTGCTTCAGACCTAGTTATTTGTGTTAGTGTTACTATAAAGGAACCAGTGTGATGTGCTGGAAACCAGTACTCCTCTATGGAGCAGAGACCTGGAGGACCACAATGTCGACCACCAAGAAAATACAGACGTTCATCAACAACAGTCTGAGAAGGCTCCTCGGGATACGCTGGCCGGACAAAATCAGCAACGAGGAATTGTGGCAGCGGACAAAGCAGAAGCCTGCAGAAGTGGAGCTTCAACAACGCCGCTGGAGATGGATAGGTCACACACTACGCAAGCCAGCAACCAACACCACAAAGCAAGCCCTAAGATGGAACCCACAGGGAAAAAGGAAGAGAGGTCGGCCATGAAACACCTGGCGATGTGACCTGGAGACAGATGCCAAGAAGATGGGCCACACCTGGGGACAGCTGGAGAGACTCGCCCAGGACAGAGACGGCTGGAGGGACCTTGTCGGCGGCCTATGCCCCAGGGGGGGGGGGGGGGGGGGGTGATGGGCGTAAGTAAGTAAGTGATGTGCTGAAGACCTGTTGTGTTAGTGGTTATGAATTTACTGTCGTGTAAACCCAAGTGTACTGCATAAACACTGCTGGGATCAGCATGTTTGTGTTGATCGTCTTGATGGACCTAATGGATTACCAGCTTACCAGCTTCTCAGCAGTGGAGTACTTTCTGACGCTAGTGTTGCTCTAGCAGGAAAGAAACAAGAATTCAAGTAAGTGATAACAGTAGAGGCTAGAATGCTGCGTAGATACATCAAATTTTCATCCCACAGAAAACTTAGATGCACAACAGATTGAGCTTGAAAGTTAGTGCTTTTTTTGTGTCAGTGCATGTTCATTGTATTGCAAATATGAAATGTAACTGCTCTTGCAGGTGTGCTGGAAGTAAGCAGCATGGGCATGTTTAGTATGAAAAGAAAGCAAATTTTATCAGCTACAAATCCACACTCATGTTATAATGATATTCTTGCAAAAAAAAAGCATTTTGTGAATGTTCAGTTACTAACACTTTTCAGCGTTTCCGCTGCCGAGCGCCAGTATGCTGCTGTCGGCACGTACACATAGCGTAGGGTAATGAAAGAGCACTCCTTTCTAGGACCATGAACAGCTCTGTCACTCTGCCTGAAGTGGCGCACGCTAACGACTAATTGCCCCCACGCCCGGCCTTGCCACAGATGGCTTATCTTGCACTCAGTGGCCCCCGGCCGCTCCTAACTAAAAGTGTGATTCTGCACAGCCGTGTACAGTATAGTGGTAGGCTCAGGCTCTCAACTACAGGCACTTGACCCCACGCGGTATGCCAAAATGCCTCACATTTTTAAACAAAGCTTGAAAATATGAAAATCCAGAGAAATGTACAAAAAAAACGGAGAATCGGGAACTGAAAAAATATCGGGAAATTCCTGATAAAATCGGGAGGGTTGGCAGCTATGAGACTGGTCTGCCAATGGTCGAGCGCCAGCCACACTGCCTTCAACTCTAGCCAATTGATGTGCCTGTCTGCGAGGTCCGGGGGCCACGGGCCCGAGGCTGCGGTGACGTCTGAAAGGAGGTGCACGCCCCAGCCTGCGCGGCTTGCGTCGGTGCTGAGGGAGAGCCGTGCCAGGGGAGAGAATAGAGGGATTCCCGAGGCAAGCCAGGATGGGTCCGCCCACCCCTGGAGGTGGGCCCGGATGAGCGGTAGGACGGGGACTGGAGTTGCGAGGTCGCGGGAGGACAGGCGCCAGTGGGCCAGAAGGTGGAGCTGGAGCGGGCGCGAGTAGAGCCAGCCCAGGGGCAAGAGGTCCACCGCTGTGTTCATAAGGCCCAGTAGCTGCACTTCTACCACGCCTTTGTAATGTCCAGGCTACTCTACGCAGCCCCACTCCTTACCAACCTAAACAAAACCCAAACCAAAAAACTGATGTCAGTACAAGCAGACGCCCTGAAGGTGGTCATGGGGGTCCCCAGACACACCCCCAACCTGCTTGTGCTGGCAGAATGTGGTCAAAAGCCCATAACACTAATAATAAAGGAAAGGACAGCTAACCATTACTACAAAACGATATGCATGCCGGAAGACCACCCGGCCAAGCTCACGCTCACCTCCAACCACAAGCCCATAAATCAACCTACCCAAACACCACAAATAAAAACCGAAGTCCAAAAGTTAGAAGACGTGATAAACCTCAAATTACTAAATAGAACGCCAAATCCACAAATAACAACGCCTCCATGGAAACTCCCACAAATAGAGGTAGACCTGGACCTCACAAAATATCAGAAAGCAACAGACAGGCCCAAAATGAAGACGGAGTTCGATATTAAAAGAACTACTACATACAAAAACTACACAATCATCTACACAGACGGGTCCCATGACCCAACCAGCCACGCAACCGGACTAGGTATCCACGTCCCCAATAAATCGGATCGGGCTATAAAATTACCGGACCACACATCAGTTTTCACAGCAGAATTCACGGCCATCCTGGGAGCCATCAAAGTAATAAGAGCCGACCTTCAGGAAGCTAAACACTTACTCATAGTGACGGACTCCTTATCGGCAATACAAGCGATTCAGAACCTAGACTCGTTCAGAGAAGATCTAACATACCTGGTCAGACTAAGAGCAGCCGAACTCTCAGAACGCGGCCAAACAGTTAAATTTATGTGGGTCCCCTCCCATGTGGGAATCCCAGGCAACGAACGAGCAGACAGGGTAGCGAAGAAAGGCCTCGACCAAGAATCGATCTTCTTCAACCTACCACTTTCAGCAAATGAACGGTCAAATGCTCTCCGGCCCGCCTTCCAAAAACTATGGGAAAAAGAATTCCACCAGAACAAAAAAGGAAGACGCAAAAATCTCACGAGAGTACTGAACAATACACCCACCCTCCTAATAGGTAAGAGGAGAGACCAGTCACGACTAACAAGGATCCGATTAGGGGGCAAGAGATACCTAGTCCACCCCAACCCAATAATGTGCACATGCGGCCACCTACTCACGACGGAACACATACTGCTAGACTGCCCGAGCATAGCCCAAACCAGAACCCTAGTAGCAGATAAACTCAACGCACCTCTCACCGTAGAAGGCCTCCTAAACCCCGACCCTAAAACATGGTCCACCACCACCAAATACACAATACACCTGCTTAATAAGCACCCACTAATCCGATACATCTAACCAAACTACAGACATGACGAGAGGTAGATCAAAAGCGATGTGTGGACATCAGCGACAACCAGTCAGAACATAACTCCCCCCCCCCCCCCCCCCCCCAACCCCCGGCCCCCCCCCCCCCCCCCCCCCCCCCCCCCCCCCCCTGGACGAAATCAGCGAGAGCTGGAAGTCCGTATCCTTTAAAAATAGCATAGCATAGCATAGCCAGACCCGGGCCGGGACCACTTCCACGAGGGACACACGACGGGAAAACTCCACTAACTTCGTGATACGCACCTCTGGCAGTCTCACTCGATTGAGGTCAGTCAAAAACTCCATACCCAGATGGACGAACCGGCGGGATGGAGCAAGAACGGATTCCCTCCTGTTGATCAGGAAGCTGAGCCGACGGAGGAGGGCTAGGAGCGCGTCCCGGTCCGCCGCCAGTGCGGAGGGATCCTGGTTCCGGAGAAGCAGGTCGTCCAAATAATTGGAAATAGGTCTTGAGGACGTCTGTCTGGCCTTGGCGACCACCGCATCCACGATCCGCATAAACAACCACGGGCTGAGGTTGAGGCCGAAGTGTAGAGCACGGAACTGGTAGACCACCCTGCAATAGGCGAAATGCAGGTAACGCTGAGAAGCTGGGTGAATGGGGACGTGCAAATATGCGTCAGCCAGGTCGAGGCTGACAGCAAAGTCCATGGGCCGCACTGCGGCCTTCAAGACCCGCGCCGTCTCCATCTGAAATGGGGGAGCGGAAATAAACTTGTTTAGCGCCGACAGGTTGATGATAGGGCGCCACCGGCCGCTTGGCTTCGGCACTAGGAAGAGGTGGTTGTAAAAGGCCGGGGAGTCGTGCTGCGCGACCACCTCTGTCGCGGCCTTGAGTAGCAAGGCCGAGATCTCGTCCCGCAGTGCTTCCGCCTTGCGCTGGTCGGCTGGGACACTTATCCAGACAGGAGAGCGGCGGATTGGAGGGGGAAGACGAAAGGAAATCCACAGGCTTTCAGAGACGATAGTGAGCACCCAAGCGTCGTCCGGCAGCAACGACCGCCACTTGTCGCTGTTCTGGGCTAGCAGCCCGCCAGCTGCGGGCTCCGCAGGGGTGAACGAGAAGGCGAGTAAGTGTGCCCTGCCCCGCCTGAGTCTATGGATGGGTCTGGGCCAGGCAGGGGCAGCGAGGGCGACTGGAGGGAAACTGGCCCGGGGGCTGTGGGCATCCCTGACAACTGGGTGGGAGAAGGGTCTGAAGGACTGCAGAGTATGACCCACTGCCCTATGGGAGGCCTGAAAGCGAGTGAAGGGTAGCCGGGGGCCGCTCGGCCAGAGGTCTTTGGAGGCCTCCTGCACTGCCTGCAAGGTGGGACCAAAGAGTAAGGGGCCCCCGATCTGTGCTGAGCAAAGCTGACAGCGGATGGCCGCTGGGAGGCATAGGCACTGGTCCAACAAAGCATCCCGTAACATCAGGTCACAGTTCGCAGCTGCAGCGAGGGCATTAGTGGAAGCATGGTAAGCCGCTCAGTTGGCCGCGACTGCCAATGCATCACAATGGGGATCTGCGGTGGGACGCTCCAAGGATTCCTCCACGCATTGGAGCACAGCCTGCGTCACCAGCTCCAAGAAGCCTGTACAGGCTAGGGAGTTGTGGATCAAGGTCGCCGTGTTGGGGAGCCCAGAAGGGTGCAATGCCGCAGGGCCCTACCTCCAAGCAGCGCCTCAGTGGCGGGGTCCACCAGAGGAAGAGGGCAGACGAACGACTGAGAATGACCCGAGTACCAGCTCTGCCGGAACATAATATTGACGCCCTCTCTGTCAGCCGACCCTGTTGGAGCTGGGCGTTGAAGGCCTCTGTCAGGTCTCGAAACCTGGGAGGTTGAGGGAGGGACTTAAACGTCTTGGCCTGGCGCGGCACGTCCACGCGGGCAGAGGCCTTCCTTTTCAGTGGTGGAGACTGAGGGCAGACGTCCGGAGGCAGCAAACGAGCGATCAGGCACGACACGTGGTCGAGAGCTTGAGTCGTCTCCGAGCAAGTGAGGGGGGCTGACTCAGGGGAAGGGCTGTGCAAGGGGGAATGGGACCGGGCACCGACGTCGAGGTGGTGGGACTGTGACAAGGGGGACGAGTGCCGGCCCGAGGAGGGAGGGTCTGGTGAGAAGAGAGCCAACGCAGAGTCCTCCGGGTGGAGACTGAGCGTGTCGTTGGCATCCACCGGTATTGTCCGCCAGGGCGGGCGCAGGGGGTTGTCGGATTCCGATGGAGGCCATGGGCTGGGGAGCGTAGGCACACATGGCGGGGGAGGTTGATGCTAGGCGAGTCATACCGGCCACGGGCGCTGGTCCCGCTAATCTGGGCTGCGGGAGGCGACGAGGGACCCTGAAGCTGCACGGCGCCGAGAGGTAGAACGCGACCCACGGCTGTTCAGTTCTTCTACAAACCGACACATTTAGTTAGGGAGTGCCACGCTAGCTTATCAAGTGGCGAGCTGACCTAGTTACACGCATTCCGATGGGTGTCTGGTACCGCCTGATAGTAGGCCTTCTTTACGCTTACTATTTTATGTGGGCAGAGTGCCAAATTTGTGCAGGCTTTAAACCTTGACTGTGCTTTCAAAATACTTTTGTTTGGATTTTCAATGAGTGACATGTGTTAGTGTAACATAGTGCTACAAGTAAGTGCTTTTCTTTTACTGGATAGATTTACCTGTGATTTTTTATAGAAAGTTTTATAGACCAGCATGTGAGTGTATTTCGCCGACATTTAGAATGGAGTCTGACACACAATATTCCTATTCAAACCACATGGAACGATTGAGTAGTTTGTGAAGGATTTGCCGTGCAGAGCGATTAAAAGGCAAAGGAAAGACGGACTATAACACTTTAAACTGTGTGTTGATTATGTAGACGATCTTTCTGCTTTTCATGGTATTGACGTATGTACAGATGAAGAAGACAAACATCTGATGGGAATGTGTAGAGAGCCGCCGGTAACAAGTACACGCAGGACTCAGTCTCTCTGTGAAATAAATTGTCTTGAGACTGATACATTTTAGCCTGCACCGGCTGTTCTGTGTTTATCTAATTTACGCCTATCAAAATAGCTATTTGATCACCATTAAGAGTGTTTATTATTTTCACTGTGGGTGTCCCATCCGATTTGTAAGATTTAGTAAAGTGGCCGGATTGCTCTTCCGATTTTATAAGATTTAGTGGAATGCTAAAGACAACATCACCTATACAAAGTGTGCAACTGACACTGCCGCTAACCCTGCATATGAACTGTGAATTATTTCGAACATTTTCACTGCCTCCGAAATCAACTACGTTTGGAGATTACGTTAACCCAAGAACTTTCCGTCTGTCTAACACTGGATTACCAATGACGCATCATCCCATTTCAGGACCCACTGAGATCGCAAGGTAAATCTATCTGACATTTTGAGTAGTGCATAGCTGTATATGATGATCGCTGGCCTGAACCATAATTTTCGCAAAAGTACTTTGCATGAGTTAGAACAGTTGAAAGACATGTCATTTGCAACAGATTTGCGTTGTCTTCACGGTAAACTGCGCGCCGGTTGCCTGTCTTCTAGTCTGTTGCATGCATTGCTCATCTTCATTTTCCTAAGCATGTCTAGTGTCTACAGAAAGCTTATTTTCTTAGCTTTTAAGTGTATGTCTTAAATACAAGATACGTTCAGTACAGCTTAAACAACACGCTGTAAATGACCGGTACCATTAAAATATATCCCGCGTGGCACACGGTCAGCGCTGAGCATGTACACAGAGAGCGTGCTCGCGTAAAACAGTGACAAGAATAGCACGACTATAGTTGCACAGCCGTAACAGATTGCGCTCAGCTCTGTGCTGCCAGCCGGCGGTATTAACAGAGGCGACATGCTGCGCGGCTCCTTATCTTACAGCGCCGGCACACGCGCGCGCCTCGAAACTAAATGGGAGGCCTTGAACAGCCGTGGACCCCGAGGGGGGCCTGGTTCCTGTCGAGAGGTCAGAGAGGCCCTCCCCCTGGTGTGAGCTGCGCCGAGCGCAGGGCAGAGCCTCTGCCACCGTGTGCTGAGCACGCTGTAGGGAGGGAGGGTCCAGAGAAGTCATCGGCCTAGCAGATCTGTGACCCGGGGAACGAGACTCAAAACTGATGGAGAGCATGCACGTCAATGCGAGCGTTGCTCCTTCCAAGGTGTGCATCTCTTGCACGGCTGTGCGGAGGAGCAGCCCGAGCAAGGGAGACACAGCATGTGAGTATCCGTCGGCCACTGAAGCCCCTTACACCTACGACAAGTACGCAACTGTGCACTGGCTATGTCCAGAGCAATGGAAGGCAAACAAGGACGGACACCAACCAAGGGTAAGCCACAGGTAGTCCAAGGGAAACACAAGCATGCCAAAGGGTAATCCAAGGGTATCCTAAAGTATCCAAGGCTGAGCAACGGTACAGTACACCTTACCACCACGAAGCTAAGCGTAAGACTGGCGTGGCACTACTTCACACGTGACCAAATAGGGAGGGAAGGGAGGCTACTCAGGATTTCTTGGTAATGACTCCCTAGAGTCGCCTCCCCGGTTGTGCTGCGTATACACAATGGATTCTTAGGCTGAAATCGGTAAGCTAAGTGTACCTTTCATATAGTAATGCCATTGGTATGGATTTTGAGGAAACAAAGAAAGAAAACAGAGAAACAAACAAGCTGAATTGATTAACCCATGGAACACTACAACAATATATGGATCAACCAAGATAGTTCCATGGTGGTGCCAGAACAGCTTGACAATAGAAATGCCAAACTGTTCTACACCCCCCCCCCCCCCCCCCCCCCCCCCCCCCCCCCCCCCGGAACTACCATGGTCGATCTGTCTCCTGCACTGTAATGTAGTCTTCAGATTATGACTCCCAGATTTAGGAATTTGAAATGAGAGCTCAATCGTTAAAACGGACTTAACCCACCTCAAAGACAGGTAAAGTCTTGACGACAGTGAGCCGTTTCATGTCCCACACACAAACAACACTGTCGCTGCCACAGCTGCACACATCAATACACACAGCTGAAATTTTTATGGACTGAAATATGTAGGGACTGAATTCTGAGAACTCAGAAGTGTGCTTAGTCCTTGGGAATCAATAAATATTTTTGACATAAGTTTTTAAAAAGACCACAGCATGCACTACAGCATGAGATGGAATGACCATGGTAATTCAAAGGTAGTGCAATTAGCTTGGTGCCATCAGGCGCCAAGCTAATCTGGCACTACTCTTGAGTTACTATGGTTGATCCATCTCCAGCAACTGGCACATAGTTGTTAGGTGACACCTCCAAGGAAATACGGCCATGGTGTTACATGGGTTATTAGTAAATCTATCTTGCACAGAATTCCACCCAGGACACTTTTTCAATCTGACCTTCTTCTAGAGGTTATGACAGTAAAGTTTAGATAGAGCATCCAAAGACATTTTATTGAACCAACTTCCAGGAGAGTGTAACACCAACCATCTGCATGAGGTCATAATAAAAACCTTAACCTTATGTTTACTGCCTCATGCTGGCATCGGACAGATGGGGTCAAATGGTGTCTAGTTTGCCATGGTTTCAAAACTGTAACTGTCTTTTTCACTAACATTGAAAGAAACCTAAACCATGTCTTGGGGCAAGAGAGTTTTCCCTAAGTCTATAAAAAGGTTTTCAATACCTGTACATAGTGTTTCCATTGTTGGTAAAGTTGACCTCTTTGACCAGACTGTAGTGATCACTGATGGTTGCTTTGCACGTGCTGGTAGTTAGATCCCACACTCTCACTGTGTAGTCGTCTGCTGCTGATATCAGCTGTAGCCGCCCAATATCAGGATGGAACCGCACTAACCTGTAGAGACAAGAAATGTATGTCAGAGATTATGCCTCTACAGATTAACCCATTATGGTCAAAGAATGTAGAAATATGACTTATTCAGACAGACTCAGATACTTTGGATTACACTCCTTACGCGGACGTAGAATACGTGGAGACTTAATCCAAGTTTTTAAAATTTATAATGGCATCGACGACCTAAAGTGGAACGACTTTTTTGCAACACCATTCTGTGACAGAACCCGAAATTCTGAAGGGAAAATCTTTGTACAGCACTGTAACACTAACCTGCGGAAGTTTTGTTTTACTAACAGAGTTGCCATTGTTTGGAATGACCTACCAGTTTCATTAAAAAAAGCATCTAATATAAATCTTTTAAAAACCAGCTGGACAAATTACCCAAATTTAAAGAGATTTTTTATTCCTATGATGAATGATTTTATAGGAAAATTGCATGCATAGCAGACCCATAAAGGAACTAAAGAAAGAAAGGGCATTTATAAAGGCCTCACGGCCTATTTTGTCCTCACAATACTACTACTACTACTATTATGTCCTGAGACTGATAAAAAAAAACAACACCTTATTGTCCTATGAAGGCTACATTACAGATTAATCAACCATTTTAGTTCAAGACAGATCAAACGTTTTTGTTCAAGGGTGGTGCCAGAATAGCTTGACACCTCTGGTGCCAAGCTATTCTGGCACCACCCTTGAACTATCAGTCAAATTTATTTCAAGCAGTAATGTTACAGGGTGAAAAGGGTTAATGGCTCTGAAACATACAGAAGGTGGTGCACTGTCAATTTCTGCATATAATACAGGTCAACCTTATTACATGTATATCACGACACCTAAAGAGCCATACAGTCAGACCAGTTATTTGCGATCACTAAGTGCTAAATTGACATAACAGTGAAGAAAACTACTTGGCAGCAAAAGGTCATGTGGCCGACATCAGCAGTAGCTGGGCCAACTACAGCTGACATTGGCACAAGGACCTTTTGCTCAACCTCCTCAGTCCCTTCCAGTCCGCCTATCGCAAACATCACAGCACTGAAACAGCCCTTCTACATATCCTAAACGATCTGCTTCTCTCCACCGACTTGGGCAACATCTCCCTTCTTACGCTACTCGACCTCTCTGCCACCTTCGACACTATAGACCACTCTATCCTCCTTCACCGCCTTCACCACTCCTTTGGAATCACTGACTCTGCTCACTCCTGGTTTTTCTCCTACCTCTCCGACAGACAGCAGTCCGTCACCATCGACGGCGTCTCCTCCAACCCAGTCACGCTCTCCTGCAGAGTTCCACAACTCACAACTGACGACTCACAACTACTAGACAAAAACAAACTCGACAACACTCAGTCACTACTGACTCGCACGGCTGACTGCTACGAAGACGTGAAAAATGCATTTTTCTCTAAAAGGTATTTTTTTCGAAAAATACTTACCGATGACATGACAAATAGGAAGTGTCTACTTACTCACAATTCTAGCCTAAGAAATCCGTTGTGTTACCACACAACCCGGGAGGCACTCGGGGAACCCCAGGAGGGCCAGGAGTTGTCTCCCGTTACTGCCCATCCGGTTCTGAGTCCTCCCATCATTTCTCAGTCAGGATACTTAGGTCACCAGCGGCGAGTGGGGCAGGTGGGAGGGTCATTCGAGTCATGTCATCGGTAAGTATTTTTCGAAAAAATACCTTTTAGAGAAAAATGCATTTGTTTCCTCAAAAACATTACTGATGACATGACAATTAGGAAGAATTACGAGAAGGAGGAGGGTGCCGCGCCTCAGCACACCTTGGCCAAAGGAGCCATCCTCCCTGTCGCAAACTCCTGACGACCCTCGTTAGAAGTGCCCCACAGCACCGTGGCGCCGGGAGGGAGGGTTGCGCCACAGTGAAGTCCCCCAACAGCACGAGGTAGTCTCGTTGGCCTGCCCAATCCCGGCGGTAGCTGCGGGCGAACGTAGATCCTGCCCGTTTGCCCACAGCAGCTGCGATTTGGAAGACCGCGCAGGTCTGGCCGATTGCAACGTTCGTGGCCATGGCGCGTGCCTCATGCGCATGTAACTTAAGCCTCTTTGCTCCCTGCAGGGAGGTATCCTGTGAGGCGGACCGTATGACTAAGCGTAGCCAGGAAGATCATCTGGGCTGTCATGTCGGTCTTGCCAGGCTGTAATCGCAGAAGGAGGCTGAGCGTCCTCCCGAACGGCTTAGGTTCGGTGCCGGTACACGCAAAGGGCTCGCACAGGATCTTGTTGCCTGGTCTCCTGGGGGAAGTTCGTCCCTCGCAGCGGCAGTAAGGTGAACACCTGTGGCGCATCAAGGAGACCTGGTCAAGGCAATGAAGGCAGGGTCTGTAAGCCGCTGTACGGCACCATCCGCTCGAACGGCAGGCAATCAGGGCGCGCTGAAAGTGCGTGTAACTCGCGAACTCGGGCCGCCCAGGAAAGCCAACAGGAAGCATTCTCCGAGTCACATCCGCAAACAGGCCATCCGAGGTCTCCAAAGAGCCAGGGGAAGGTTTGCGAGCTGGGGAGTAGGCTGGAGGGAGAGAAGTGAAGGTCGTCGCACCAGGAGCACAGAAATTGCCCTCTTCCCTCGTAGCTGGGCCGTGTCGCAGGTCTGCGAGCTGTAGCGAAACTTCCACTGCTGCACCCAAGAACCTCTGGCGGCAAGTGCTCGCAGCCCAACCTCCACACATGGAGGAGTGGGTGCTCCGGGTACGGGTGTAAAAGCGATTGACGCAATTGCTAGAGCACTGAACGGGTGCCGCCATGGGGGTCCGTGGCGATGCTGAGAAGGTCGGTGGATCAGGACCGGTTCCAAGCGAAAAGGGGGGGGGGGGGGGGGGCGACCCGAAGGAAGACCGCATTGCATCCCCGAAGCTTGAGGGGACTTGGGGCGAGGGCTGTCGGGGAGGGGGGGGGGGGGGGGTGCACGCCACGAGGAGCCCGTCCCACGGGATGGACAGAGCAAAGACTGTCCAGGCCAGAGGGCTGGGAAAAAGGGCGACGAAAAGGGGAAGCTGGTGATCCACCTCGTGTCGAAGAGGTCGACAGTGGCGTTTCCCATGCGCGCCGATCATCCGCAGGATGTCCTGGAGTAAGGTCCGCAAGTGTAGCCACCGGTCGCGTCAGGCGAGAGGAACGACGAAGACCTTCAGTCAGCCAGAGACGAGGTGAACACGGAGGGAAGGTTGAGGTTCTAGTACCAGCGTAACAGATGGCAGAGGAGCATGCTGTGGTCGGGTAAGGACGTCCCACTTCGCTCCTGGATGTAAGCCACCACTGTAGCGTTATCGGTGAGGACGAACAGTCCTTAGCGACTCAGCTGGTCCTCCCACGCGATGAAGGTTCGCCTGATCGCTTAAAGTTCCAACCCGTTGATGAGCTTGTCGGCGAACTCTGCAGGCACGGGGCCGGCCGTCGCGAGAAAGCGCAGAGGCTGGTAGGCTCCCCCACCAGAAAGACCTGCCTCGCCGCGCAGGGAGAGTCATTAAGGCCGAGTGGTCAGGGGAACTCTCGAAGTGAGATACGCGTGAAGTCCCTCGAAGAAGACGGGGGCGAAACAACGGAGACATGGGCACCATGGAGGAAGATCTCCTGTGGAAGGGCGCCAGAGGAGCACGAAGTGCAGCTGTAGTGCCGGGCGTAGAGACAACCGAGCGAAGTAGATCCGCTGCCTAAAGGGGCCGCGAAGGAGCAGAAGCCCGACTCTGTCGGAGGCTGTGTCCTGCTGGGCTACCTGGCCGGCTAGTAGCCAGCTTAGGATCCGTGGCCCCAGCCAGCACCCTGTTAAGGTCGAAGGCCAACTCCATGCCGAGGTGGACGAAGAACGGTGGCCTCCATTGTATGCGCCGGAAGAGGTCGTCAAGGAAGCTGAACACAGGGCTGAAGACGGCTGCTGTGGCTAGGTCGCCACTGCGTCCCAGAAGCGGTGAGGAACCACAGGTTGAGGTTGAGTCCGCACGGCAGCGCCTGAACTGATACTACTCCATCGCAGGTGAACCAGAGAACTTCCTGGAGCTTAGCGCGTGGGGCCCTGGAGATAAGTGTCCTGAGTCCTTGGTCGCATGGCACTTTGTCTCTGAGAGCCGGGCGCTAAAAGGTGGGCTCCCTGCCGGCAAACGGACTCCTCGTAGGAGTCCGCGGGCGTGAGAGACGAGTGAGAACTGACCGCAGACAAGGGGCGGCGAGGGTCACGTCCCCTTGGGACGGGCTCAGGGAGGACGGCACTTGGTGTCTGCATAGCAGGGTCAGTTGTCTGAACAGTGCTGGGTGTACGCGTTCTAAGCGGCCTCCTTTCCATGGGGTCCATACGGACAAGCTTGGTCCCTGCTCCTGACGCACTGGGGGACGCTTGGACGGGAGGGTTACTCACAGGTAACGGCGGTCCCGCCTGTAAAAACTCCAAAGCTGTGACCACTTCAGTTCTGGCCACGTGGAGCAGAGGTCGCAAGAGCGGTCCGAGGCGCAGCCAGAGCCAGGGAGGCATACAGCATGGTTGTCCGTTGGCCACTGGAAGTCGCCGCAGGGGGTGCAGGTCCGCACTTGGCAACTGCAACATAGAAACAACCAGACATATGAGCGAGAGCACGTGGCCGCGCCCAACAAGGGGAAAGAGGAGACTAAGGTGGCAAAGTGAGCATACACAAGTGAAAACAAAATTCACCCCCCCAAGGTGCGAACGCCCAGGCACGTGACCCGGCAAGCTAAGAGTCCGCAGCGCGGCAACGCTCCGCCAGCGACCCAATACAACCGCAAGAGACAAGGCGTAGGCCCCAGGGGCCAGGCCGAGAAAACAAAGAGCGGCGTCAGGTTAGACAATCAGAGACTGAGAAGTCCTCACGACCGGCGACCCGCTCGGAGGCCGGCCGAAGGCCAAACACCTACCTTACCTCTCCGCAGCAACCGGGACGGGGGACGACACCTCCATACCACAACAGCGCCGAAGGCGGGAAAGGAGGCCAGCCGAAGAGGCGAGAAGGCAGCAGTGGCAGAAGAAGAAGCAGCCGAAACAGTAGAGGCACACGGCAAGAGTAAGGGGAAGCCACAAATTCTGTTGTCCCTGGTTGTGTGGCACTTAGTCTGTAAGAGCCGGACCCCGCGGGGCGGGCTCCCTGCCGGCATATGGACTCTTCGGAAGAGTTCGCGAGCATCAGAGACAAGTGAGAACTGATAGCGGACAAGGGGCGGCGCGACGCGCGTCCCCGTAGCCGGGCTCTGTGAGGCCGGCGCTAAGTGTCCGTGAAGCTACATCAGTTGTCCATGAGTGCAGGCCGGAGAGGAGTCTGTCCCAGGCCGGTCCGTTTCGTGCGGAAGAACGCAGTGTCCGGGAATGGCGCCTTTACTTGATTCGGAACCCACACAGGAGCCGGTCGCTCGCATCTGCACACTACATAACTGCGAACGGAGAGGTCCCCGAGGGGCGTCCAGCCGGGAGGAGTAGGGAGAGCGGCTACGAGGAATGAAGGCGACCCTCCCAGCGAGGGCTCCGCACGGAGCGACACCTAGGGGAAACAGAAGGACGACGCGAAGAGCGATGGGGCAAAGACCGCCGGTAGCGCGAAGAAGAACACGGCAACGCCGCAACCAGGCAGCTCAGGTCCGGGGAAGTAGGTGTCGCAAGCGAGGTCGGAGGGCAACCGGTGCATGTGAGACCGACCTCTGGTAACTAACAGCCACTGCCCAGTCCGTCTTGTGTAAGGGTGAACAACAGGTCCCTGCAACAGACAACAACTTCGAAGGCACGTGGACAAGGGCCTGTGGGCCCCTGTCCTGTTAAGGAAGCCTTCGCAAGGCAAAAACAAAGGCACAAACAGCGAGGTACAAGACTGTCAGCAAGCCTGGGTCTGCAACACATCCCTGTAAGCTAGCGTTGCAGGCAAGCGGGTCCTGGCGAAGCTAAGGTAAGCCCCCTACCCTCGGGACCCCAACAACAACAAATGTGGTGTACCCATCTTCCCAGCGTGTCACTTCCTCCGCTGGGAACCAACCTGTATCTCATCCGAATGGCAGACCCCCTGGTCTGGAGGGCATAGTGTCCGCCACTCTAAAGAGAACATACGACACATGTACAACAAAGTCAAGCATGTCATGACTGGTACAGGCATGAAGCAAGCGTCAAATATAGCAACATTATTAACATAATGGAGACCGGGCGCGGGCAAGCGGGGCCCTGCCAAGCCAAGGAGAGCATATGACGCATGCTGCACAACAACTCAACATGTGAAGATAAGAATAGGCATGAAACAAGCGTCTGGCACAGTAACATTACTCGTAATGACGAGAGCGTGGCCCTTTTTTATTTACTTATCTATTTTTTTTCTCATTTCCACTCTCTGTTTCTCCTCCCTCTATCACCATCTCTGCATCTTCTTTGTCTCCCCCCCAAGGAACCCCGCCAAGCTAATCAGGCCATGAAGCTTAACCAATCCTCCAAACCACACAAGGCATAAGTGCGTGACCAAGCGCCAACACCAAACCACACAACTCGACCGAAAGGTGAGGGAGCAAAGGGAGAGAATTGGCACGCAAGCTAAAACGAAGATGAAGACTATCTCCGTACCCGCTCCAACCGGTGCCCAGCCCAGGGACCGGCCGAGCTACCTTACCTTTTCCCGGAGCGGGACCGGGTGTGGGGGGAGAAAAGTCCAAAACCATGGCACGAGCGGCGAAGTCCCAGCAAAGCTCACTGCGCAGCCCAGGCACTCAAGCAGCCAAGCGGGCAGCTGCCAACGAAGAGGGGACACCAGAGCCACGCAAAGGCACAGGGAGGACCGACGAAGAAGAAGACAAGAAAGAAACCAAGTCCGCAGAAGACCGGCGAACCGGTCGAAAATCCCAAAGTCCGTAGGCTAGAGCAACACGTCCGAACAGCGTGAGCCTAAGTGGACTGACTGAGGAATTATGGAGGACTCGGAACCGGATGGGCAGTAACGGGAGACAACTCCTGGCCCTCCTGGGGTTCCCCGAGTGCCTCCCGGGTTGTGTGGTAACACAACGGATTTCTTAGGCTAGAATTGTGAGTAAGTAGACACTTCCTATTTGTCATTAATGTCATGTCATCGGTAATGTTTTTGAGGAAACAAACTGGATGACAGCAAACAAGCTTAAACTGAACGATGACAAAACGGAAGCCATGCTGGTAGGCACTCACCAGAAACTTTCCCAGCTCCCTTCCTCTCTCCACCTTCAACTCGACAGCACCCCCATCTCCCTCTCTGACTCGGCCAAAAACCTCGGCGTTATCCTCTCTTTCCATGACCAGCTTTGTCTCTGCCACGGCCCAGGCATGCTATTTCCACCTCCGCCGCATCAGTCAGATCAGAAAATACCTCACTACCAATGCTGCCACCAAACTTGCTGTCTCTCTCATCCTATCTCGCATCGACTACTGCAACTCTCTCCTTTCCGGCCTCCCTCACTCCACCACTTTCACCCTCCAGCGTGTCCAGAACAATGCTGCCCGCCTCATCCTCTAAAAGAAAAAATCCGACCACATCACTCCCCTGCTCAAACTCCTTCACTGGCTTCCCATCCCCCAACGCATCCAATACAAAATTCTGTCTCTCTGCTACAAATCCCTGAACAACTGCGCTCCTGCCTATCTCTCCAATTTACTTCACCCCTACACTCCTCCCCGCTCCCTCCGCTCCGCCTCCGACCCTCTCTGCCTCCATGTCCCCCGCACCAAACTCAGCACTTTCGGCCCCCGCTCCTTCTCTGTATACGGTCCATCTGCCTGGAACACTCTCCCACAGTCTCTCCGTCAGGAACACTCTCTCCTCCTTCTTTCAGTCCGCCCTCACCTCTTTCAACAGTTCTAGCACTATATCACCACACTCCCCACCCCAAGTCGACTGTCGTAATGTATTTCACTTTTTGTGGTACACGAGCTGTTGTCTAAGCGTGCGCATGCGTGCATGAGTTGTGAGTGCACGCTTAGAGTTATAATTATTATAAGATTAGCGCATTATAAATACCGTAATTATTATTACTGGGCATCCCCGCGGGAGACATAGACCTGTGAGCGCTATAGCCAATGCCGCAGCACACTGGAGTACATAATATTTAGTCTGGCCCTGTACTGCAATTGCTTACACGAGGGCAAAGTCACCCCCTTTGCTGCCTGTCGCCAAAACCATCCCTGGTTATCACTTGACAGCTCTAAACCCTCTACACCTGAAGCACTGATACAAATGAGACCAGCAAGAGGCACTATCCTGAGCCATTGGATCTGCTGAGACCTTCACATCTGCTGCAAGAGGCATAGATCCTGATGAGTCCCCGCATTTGCGGGGGCTCATCAGAATCTATGCCTCTTGCGGTTGGATAATATTCATCATGCCCCGACAATTACCTAAAGGGACTCAATACCTGACAACGCCAGTGTGTCCCCGCAGATTGTGTGTGCAGTACTGTTGCATGACATCCCATAGCTTGATCACCATGTCACTACCACCGGTCGCCAGCAAGGTCGAGGTGGGATCAAAGGTCATGGACATGATTGGGGTCACGTGAATGGCCTGCAATCAATTCAAACACAGAAAATACATTTCAAAATAATTCATACCCATACATTAGAAGTGACCGGCAATACTGAAAAGCATACCAACACATTCAGCCCTGGCACACTGCAAAAAAGTAAGATTTGACCAGTATAGTTCCAGGGTGATGCCAGAATAGCCATTCTTCTGGCACAACCCTTCAACTATGACATTCAACCTGTCTCCTGAACTGTAAGGACAACCACCAAATCCAGATATGTTAACCTTCGGGTTCATTGCTTTTAACTGACACTTGAAAACTCACATGTATGCATTAACACACACACTGGAAAGGAAGAGGTATCTCACCTTCCAAGAGCGTACAAGCATTTCTTCTTTCCATTTCCACTGTCTCAACAACAAAGTTTGTGTAGTGAGCACCAAATACTGCAAAAACATAAAAATTAACACAAAATCGTAATGCAATTCATATTGGATAGGAAAAGCTGTAATACCATACACATAATTGCAAGAAAATCAATCAATGTGTTACTTTGCATTTTGAAGTGTAGAGGAACCTGCTTTCATGAAATAAACTACAAAAATGTTTAACACAGTCTTTAGGGAATCCCATCATCAATTTTCCACATTATTTCATACAACCATACACAACGCAACAGAACATAAGACCAACTGTAATATTTCAAGGGTGGTGACAGAACAGCTTGGTGCCTAGACCCGAGTAGAGGTTCCAAGCTATTCTGTCATTGCCAATGAACCATAATGGGCATGCCATTGTGTGAACTGTCCTGTAGTCGTTTGAGGACAAACTCTGTCTTTGGGAATTGTAACTCTAAGGCTAAACGTGTTATAAAAACAACAATAACAACAACAACAAAAACCACAAACATAACCAACCTGGTCATCAGGACTAACACAAAATGAAGTAGTGTCTTCATCCTCCTGTAAGAAAAAAAGGAGCAAATGAAAAAAAGATTTGAGATTGCATGATTTGATTTCAGGAGACATAGGACTGGAAACATGTATTTTTCTCTAAAATGTATTTTTTCAAAAAATACTTACCGGTGGCATTACTGTGTGGAAGATACACTTAGCTAAACAATTTCAGCCTAAGAAATTGTTGTGTATACATACACAACCAGGGAGGCGACTCTAGGAAGCCGTTACCAGGGCCCCCGAGTAGCCTCCCTTCCCTCCTCATCTGGGCACGTGCCAGGGTGTCACGCCAGTCGAACGCTATAGCGCTCTGGCAGCAAGAGGGGCAGGCGGGAAGGCCATTCGAGTAATGCCATCGGGAAGTAAGTCCTTAAAATGAATTTTGTTGAAAAATACTTACTGATGGTATTACTTATAGGAATGGTTTCTTAGCTAGTCTAATTTTAGCCCAAAATTGTTGTCTACGAGTATGGTCATGATGGCAGGTGAGGGGCGCTATACACAAAGGATGAGTAGTGTAACACCTCCAACGCACACGAAGACTGGTTCCACCAGTACACAGAGTCCAAAACTAGAGAGTTGAACGTACACAACCTATCGCTACTAGCAAAGAAACTGACTGAAGTAGTAAGCGCTGAGCGCATGCGTGGTTGAACCGGAAGGGAGGCTACCCGGGTTTCCGCCTAGGCTATGGCGCCCCTCACCTGCCATCATGACCATACTCGTACACAACAATTTTGGGCTAAAATTAGACTAGCTAAGAAACCATTCCTATAAGTAATACCATCGGAAATGTGTTTTGAGAAAACAAATACATTTTTTTTCTCAAAATACATTACCGATGGCATTACTGTGTGGAAGAATAGCGAAAAGGAGGAGGGTGCCACCCAATAGGTCCCGTCATTGCTCATGCTTAGCGGTCGTGAACAGGAGCAACCTCCCGACGATTTCGGCTAAGCGTACCTTATGGCGCCAGCAGCGCTGGGAGGGAGTGTTGTGCTGCAGCGGTGTCCCCCACCAAGGCCAGGTTGTCCCCCTGGCCCGCGAGGTCACGGAGGTAGAAGCGGGCAAAGGTGGAATTGGCTCGCCACCCAACAGCCACCACAATGTCTCGCACGGTCGAACGCGACACAGGTGGAGACAGCACGGACCTCGCGTGCACGTATACACAGCATCTTAGCACTCGCCGGGGAGAGCTCCTCGTAGGCAGAACGGATGACCCAACACAGCCATGAGGAGATCGTCTGCGCAGATATGTCGTCCCTGCCAGGGAAAAGCGGCAGGAAGAGGTGGGTCAGGCCACGCCAGATAGGCTTTGTCCTGCGCAGGTAGACTCGCAGTGCCCGGACCGGGTCCTGATGGTGTAAGTCCTGAGTCTGGTGGGGCTCCCTGAGGGGGCGGAGGGTGATGACTGGAGCCCTGGCCGAAGGGAGCCGATTTTCGCCAAGAAGGTGGGATTCGTTAGGAGGTGTACGGAGCCATTGGCCCTGAGCTGAAGACAGGCCAGATCCATAAGAGCACGTGTAACTCACTAACTCTGGATGCTGTGGCAAGCGCCAGTAGGAAGCAGGTCTTCCGGGTGAGATTCACCAGGCTAGCCAAGGGCAGCGGCTCGAACTTGCTAAAATTCAGCCAGGTAAGGACCCAGGCAAGGTCCCAGTGAGGAATCAGAGTGTGGGACTGGTCGCTGCAGCTCGAAATTCCGCATAAGGTCTGAGCAGGCCCCAGGGTCTGGGAGGCCCAAATGGTGGTAAGTTTCCACGATCATGGAGTGGTACCCCCGAAAGATAATGGGGGCCAGATTCTTCTCCTGAAACAGCCACAGGAAGAAGTCTGCAAGCTGGGGCGATGTCAGCGCTATGGGGGGGGGGGGGGGGGGGGGGAGGCGCTCCGCGTCGCACCAACCCCGGAAGACTCGCCACTTCGTTTCATACACTCGGAGAGTGGAAGATCTGCGGGCTGCATCGATAGCCTCCACCGCCGCACGCGAGAAACCTCTGGAGGAGAGGGCTTGACGCACAATCACCAGGCGTGTAACTGTAAGAGGGGCCGCTCTGGGCACGGGTGAAAGAGTGGCTGCCGGGGCTGCTTCAGCATCGTGTAGGGGGTGGGCAACGGAGGAGGTCGGTGGTCCAACTCCTGTTCCAGCTGATCACGGCGACCAGGAGAAGGATTGCGTTGCTCCCCTGGAGCTTCTGCAAGACTCTGGTCACCAGCACAGATGGAGGGTACGCATAGGCGACGAGACCCTCCCAATCCACTGAGAGAGCGCTGAGCGCCCACGCTAGAGGGTCCGGGAAGGGGGAGACAAAGATGGGGAGCTGCCTGTTCCACCAGGTCACGAAGAGGTCGACCATTGGGGTCTCCCGCGCTCGCGAATCATGCGGAAGATGTCCGGACTCAGTGACCACTCGGTATGCAGGAGCTGGCCCTTCCGCAAGAGGGAGTCGGCGAGGACGTTCAGACGGCCCAGAATGTGGCGAGCCCGGAGTGAGATATCGCAGTCCCTGCACCACAGGAGCAGCTGGTAAAGGAGCATGCAGAGGGTCGGGGAGTGGGTGCCCCCCTGCTTCTGGATGTATGCGATGACCGTCGCATTGTCGGACATGATGAGGACTTCCTGATGGCGAAGCGGAGACTGCCAATGGTCGAGGGCCTACCAAACCGCCTTCAAGTCCAGCCAATTGATGTGCCTGTCTGAGATCTCTGGGGGCCAAGAGCCCGTGGCGGAGGAGAAGTCCGGCAGGAGGTGTGCGCCCCAACCCGACTGGCAGAGGGAGAGCTGTGGCAGGGAAGAGGAGAGGTGGAACCCCAAAACAAGCCAGGTCCGTCCACCGCTGGAGGTGGGCTCGGGAGAGCGCAAGGACAGGGACTGGAGCCGTGAGATCGTGGAAGGAAGGGCGCCAATGGGCAAGGAAGTGGAGCTGGAGTGGGCGCTAGTAGAGCTGTCCCAGGGGCAAGAGATCCGCGGCTGTGTTCATAAGGTCCAGCAGTTGTAATCAAACCCCGAGCCTGGACTAATTCCGCGCTGGAAACCCAGCGGGCGAACTCCACCAACTTCGCGACACACGCCTCTGGCAGTCGCACGATGTTGCAGTCGGTCCAAAACTCCATACTGAGATGCACAAACTGGCGGGAAGGAGTGAGATTGGACTTTCCTCCGTTGACCAGGAAGCTGAGGCGACGGAGGAGGCCAAGAAACGCATCCCGGTCGACGGCGAGGGAGGCGGAGTTCTGGTTCCGGAGCAGTAGATCGTCCAAATAATTGGAGGTGGGGCTGGAGGAGGTCTGATGTGCCTTGGCGACCACCGCATCCACGATCCGGGTGAACACCCAAGGGCTGAGGTTGAGGCCGAAGGGGAGAGCCCAAAACTGATAGACTGTCCCGCAATAGGCGAAGCACAGGAACCGCCAGGAGGCTGGGTGCACAGGGACGTGAAGATAGGCGTCCGTCAGATTGAGGCTGACGGCAAAGTCCATGGGGCGCATGGTGGCCTTCAGGGTCCGCGCCATCTCCATCCGAAAAGAGGGAGCAGAAATGAAGCCGTTGAGGGCGGACAGGTTGATGATTGGGCGCAACCGGCCGCCCGGCTTTGGAACCAGGAAGAGGCGGCTGTAAATGGCCAGAGAATCACGCTGCACGACGATCTCCGTTGCGGACTTGCGGAGCAAGTTTGCGATCTCGTCCCATAAAGCATGCGCCTTGTGCTGGTCGGCCGGGACATGCATCCAGACAGGTGTCCGGCGAAGAGGAGGGGGGGCGCTGGAAGGAAATCCGCAGGCCCCCCAAAACTGTAGCGAGCACCCAAGACTCGTCCAGCACAAGTGACCGCCATTCGCCGCTGTGCAGGGCCAGCCGCCCGCCGACTGGGGGCTCTAGGGATTGATTGATTGATTGTACATTGCTCAACGTCCCGACAGCAACAAGACTTTCTCAGGACGTGCCTGCACTGCTTGTGAAAAAACCCCTAAATAGAACATTGAATGTATGTCGCCAGCTGGTCCAATACATTAAAAAAACCTAACAGATGGGGCCTAAATAAAGCTAAGACCATTTAGCAACACACATCCAATATCAAGAGCTACAGACAGTGCAGACAGTAGGGAGAGTTTTAAAAAGGCAAATACAGGTGAATGGACAAAGGGTAGACAGAAACACAGAATAGAGAGGAAAACCCACCCTGTGGGGCTGACCAGGGTGACCCTGGGAACTAAAAAGTAGTTAACCCCAGGCTCGGGGTTTGGTTACAACTGCTGGACCTTATGAATGCAGCCGCAGATCTCTTGCCCCTGGGACGGCTCTACTAGCGCCCACTCCAGCTCCACTTCCTTGCCCATTGGCGCCCTTCCTCCCACGATCTCACGGCTCCAGTCCCTGTCCTTGCGCTCTCCCGAGCCCACCTCCAGCGGTGGACAGACCCCTCCTGGCTTGTTTTGGGGTTCCACCTCTCCTCTTCCCCGCCACAGCTATGAAAGACCGCAGGGCGTGACCCACCACCCTACGGGAGGCCTGAAAGCGCGCGGTAGAGGTCCGGGGGCGCGGAAGGCCAGAACTCCTTTGAAGCTTCCTGCACGGTCTGCAAGGTGGGGCCGAAGAGAAGGGGACCTCTGATCGGAGCACGACAGAGCTGGGAGCAGGCAAAAGAGGGCACAAATCCAGCAAGGCATCCTGGCGCATAAGGTCACAGTTCGCGGCCGCGGCAAGGGTGTTAGTGGACGCGTGGTAAGCCACACGGTTGGCTGCGACTGCCAAGGCTTGGATGTCACTCTGGGGATCCACATCCGGGCGCTCCAGGTACTCCTCGATGCAGTAGAGCATGGCTAGCGTCACTAGCTCCAAAAACCACGTGCAGGCGAGGGAATTGCAGACCAAGGTCGCTGTGTTGTTGAGCCCGCAGGGGGTGCTATGCCGAAGGGCTCGCCGGCCTCCAAACAAAGTCTCTGCAACCGGGTCCACCAGAGGAAGCGGGCAGACAAACGACTGGGAGTGTCCTGTGTACCAGTCCTGTCGGAAGCGGATATCGATTCCCACCGGCCAGCGCACGTTGGAGAAGAAGCCCTTTTCTGCAGGCCAACCCTGTTGAAGCTGGGTGTTGAAGGCGCCCGTTAGATCCCGAAAGCTGGGAGTGTTGAGGGAGGGACTTGAACTTTTTAGTCAGGCGCGGCGCATCCACGAGGGCAGAAGCCTTCCTCTTCACCGGCTTGGGGGACGGGGGACAGAGGTCTGGAGACAGGAGCCGAGACGCAATGGCAAGGGCACGTGAAGTCTCTGAGCCTGCCAAGGGGGGGGGGGGGGGGGGGGGTGGGCGCAGGGGAAAGGCCATGCGAGGATGAGCGAGACCGAACGCTACCACAGGACCGGGAATCCGGGGACGCGGAAAGGTCCGAGTGGGAAGGGTCAGGCGAGAGGAGAGCAGAAGCCGAGTCCTCCGGGTGGAGGGCTAAGGGAGTCATCGACGTCCTCAGAGGCCGGCCTCACGAGAGGGAAGAGCAGGGGAGGGTTGGAGGGAGTCCGATCCCTGCTAAGGCGGTGCACAAGGGGGGAACGGACGACACTAGCAGAGTCAGGGTCAAGTAGGCGGTGCCCTGAAGGGTGCTGAACCGGGAACACTGACCTGTCCTGAAGACCGTGAGGGTTCCGCTAGTCGCTGGCGGCGGCACCGCGCTGAAGCGTGGCGGAGCACTGTATGTCATGGGAAGAAGGCCTGTGCTGTAGCACAGCTGAGTCCCATTGCTGGTCGCTGGTGGTGGCACCGCGCTGTAGCGCGGCGGAGCGCCATACGTCATGGGAAGAAGGCCTGTGCTGTAGCACAGCTGGGTCCCGTCGCTAGTGGAGGCATTGCGCTGAAGCACGGCGGAACGCCGTACTTCACTGGAAGAAGGCCTATGCAGTAGCACAGCTGGGTCCTGTCGCTCGTCGCTATCGCGCTGTAGCTGGGTCCCGACGCTCGCCGACCACTGGCCTGGTTTGTAGATCGGCAGGCTGCTCTCGGTCACGGGGAGCCGATCTGTGCTGTAGCCAGGGTGGGTCCCTCTGAACTCTGGCGTCCGCTCTGTCCTGAAGACAGGCTGGGTGCGAGGGGTCTCAGGGTGCCGCACGGGGCCGTGGGGAGCAAGACACCGAGGCCGACAGGGAGCGAGAGCGTCGAAGCGAGCGTACCATAGAACGGACCAAGGGCCGGTAGTCCGGACACACCAAGCAAGGTCTCTGCAGTCCCGCAAAAGGGGGGGGGGGGGGGGGGCACGGTATTGGGGCAAAGAATGGCGCGGCATGCCACGCGTGGTGGGAGGAGAGCCCCCAAAATGTCCGAAGTCGCCCGTCTAGGGGGCAGGGGAGGCCACCGGTCGATGGGGTTCCCGGGAGGCATATGGGCGGTCATGCCGGTAAAACTCCCACAACTGGGACCACCGTTCTTCCTTCAACGAAGAGCATCTCTCGCACAGCCGTGCGGAAAAGCAGCCTGAGCAAGGGAGGCACAAGGTGTGAGAGTCCGAGGGCCACTGGAACCCTTTACATCTAGGGCAAGTACCGAGCTGCGTGCTGTAACAGAGAACAAAGCGGATGAGAGATAACGGCACGTGGCCCCAAAGAACAAAGGCCACGTGGGTGAAACTCACGACTGGTGCCGCAAGAGTCGGCTGCGTACGAACCAGCCATTATCCGAGGAATGCACCGGCCAGTCAGAAAACCTGAGCGGCCGAGGCATGCCCCGAGATCTTACCTGGCTATATCCTCAAGCGACGGAAGGCAAGCGAGGAGAAAAACACCGATCCAGGAAGGCCCGGTAGTCTGCCACACCAACCACAAGTAGTCCGCGTGGAAGCACAAAGCTCCATGTGTAAATCCAACAAGCACACAAAGGCAAACTGCCACACCAACCACCGGTAGTCTGAGCGTAAGCACAAGGCATCAAGAGTAAAATCCAAGGCACAAGCATCCGAGAGAAGACCGAGAAGGTCCGAGGAAAGTCCAAGGGTATCCAAGGTTATCTAAAGCTGAGCATGAGTAACACAACCTATCGCTATGAAGCTAAGCGTTTGACTGGCGTGACACCTCGGCACTTGTGCCTGGATGAGGAGGGAAGGGAGGCTACTCGGGGGCCCTGGTAACGGCTCTCTAGATTTGCCTCCCTGGTTGTGTATGTATACACAACAATTTTTTAGGCTGAAATCGTTAAGCTAAGTGTATCTTCCAGACAGTAATGCCATTGGTAATGTATTTTGAGGAAACAAATTTCTGGCAATCAGTTGATTGCGGTACGTACTTATAATAATATTAATTTAGCTATAGCATGCTAAACATTCATCAAGAACGAACATTCTACTATCCCGAATAACACAATGGTTTGCATGTCTGACAGGTATGGAGGAGACACGGGTCGAATCCCACAGACGGCAGAGTCAAGTGGGAATTTTCCATCTGGGTTGTCTTCTTCAACATCATATGAGGAGGCAAAACACTTACAACAGAAAGAAACAATATCTTCTTCTAATACAAAAGTTGCCAGCTTACCTGTCCAAATGTTGACTGGATTTTACCCGTTTCCAGATCAACAACTTTGACCTTTTGACCACAGCCACAAAACATGAAGTTCCCATCACTGCTGACCTGTCCACAGAAGAAAGGCGTCAATGAGCAATGAAAATTGAGAAAAAGAAACTTTCATGACTCACATCTTCTTTCCCAGCATCGAGCCTTTTAACTATTTAACCATTTGAATTTTGGTGGTGACTGACTGCAGGAATCATCGCAACAAAAACCGCTACTCACAGCCAAAGGAAGGGTTACAAACTACTTTCCTAGTACAGGTCAACCTAAGTATTACATACTCCAGTATACCAGTATGGTAATGGATATAATGTGTTCAGAGTGTATTAGGAGGAACAGTATTGAAAACCTGTGCAGGTCAATTGGGAAAGATTTTCACTATCTTTCAGTTCCTGCTTTATCTTCATACTGTCCCTACTGCTTGGAAATCATCAATCATTGTTCCGATTCCTAAAAAACCCAATGCTCATGAATTCAACTATTTCCACCCAGTTGCACTGACTTCTATTCTATCAAAATGTATGGAAAAGGTGGTGCAGAGGCATCTGTTATTTAAATGATGTTGCCGAACTACTGGATCCACTCCAATTTGCTTACAAAAATCATATGGGTGTGGAAGATGCATGCCTTACTCTGTACAATCTTTTTTTTCAACATCTTGTAAATTTAAAAGCTCATGTGAGAATTCTTTTTACTGACTTTTCTAATGCTTTTAATACTGTTGAACCACCGATGCTTTTTCAGGGTATGATGGACTTTCATGTGAACACAAGCATTATTCTGTGGGTGCGAGACTTTTTGAAGGACAGGCCACAACGTGTAAATGTATATATATGGCAGTCTGTCTGACCAAATAGTGTTAAATTCGGGCTGCCCTCAAGGTTCTGTTCTCTCTCCGACATTGTTTTTTATATACACAGACCATCTGCGTTGTCTTACTGCCACTTCTCGTCTTTTAAAGTTCTCAGAGGACATGGCTCGTGTATGGGATAATGCCTACTCCAAAATGAAGAAAGTCTGGTTGAGTACTTTGCACAGATAGCAGTATTAGAGTTATGGTGCAAAGACAGTTTTCTGGATATGAATGTACATATGAATGTATTATTATTATTATTATTATATGAATGTACAGAAAACCAAGGAGTTCGTCATTGATGACAGGAAAGTTGATGATATTTTTGCACCTGTCTCAATTAATAATCAACCTGTAGAAGTGGTCACTGAATTTAAATACCTTGGCACAATTGTAGATAGTAGACTGTCTTTTACTGGAAACACCGATCTTATTATGAAAAAAGCAAACTAATGTCTGTACCTTCTTAGGAAACTGAGAAGTTTTGATGTCAGTTCCAAGGTTTTAGAATCCGTTCATAGAAGCCTGATTGAAAGCATACACTGACTTTTAACATCACTGCTTGGTATGGCAACCTCAGTATGAAATATGTATTTTTCTTTAAAATAAATTAAAAAAAAAAACTTACCGATGGTATCACAACTAGGAAACTAGGAATGGTTTCTTAGCTAGTCTAATTTTAGCCCAAAAATTGTTGTGTAAGAGTACGGTCATGATGGCAGGAGAGGGGCACCATAGCCTAGGCCGAAGCCGGGTAGCCTCCCTTCCGGTTCAACCACGCATGCACTCAGCGCTTACTACTTCAGTCAGTTTCTTAGCATAGATCAGCGGCAAGAGGGGCAGGTGGGAGGGACCTTCGAGTAATACCATCGGTAAGTATTTTTGAAAAAAAATTATTTTAAAGAAAAATACATTTGTTTTCTCAAAACACATTACCGATGGTATTACTTATAGGAAGAATCCCGAAGAGGAGGCGGGTGCCGCTATAACGCGCCTACCCCCTGCCATCGAAGCTACGAGAGTCACCTTCCTCAAGCAACCTCCCTCTAATTTTAGCAAAGAAACTTATGGCGCCTATGGCGCTGGGAGGGAGTGTTGCGCCGCCATGATGTCCCCCACCAGCGACAGGTTCTGGCCTGGCCGGAGAGGTCCCTCAGGTAGAAGCGTGGGAAGGAGGACGGGCTCACGGCCTAAGCTGCAGCGTTGACTGTCCTGTCTCCCGGTAATAGCCACTATGGGACTCACCGGTGTTGCAACCCCTTATCCGTTCTGGTGTCTAAGCCAGGAGGATATCGTCTGGCTGAGATGTCATTTCTACCAGGGGACAGAGGAAGGAATAGGCGTGTGCGCCCCCTGCGAAGCGGCTTGGTCCGGCGCAGGTACACACGTAAGGCTCACACCGGGTCTTGTTGTCTGGACGCACGGGCGGAGTCTGGTTCTCTTAATGGATTGTATGGTGACCAATTGAGGTGCAGCCAAAGGGGATCTGGTCTTGGCTAGGAATGCCGGGTCAGGTAGCAGTTGAACCGAACCATCCGTCCGGAACTGCAAACAGGCGGGGCGCGCCGAAAGGGCATGCAGCTCGCTGACCCTGGAGGCTGAGGCGAGGGCCAAAAGGAAGCAAGTCTTCCGTGTCACGTCCGGTAATCTCGTAAGCTGGATTGGCTTGAAGCGAGGCGAGTTGAGCCAGGTAAGCACCCAAGGCAGGTCCAACCGAGGCACCAGGGAACGCAGAGTGGGATGTTGTAGACCGAAGTGGGCCATCAGGTTGGCTAGGTCTTTGCAGGAACCTGGGTCCGGTCGTCCCAGATGCCTGTACGTGACAGCGATCATGGCCAGGTAGCCGCAGATGGTGATGGGCGCTAACCGCTGGTCGTTGAACAGCCAGAGGAAGAAATCCGCCAGCTGAGGTACTGTCGACCAGCAAGCAGGATTCAGGAAAAACCGATCATGTACAGACCAGATCGCCACTCTCCGCATCATCGTGGAACAGTCTCTGGAGTGGAGCTCCCCGCTGTACGTCAACTTTGTGGATTACGAGAAAGCATTTGACAGCGTGGACCGAGAGACTCTGTGGAAACTCCTACGACACTACGGTGTACCCACAAAGCTCGTCCACCTGATCAAGAGCAGCTACGATGGCATGACATGTCGCGTGATCCACGAAGGGCAGTTCACCAGAGAGCTCCAGGTCAGAACCGGTGTCAGGCAGGGGTGTCTGCTGTCTCTGTTCCTCTTCCTACTGGCCATAGACTGGGTCATGAAGATGACCACAGAGCACAGACGAAGTGGAATACAGTGGACACTGTGGACACAGCTTGACGACCTCGATTTTGCAGACGATTTGGCATTACTGTCCCACACTCATCAACAAATGCAGGACAAGACCACGAGGCTTGCTGACATCTCGTCCCAAGTGGGCCTCACCATTCACAAACAGAAAACAAAGACAATGAGGCTGAACGCAACCAGGGAAGAACCAGTCTTGCTTGTTGGCACCCCGTTGGAGGAGGTCGAGTCCTTCACCTATCTCGGCAGCATCATAGACAAAAAAGGCGGCACTGATGCAGATGTCAGAGCATGAATCGGTAAAGCCAGAGCAGCCTTTCTCCAGTTGAAAAAAGTGTGGAGTTCCAGAGAGCTGTCACAACACACCAAAGTCCGGATTTTCAACTCCCAACGTAAAAGGTCCTATATGGAGCAGAGACTTGGAGTTTGACAAAAACCACAGTCAACAGAGTACAGACCTTCATAAACAGTTGCCTTAGAAGAATTTTGAAAATCCACTGGCCAGAGAAGATCAGCAATGTCAGACTCTGGGAGAGAACAGAGCAGATAACAGCAGAGAATGAAATTGGGCGAAGAAGATGGGGATGGATTGGTCACAGTCTAAGAAAGCTAGCTTCCAGTCCAGTATCACTAGGCAGGCATTGTCATGGAACCCCCAGGGAAAGAGGAAAAGAGGTAGGCCGAGAAACTCCTGGCGTCGAGACCTCCAAGCAGACACCAAGAGACTGGGAACCACCTGGAGTAAAATCGAAGGAGAAGCACAGGACAGGAGTCGCTGGAGGTCTCACGTCGACGGCCAATATCCGGGTAGGGGTGACAGGCGTAAGTAAGTAAGTAAGAGGTACTGTCACATCGATGGGGGAGAGGCTTCTGTCGACACACCAGGAGCAGAGAACTCTCCACTTGCCTTTGTAGACTCGTCTGGTCGAGGATCTGCGGGCTGTAGCGATCGCGTCCACTGCCGCACCTGAGAAGCCTCTAGCGGTGAGGGCTTGCCGGACAACCTCCAGGCGTGGAGGAGGGGACGCTCTGGGCACGGGTGGTACAGCGCCTGCCGTGGTTGCTTGAGCATCGTCTGCGGAGTGGGGAGCGGCAGCGGGGGTGGGGGGGGGGGTGGGGGGGGGGGGGGGGGGTGGCGAGGTTTAGGAGGTCGGTCGTCCACGACTTGGTCCAGCAGAACGGGGCCACCAGGAACAGGATCGCGTTGCACCCTCCTCTGAGCTTGAGTAGGACCTTGGGGACGAGCACCGTCGGCGGGTAGGCGTAGACTACCAGACCCTCCCAAGAAATGGAGAGGGCGTCCACTGCCCAGGCCAGGGGGTCCGGAATTGGAGAGACGAACAGCGGGAGCTGTCGATTCCATCTCGTGGCAAAAAGGTCGATCATGGGAGTCTCCCAGGTTGCGCCGATCATCCGAAAAATGTCTGGACGCTGCGACCACTCGTTATGGAGAAGCTGACCGCGTCGGGAGAGGGAGTCGGCTAGCACATTCAGGTGACCAGGGATGTGACGCGCTCGGAGAGTGATGTCCTGATCCTCGCACTACCGCAGCACCTGGTAGAGGAGGATGCAGAGGGAGGGAGAGCAGGTCCCGCCTTGCTTCTGGATGTAGGCGACGACCGTGGAGTTGTCTGACAGCACCAGGAGCTCCTGATGTAGAAGACGAGGTTCCCATGCAAGGAGGGCTTGCCAGACCGCCTTCAGTTCCAACCAGTTGATGTGTCGGGACAGCGCATCCAGAGGCCACAGGCCGGAGGCAGTCTCGAACGACGGAAGGAGGTGTGGTTCCCAACCGGAGAGGCTCGCGTCGATGCAGAGGGAGAGTGTGGGGGGTGGCGAGAACAGCGGCACTCCCGTCGCGAGCCAGGTTGTATCTGCCCAGCAAAGCAGGTGAGGGTGGAGCATAGTTGGGATCGGAACCGGAGCCTCGAGATCGGAGGTCGTCGGCCGCCAGTGAAGGAGAAGATGCAACTGCAGCGGACGGGAGTAGAGACGCCCCAAAGAGATCAGGTCTGCTGCGGCACTCATCAGACCCAAGAGCTGAAGTCACTGCCTGGCAGGGATCGTAGTCGACTGGGACACAACTGCCGAGCCAGATTCGCCAACCTTTGGATGCGGGGTTTCCGGCAGCTTCATGCTGTTGAGGTCGGTGCAGAACTCCATGCCGAGGTGTACGAATCGGCACGACGGAACAAGGTCGGACTTGCCGAAGTTGACCAGGAAGCCCAGCGTCTCGAGGAGCTGAAGCATGGCATCTCGGTCTTCTTCTCAGGCGGACTGGGCCTAATTCTTCAACAGCAAGTCGTCCAGGTAGTTGGACGTGGGGCTCGTGGACGTTTGACGGGCTCTGGCCACCACGGCGTCCATGATGCGAGTGAAGACCCAAGGGCTGAGGCTGAGGCCGAAGGGAAGCGCGCGGAACTGATAGACCACACCTTCGAACGCGAAGCGTAGATACCGTCTGGAGACTGGGTGCATGGGGACGTGAAGGTACGCATCTGAGAGGTCCAGGCTGACTGCGAAGTCCATGGGTTGCACCGCAGCACGAAGGGCCCGAGCTGTCTCCATGCGGAAGTGTGGAGCTATGATAAACTTGTTGAGTGCCGACAGGTCGATAACAAGACGCCACTTGCCGCCTGGCTTGGGCACAACGAAGAGCCGACTGTAGAAGGCTGGGGAGTCGTGTCGAAACACCACCTCTGTGTCCGCCTTCCGAAGTAAGGCAGCTACCTCGGTGCGCAGGACATCCGCTTTGGGGCGACGGGCAGGCTTGGGCCAGGTCCTGGTAGCGGGCACGGAGGCGGATCCCGGGAGGGGACGGGCGCGGGGGAAAGCCGGAGGTCTGGAGAGGAGGCGTCCACCTCTGGTGTAGGGACGTGGTGGTGGGTCTGGATGCCCGCAGGGTGCGACCCAGCGTCCTGCGGGTAGACTGAAAGAAGGGTGGAGCAGGTCGGCTGGGCCAGGAGTCCTTATTCGCTTCTTTAACCACCAGCCACGTAGGACCGAAAAACAGTTCTCCGCCAAGGGGGGGCCTGCCGAAGCTGAAGTCTCAGGTCCTAAGGGAGCGGGCAGGCACGGAGAAGGACATCCCGACACGTGAGGTCACAGTTAGAGGTTGCGGCCATGGCGTTGACACAGGTGTGGTAGGCAGCATGGTTACCGGAGACGGCTAGGGCGAGTAAGTCTCCCAGCAGCGGCGTAAGGGACGGATGCCAAGCCTCTTCCACGCGACGGATGATAGCTTGTGTCAGGAGGTCGAGGAATCCCGCTGAAGCTAGAGCGTTGTGGACGAGATGCGCTGTCTGATCGACGCCGGGAAGGAGGAAGCGACGTGCGGGAGTAGCTGCCAAGGAACAGGCGGGGGGGGGGGGGGGGGGGGGGGGGGGGGGTCCGGCTTGGGCAGGACGCAGGCGAAGTGCTGTGTGTGTCCCGCATACCAGGTCTGCCGAAAACACATATGCAAATCTGAGGGCCACTTGGTGTCTGTGAAGAACCCGTTAGGGCCCAAGGAGCCCTGCGCGAGGCGAGAGGAAAACGCGTCCCGTAAGCTGGCGAAGCCCGGAGGTTGGGGAAGAGACTTAAAAGTTTTGGCGTGTCGTTCAGCGTCAACGTAAGCCGCGGCCTTCTTCTTCAGCGGTGGGGAGGGCGGGCAGTCTTTCGCCGGGAGGCACGAGGAGATGATACGAGCCGCCTCATCCAGGGCGCTGAGGGTCTCCAACCTGAGTCCACCCGCCGAAGGCTGTTGGTTCTGATCCAAACTGTCAAGGTCAGGGTGAGCGGGACTAGAACGTGAGGGGCTGTCTTCACACAGCAGGGCCAAAACCGAATCCTCAGGGCCAGGCTGAGGGCATGATCCTCTACGTGCAAGGAGCATGGGGGGGGGGGAGGGGATCCTGAACGAGGAAGGAGGGAGGGGCCAGGAACCGCCACGGGTCGGGAAGACGTCAAGGCCTTGGGAGAGGACCTTCCCGTTGGGGAGCGGTGCCCAACAGAGCGAACTGGTGACGGTTCCCAAGACGAAAACCGATACCGGCGTGAGGTACGACGGGGTGACCTGCTGTCCTGCGGGGAGCGGCTGCGGCGGGAGCGGGAACTCCTAGAATGGGAGCGTCATCGAGAGTGGCGTCTCAACGTGGAAGACGAACGTCTAGAGCGCGGAGGAGAAGACGGGCGCGCTCTAACCGAGGATAATTTAAGTTCGGGGGGCGCGACGTGGACTGACGACCAACCGAAGGCGTGTCATACCCGTAAGACGTCCGAGAGGACCGGCTAGCACGCGAAGAGCGGGACGTAAACCGTCGGTGCGGAGACCTGTCCCTCGAGCGCGATTGGCGGTGAGAAGAGTGGCGATGATCAGAACGAGACCGGGGAGGGACTTCTCGATGTAACGCAGCCTCTTGCGTACCGTAAGCTGAAGAGCGGGAGAGCGTCCAGCGCGTCTGCTCTTCCGGTCGAGGTGTGCGAAGGACCTGTTCAGAGCGCTGATCTCTTGCGTTAGGCGCGTGCGGAGGCGGAGGATCCAACAACTTGGAAGCAGTCACCTCTGGGGCTGAGACAGGTACCGGTGCTGAAGCCTGTTCCTGAACTGTAACTCGTGGCACCGAAGACGGCGGAACCGTGCAGAGGCCACTATCCGGTGCTGTGGGAGCTGCCGGCGTAGAAGAACGGGCTCGCGACCGAAGTCGCGGCGTTGACTGTTCTGTCGGCTTTCAAGAACCACTAGTCAGGTCTGTGGGGGATACCAGTGGGGCTTCCTTGTGCCGAGAAGGGGGTCTGTCTCGATGCTTAGCTTTCGGAGCTTGAGTAACTGCGACCGACCGCTGGCCACTAAGCGGTACTGTGGAAGCTGCCGGCGCAGGAGGACGGGCTCGCGGCCTAAGCTGCGGCGTTGACTGTCCTGTCTCCCGGTAATAGCCACTATGGGACTCACCGGTGTTGCAACCCCTTATCCGTTCTGGTATCGGCTGTTCACGGCAGTAAAAGCTCCATAGCTGGGTCCACTGCTCTTCCAGCCAGGGGGTGCAGACCAGGCACGGATTGGAGGAAGTACAGGCGGAACAGGAAAGGCAAACTTCATGTCCGTCACTCAGCCATTGGAACTGTCCACATCTAGTACAGGTAATGGACTTGCCAACTGCAAAACATAGTGTTACAATGAAAAGCGAGCGAACGTGCCCCCGCGGGCACGCAATATGAACCGCGGAAACGATACGAAGAAAGTTCATGGCGTATGCTGACGCACGGCGCTCTACCCTTCCCCTGAGCGCCGGACGAAAGCAGTGACCGAGATTTTACCTTGCCATAACGAGGGAGAAGAGACACGAAAGGACGAGACCACCAGAGAAGGCCGGGTGCCGTCCCACCAAAATGGCGTTGAAGACCGGTTCCCGTCAGTTCCAGGTCTGTGAACAGCGTAGCACCCTGCGACGACAGTCACAACCGGTCGGCGAAGAAGGAAGAGCACTACAAGGCACAGGTAGCGAGCAAATCTACCGAAGTCCACGAGGCTAGCCGAGGGCAAAGCGAGAGGGCACCGGTCGAGGCAGGCACTCAGCCGACCGGCCCACTAGTGAGTAAAGTTCACAAGGCGCTAAAAGTCCGAGAAATGGCTTCCTTCTTAAAACTTCTTCCTACAGCCAGGCCTGTAACCACACGAAAGCGTCCAAGCCCAAAGGCTCACAAGAGGGAACCTGAAGAAGAACAGTCCGAACGAAGAGCCACTGCCGTACACAACCTGTCTTGGACTAGCAAAGAAACTGACTGGAGCAGTAATGGGCTGAGCGCATGCGTGGTTGAACAGGAAGGGAGGCTACCTGGCTTCCGCCTAGGATATGACGCCCCTCTCCTGCCATCATGACCTAACTCGTACACAACAATTTTTGGGCTAAAATTAGACTAGCTAAGAAACCATTCCTAGTTGTAATACCATCGGTAATGTGTTTTGAGAAAACAAACAGGGGGAGACTCATGCATCGTCAGAACAGCTGGGAAGATCATTGGCCTAGGACAGTACCCATTAGATTATCTGTACCATAGGGCTGTCCGAAGGAAAGCTGCTAGTATTGTCAGTGATCCTCGTCACCCACTATTTGATCAGTTTCAAATGCTACCATCAGGCCGACGCTTCAACATGCCACTTGCCAAAAAAGAAAGCTTTTAAGAAGTCTTTTATTCCAACTGCTGTCTCGATTTTGAGCTCTTGTTAAAAAAGTTGTTTATAACGACGTGATATATAATGTGTGATCTACTTAACATTACCTCCCATCTTGTGATAGACTGCTTGTGATAGATTGCTGTAATGATAATTTTAATAGAATGTTCTTATACTTATAGTGTTTCTTAGTGTCTTGTTTTGTTGTTTTATGACGAGACAAAAGGCAAATTTCTGTCATGCTTTGACTCAAAAAGACAATAAAGTTGTATTGTATCTGGTGAGCGACAGGTCCTCGGGCCAATGTATGCCTCAGCTGGCCCCCACATGGATGTGCGCAGGTCAGCTGACAGGCCAGAGGACTTAATAGTGCTTATTACGTTTTTTCTTCACAAGTAAATGTAAATTCAGAGTATTCCCCCCCCCCCCCCCCCCCCCCAAATATTTTGGGACAAAAAATAAATCGTACAGCAGATTTTGATTTATGTTTGACTTGTCTGAGACTGGACAACCACTATTAGTATTAGCCCCCCCCACCCCCCCCCCCCTCCCCCCGTTTGTTTGCATTTCAGAGGTTGGATTGTCACAGTTCAACTGCCACACCCTTGTTTTATTTTTCGTTGGCTGGAAAGTATCATGTCAGGCAAGCTCCCCCCCCCCCCCCCCCCCCTCCCCAAAAAAAAAAAAAAAAAAAAAAAAAAAAATTCTTTGTATGCTACTGCACTGGGTGTGGCCTTCCCAATGGAAGCAACCGTACCTGAATTTTTCCACCTGTATAGAATGCTTCAAACTTGGAATGCACAGCCAAACTGCAAAAGAACAAAATATTATGTCAACAATAATCAAAACCCTTGTGTATGTAGCATCACATAGTTCTACTGACTTTCTGTAACGAGTAAACCTAACAATTGCAAGGAAGTGTTTGAAATCACACACTATATGATGCAATGGTCTGTTTATTGGCCAGCCGTACACATGCTGAGCAACACACATCGGCTCCAGTGGTCCTCTCCCACAGCAAGGCTGTCGAGGCCAGACATGTTGGCGCAGTTACTATTAACGCAGAACTTTATTATCATTATTATTCTTTTTTCTCAGGGCACAACCTCCAGCAAGTGCCAAATACTTCAAAATGCTGGTCACTCAACTGGAAACACTGATCAGGAATGTGCCAAATGTTGGGACAATGACTGTAGATCTAGATTCAATTCAATTCAAATAACTTTATTTATCCCTTAAAGGGCAATTACATTTGTGTGAAAGTCATTTAATAAACATTAATTAATATCAGGACATTCTAATATCCCATTTGTACCTGATATTAATATTCTAAATCTGTAAGACTTATAATACTAATATTAAGACATATTAAAATTCTAAACTAATACAATTACTAAAACATTAAAAAAAATTAAAGAGCATTATTAACGACATTATCAGTGAACACATTAACGTCTTACTTTCCACTTACACCCTCTACAACTGTCCATCCAGGCCAGCGATACCCACGTGATGAAACAGCTGCATAAACACACACACACCGGCAAATCACACACACACACTTTTAATACCTGTGTAGATTATAAAATATTTAACAGTTGTACGGCAACAGGGATGAAAGACAGTTTCCTACGGTTGGCTTTACATGGTGGTTGTCTGTATCAGCGGCCAGACGGTAGCAATTCAAAGAGGTCTTTCATCACGTGAGCATCATTAGCCAGGATGGAAGTAGCTTTTCTTACAATCTGATGGTCGCAGAACACGGCTAGACTTCTCTGTTCTTCCCCAATGATCTTGGAGCTGAGATTAACAATTCTCTGAAGACTGTTTTTGTTTTTAACACTAAGATTTGGGAACCAGCAAATGAACAAAAAAGTCAGGACGCTTTCTAAGAAAGATTTGTAAAACAAAGTTAAAATGGTCCTGTCAACAGAGAAAGTGTTCAGCTTTCTCAGAAAATACAATCTCTGTTGGCCCTTCTTCACAACAGTTTCAGTATTGTCATCCCAACTGAGTTTATCATCGAAGATGGTGCCTAAGTATTTATACTTCTGGACAATGGCAAATTCCTTATCATGTATAATTTAATCATCATAATAGTCTTACTGTGATCCTGCTTGTTCATCCTAAAATCAACAATAAGGTCACATGTCTCACCCACGTTAAGCTCTAAAAAAGAATCATCGCACCATTGAACAAAGTCAGTCAATGATGGTCCATGTTAATCAGATGACCCTTGCTGAAGGGAAAGCAAGGCGCTGTCATCTGAAAACTTGACAATGTAACTGTCAGCATGACAACTCCTACAATTGTCAGTGTACAAGATGTAAAGGAGTGGAGATAAGCAGCACCCCTGGGGGGACCCGGTGCACGTGACAGCAGTACTAGAGAAGCGACCATTAACTAAAACACGTTGTGGTCTATCGATAGGGAAATCTGTAATCCACAAAACAAGCTGTGGGTGAAGGTGTGGTCCTTTCTACAGATGAAAAAAGGCATAGATCCTCAAGGGTACACCATGCAAGTTACAGGACCGTAACCCATAAAAATCTGTGCCTAAATTTTGCTTTTTCAGTTCACACAGTTTTAATTTCCAGGCTGAGTGGGGGAAAGGGAGGGAGATGCGCTATTGTGGTTTGCAGTCAGTTTAAGCCCTTTCTTTTGTTTTTTAGTAACCGTACATAAATGAACACACTTTTCTCCCGTCTTTTGTTCTGGTAAAGACAGAGTCGGGTTCACTACAGAATATACTTGAATCTGCTGAGGCACATATACTTCTGAAAACTCAGAAATTACTAACATGGGCTTGGACTGGGCTGTTAGTATTTGGTTGAGGGCTGGGAGCCACAGTACAAGGCTTGAACCAGCCTTGAAGGCCGCTTTCAGCGGAACTGCCATCAGCTGGTACGGCAGAAGGTTCCCTGTTCTGTCTGATTGAGTCTGATGTGCACAGAGACAAATGAACCTGACAAGAAACATTTATTTCACCGTTACCTCATACTTTCACGAAGATAAATATATTCTCGTTTTTACATCAAACGGATGGCATTCACTGTTTAGCAATGTTCGCCTATAACTATAGACAAAACTCCCCAAGAGGCATAGATCTTCATGAGTTCCGCGCAGAGTGTGGGGGCTTGTGAGCTAAATGTATTTCTGAGTCGAATTACCTTCATGCTGCTATGTTTACGTAGTTTAATCGGGTTGTGGTGATGAAAAGAACACAGGCAAAACGCCGACAGCTAGAAGAGTCACATATGCTCTAGGGCTGGAGTAGGCGCGGTCATAAGAATCTGTATGTATCTTGGTGGCTAGTCTTGCCTCTATGCTGCTATGCTTACGCAACCGGGATAAAATCGCGACCACCGAGCCCAAAAGAAAACACCCATGGCTGTCAACACGCGCGATTCGACGAACGTCCCAGCTCTGCGGAGTAGAATAGCGCGACGCTCATGCTCCCTATAGGTTCACGGCATTGCAAACTCGAGTCTGGAGACTAACTGTAAAGCACTATGACTAGAAGTAGAACAGCATTCATCATGAAAACATCTGTGTGTAGGTAACAGAGAATCGTCGGTGCAATAGCATCACGCGCTGTTTCTCAATATACGTGCATAGGCCACAACGCGTTGCCTTCGTCGATTAAAGGATCTTGTAAGTTTAGAAAGATAATAGGATTACTTTGTCTTCAATGGTCCCATTGCAGCTGTTCGCTACTTTCCCTTGCTGCGGTATGCAACGTGCTTTAGAATGTTGACAGGTTGGAGGAGCACGTGCTTCCGGATCACACGAGATCAAAATACGCGAGATTTCATCTGACCAATCAGCGGAGGAACAGTATCAAGGATAAATCCACGATAGCTCAGAGGAAAAACATTCTTTTCCGGGGTAGAAGGTAATCTTGCTGCACAACATTCCTCTAGGTATATATTCTGCTTGCTTGTTGTTTAATTTGCTCTGTCGTTTATGTCTAATACACGTTAAACTATCCACTAATATGTACTTTTAGTGAACAAAGTTGTGTAACTAGGTTTGAAGGCTGCAAAGAGAGTTTGATGTAAGGTGAATGTGCTGGTGCTTGCATTACCGGTATCGGTGTCAGAAACCATTTTGTTTTGGTCATGACTGTGGGGGTCTGTTATTGCGCAGTGGATTTTATTTCGATCGTTTTCTGATGTAGCGTCTGTTCAGTTCTACACTGCTTACTGAATCTTTACTTAGCGCAGGTGTTTAACGCGCACGGATTAAGAGGCGATTAAAAGTTTGTGGGCGTGGGCGTCCGTGTATTGCGACACAGGCACACCCTCCACAGTACAGATCCATTGCTGTCAAATACCGGACCACACTGGAATGCACCGGCCTACATTTTGTAGTCGTTATACTAGCGCCTTTATCAAACCTTTGTCATTAAAAAATGCAAAAGAAGCTCTGACAGTATCCCATTTTAGCCTCGTTTGTGTGTATTTCACTTTCATTCTCTTGTCCTGTTGGTAAGAACGAAGATACATTCTTGATTATTCTAAGGTGATCGAGCTAATCGATGTAAATGTACCAATTGTTTTAGTCCAGTTTCATCTAACAAAGTCCTGATCTGATACCTACCGGTAGACAATGCCTTAAACCATTTAACCCCAAGGCAGCATTCCCAAATTTGGGAGGTTTTACCTAAGTTAAGTGAAACCTCCCAAATTAGGCTATCGACTGTACCACTTGATAATGACATGATAATTCAAAGATGGTGCCAGATAAGCCTGACACCTAATGGAGCCAAGCTTCTTTGGCACTACCCATGAATTATCTTGGTCGAGCCACTTCTTGCTGTAGCGCGTCTGGCTAATGGGTTAAACTTGGGTATTTCTAGCCTAGTTCTCACTTGGTTTAACCCATATTACATCCTGATTGTGATTTTGTACAGTTTGCTTATTGTCCTCTGAAGGCTACATTACAGATCAGGAGATAAATCACCTGTTTTAGTTAAAGGGTGGTGCCAGAATAGCTTGGCACCTCAGGCACCAAGCTATTCTGGCACCACCCTTGAATCAGTCAAATTTATTTCAATTCCAAACAATTGGTGTATCAAGATGAAAAGGGCTAATATTCTTAGTCGTGCTCCACCACTACTATAAACAGTCATAACACTACTAGTTGCTGCATGCACTATATGTTTATTGTATCAGTGAATGTTGTGGTGTGCAGGTGCAAGTGATCAAATAAGGATGGGTAAACACAAGAAGCATGGACACAGCTCCTCCTCTTCCTCTAGCAGTTCTTCAGATTCGTCGGACGATGAGTGGAAGCATCTGCCCAAGCATGAGAAGAAGTCACGCAAGAAGTGGAAGAAGCAGATGAGAAAGGTAATGACTTGCAAATGGTTGTGATATCCCTTAATATGCCCCTCACTTTCACCTAGCAGTAATCTTTCTCCATGCTCACCTCATTGAACTAGTGAATAAGGTGAGGGGTGTCAGTCCTGTTTCTGAGGCGCCAAGCTATTCTGACACCACCATTGAACTAAAATGGTTAATTACTTACTACTAAAGTTAGTTACTTACTACTAAAGTAGTACTTCAACCTCCGCCGCATCAGTCAGATCAGAAAATACCTCACTACCGAAGCTGCCACCAAACTTGCTGTCTCTCTCATCCTATCTCGCATCGACTACTGCAATTCTCTCCTTTGCAGCCTCCCTCACTCCACCATTTTCACTCTCCAGCGCGTCCAGAACAATGCTGCCCGCCTCGTCCTCAGAAAGAAAAAATCCGACCACATCACTTTCCTGCTCCAGCTCCTTCACTGGCTTCCCATCCCCCAACGCATCTAATACAAGATTCTGTCTCTCTGCTACAAATCCCTGAACAACTGCGCTCCTGCCTATCTCTCCAACTTACTTCACCCCTACACTCCTCTCCGCTCCGCCTCCGACCCTCTCCGCCTCCACATCCCCCGCACCAAACTCAGCACTTTCGGCCCCCGCTCCTTGTCAGTATACGGTCCATCCACCTGGAACACTCTCCCACTCTCTCTCCGTCAGAAACACTCTCTCTCCTCCTTCCAGTCCACCCTCAAAACTCCCCCCTTTCAACAGTTCTAGCACCATACCACCACACTCCCCACCCCAAGCTGACTGTCGTAATGTATTTCACTATTTGTGGTACGTGAGTCGTCAAAAGCGTGCGTGCGCGCGTGAGTTGTGAGTGCGCGCTTAGAGTTATTATTATTATAAGATAAGCGCATTATAAATACCGTAATTATTATTATTATTATGTTAATCTCTCTCCTAAATTGTAATGTAGCCTTCATAGGATAATAAGCAATAAAAAAAAAATCAACCTCAGGATGTAATGGGTTAAATCGAGACTCGCTGCATCCACATATGCTGTGTCTGAATGCAGCAAGTCGCAAATATGTTAAACTACATTTTAGCAGTTGGTTCAAATAAAAAAAGAGCAGGATCAAGTCTCCTGTGTATTTTCACTCCTCCCTTGCCACTGGACACATGTTTGTTTCCTCAAAAACATTACCGATGACATGACTTTGTGGAAATGTCTACTACTAGCTCAATTTTAGCCTACTTACCCGTTGTGTGCCTACACAACCCGCTAGGCACTCGGGGAACCCCAGAGGGGCCGAGAGTTATCTCCCGCTCCTTCCTTACCGGTTCCCGTCATGAGACCAACCAGTCTTGCTACTTCACTCATGCCGAGAAGACGTGTCGGGCTTTGCTCTGCTGTGCCTCGACCGGTCTTCGTCTTGCCTACGCTCGTTCCGACTTCTCTTCCGTGCCTGCCGCCTTCTAGCGCTGCCTGCTTCTTCCTTTGCGCCGTTCCGGGTTTCCTCGGCTCTCCTCTGTGCTGTGACTGCTGTATGGCTACCCTTCCCCCCGTTCCCGCTTCGGCTTGGAGGTAAGGTAACGGTAGCTACCCACAGCCGGCCCTTGGGTCGAGAGCCGGCTGCCGTGGGACTCGTCTTTCGTTGTGGTTACGACATAAGGGCACCAACTATTGAGCTTAATTTCCGTGCCTTGCACAGCCTTCTTGCGACTCTCCTAGTGGGACGTCGCCTTCTCTCTCCTGGTTATGCCTCGTTAGCTTACGAGTAGACTTTGCCTTTCAGACGCTGGTTTTCGTAGGGCCTGGCGGCACCCACGTTCCATTCGTCCAGCTTAAAGGCCCTTTAGCCCTTGGAGAGTATAACCACTGTTTCACGCGCCGGCGGTCACGGCGCCTGGAGTACCTTGGTGGACAGGGGGATGTAGCTTAGTGGATAAGACGCTGCGCTGGCAGTCGTAAGATCCCGGGTTCGAATCCCCTGGTGGGCAGGAATGGGATATGGACTTTTCCTCAATCCCATCTAGTCAAATTTACTACAGACTCGTCTTACGTTTGCCTGTCTCGCCTTCACGTGCACAGCACGCATAATCATCAAGTGCACATGATAAAAATCCCATTCCCACTAATTGAAAAGAGAATGCTCGGTAGGGCTGCTGAGATGGAAACAGAATTATATCACAAAAATGAGGGCTCGGCGCCCTCTTGCCTGTGTTTGCGACCTTGCTATGCCCTTTGTCTGTTACAGAACCCAAATGCTTATGTGCTCCCAATGGGGCAACTTCCAGTGCCGACGGATGACCATGCGGTCTGCCTCCCTTGTGCGGGCTGCTACCCGGACCACCTTTGTGATGTCTGTGCGACCTGGCCGGAGATGTTTGGTCGGACCTCTGGAGCCTGTACCGACGAGAGCGGCCCTGCCTGCTTCCTCACTTCCGGCTCCGGTTGATTCTTCTGCAGCCCTTACGGTGCTGACCGCCCATTCCCGCCCTGGCCTCACGGAAAGGATTCCCGTTGGGACTCGGTGTTGCTGGCTGACCAGAGGACCGCCACTGCTGCCACGCCCGCTGACCCTTCCGGAGGGTCTGTTTGCCGGCAGAGCGCCCGCCTCACTGAGCCCGGCCTGCAGCAGTCTGCCCTGAGCCGTCCCACGTTGACTGGCCTTCCTCACCCGTCTCTCCCCACAAGCCCGCTGATCCTTCCGGAGGATCTGAACGCCGGCATAGCGCCCTGCTCTCGGAGTCTGGCCAAGAGAGGCGTCAGCTTTAGCTTGTGCGACACAGTCACGCCCCGACTCCCACCGTTCCACTTTCAGTTCACTTGCTGGCTGATCAGAGGACTGCCACTGCTGCCACGCCTGCTGACCCTTCCGGAGGGTCTGTTTGCCGGCAGAGCGCCCACCTCACTGAGCCCGGCCTGCAGCAGTCCGCCATGTGCTGTCCCACGTGACTGGCCTTCCTCATCCTTCTCTCCCCATTAAGCCCGCTGATCCTTCCGGAGGATCTGAACGCCAGCGTAGCGCCCTACTCACTGAGTCTGGCCAGGAGAGACGTCAGCCCTAGCTTGCGCGACTCAGTCGCGCCCCCGACTCCTGCTGTTCCACTTTCAGTTCAGGACACTAGCGCTCGCCGCTCGAGCGCCTTCGGAAGGTTTGTTCCTCCCTGCGGGATAGCCTCCGCGCCACCTACCCCTCCCTCCGCTTCGCGCTCGCCCCCGCTCCGTTTGACGCGTCCGCCGCGCCGCCGCCGTCTTCGGCCCCCCTCCCTCGGCGGCGCTCCTCTTCGGTTGTTCGCAGTCCACGTTCCAGACGTCATTCTCCGCTTCGGACAGGACTCTTCCTCGCTCTTCCTGGCGTTCGCTTCGTCGTTCGCGGCCGCCTCGTCGCTCATTGCTCATCTCCGGGTGTTCCGCGTTACTCAGGACGGTGCCCTGCCCACGCCTCGGCCTACGACTTCGGTGTCCCGCCCGCCCCTTCCCCGCTCCTGGACGTAGAGGCTCTTAGCTTGCTGCCCGAGGACTCCGTCTCGGCCCTTCTGGATGAGGTTGGTCGCTCCCTTCACCCGCGGACTTCGGGAATGCTGCCCTTCGGCTCTTCGTCGTGTCACGTGCGGAGTCCCTCTTGCCTTGGATGGAACTGCCAGGATCATCGCGGTGACTTGGCCAGCTGACGCCTGCCCCCCCTCCCCCCTCCCCCCCCCCCCCCCTGAGAGGAAGGTCTCCGCCTTCATGGTTAGCGAGCGTCAGGTCTAGAGGGTCAAGTTGCATCCCCAGCCGTCCGGACTTAGGAACTGCGAGATGCTGTCTCGGCGCACCGGCTACTTGCCACGCCACGCGAGCCGGTGTTCTTCTCCGATCGTCGCTGGCCAGCTGGCCTGGACGTCGCCTCCCGTCGGGACTGGTTGTCGGCCTTCCCAGGCTTCTCCATCCCTTTTCCTGCGCGGGACCCCCCTGCCTGGTCACAAGCTGGCGGCCCACGCTTCTTAGATGTTGCCTTTCCCTGTGGTCTGGTAGGACAGCGTCCCTGATCCGGAACACCTTAGCCTGCGCCGGTTTCCTGGAGCTCTCCTCTCTAGCCATGGTTCGTCGGGTGGAGGACTCCTGGCACCCTTCCATCACGCCTCCGGGTTGATCTCCTCTTCTTAGCGGAGTCGCCTACCGCGCCGCCTACCTCGCGTCGGTCTACGCTTGGCTGCCTCCGCCGATTGTGCCCTGACCCCGCCTTGGCCGTCTTTTTCCCTCGAGGTCTCATGTTCTCCATGTTTCACTGAGGCCTCCGCGCGGCGGGAGGTGTCTCCTCCCTCAGGTAAGTTGCCACGGAGGTTTTCCGATTCTCAGACTCGCCAGCCTTCTACAGCCGCCGGTTCTTCGTTCCGAAGCCTGGAGGGAGTGGCGTCAGGTTTCTTCTCTCGGCCTGTACAGATTACGGCCCTCCTTCCGGACGGAGACTGCCAGAGCCCTGAAAGCAGCGGTCCAGCCTTAGACTTCGCAGTCGGCTTGGACCTTTCCGATGTGTACCTGCTGTCTCGATGTTCCAGGCCCCCAGGAAGTTCGCTGGTTGCGATCGACGGCGTCTTCTCCAGTTTCCCGCGCTCCTGTTCGGTCTCAACCTCTGCCCTGGCGGTTCACTGGGCTGATGGACTCCTTAGTCGCCAAGGCCCGACAGTCCTCCTCCAGTCCGACGTCGTTCTACCCAGACGACCTCTTCCTTCGCCGCCAGTCCGAGAGCTCTCTCGCGACAGACAAGGACGCGCTACTGCACCTCCTGACGCTCTTGGGGCTTCCTAGTAAACGAGGGCAAGTCTGATCTCACTCCTTCCTAGGTTGTCTCTACGCCCAGCTGTTTCAGCTGCATCTCCTACTCCTTGGGTGCCCGGCTTCCGGCGACGTATCGACGATGGCGCCGGTGCCCCAGATTCTGTCGCCTCGCCTTCGTCGGTGGACCGACGCTGCTTGGCTAGCTTCGGCAGTTCCCCGGGCATCTTCTCCGCCCCAGTACTCTCTGGGTTCGACGCAAGCCTCTCTGGGTGGGTTGCTCATCTCCTGCCTCGGTTTCTCTCGACTTCCAGCCCTCGGCCCTCGGATTAACGCACTATCTCATAGTCTGGCCAGTGATGCAGGTCGTTGACAAGCCCTTCATTGCTGGGATGACCTCCTCAGACACAAGGAGCTGCTCGCCCTCTCTGACAACACACCTTTGGTGGATTACTTCCAGTTACAAGGTGGCACACGCTCTCCCGAGCTTGGTATGCTTCTCTACCAGAGCTGGCGTTGGTGCGAGGACCGGACCTTCTTGGCGAGCCCGACACATTCCCGGACAGCTGTACGTCTGGACCGACTCGCTGTCTCGCCGCGGCCAGCTCTTACACGCGGATTGGACCCTTCGGCAGGACATCTATCGGTGGACCCGCGCCCGTTAGGAGTCTCCCCAGGTCGACCTGTTCGCCACAAGGTGGAACCTTCGGCTTCCCCTCTTCGTCCCCCCGATTCCCGATCCCCGTGCTTGGGCTGTCGATGCGCGCTCCATTCCCTGGGACGTCCTGGCGGCCTCCGCCTTTCCTCGACGGTCCTCGTACCCAAAGTCCTCCTCAACCTTCGGCGCTGCTCGGCGGCCCTCCTGTTAGTCGCTCCGTTCGCCTGGATCCACCACTGGAACACCGGCCTTCTCAGCCTTGCCACGCCCCCCCCCCCCCCCCCCCCCCCCCATGCGCCTTCCCACTCCTCGCACCATGCTCAAGCCACCGCGCCAGCCGCTGTTCCTTCCTGCCCGGAGCGGCTCATCCTTCACGACTGGAGGTTGTGCGGCAAGCCCTTGGTGTTAGAGGCTACTCGGGTACAGCGGTGGAGGCGATCGCTGCGGCCTGCAGACCTTCGGCCATTCGAGTCTACGTGGGACATGGCGAGTCCTGTGTTCCTGATGCCCCGATCACAGCCTGAACCTCATGGATTTGTCGTATCCGCAGCTGGCGGACCTCTATCTGGCTCGGCTGAGACCTAGACCTAGCCCCTTCACGGTGAGGGGTCACCTGTCCAGGTTCGCTTACACGTTGACACCGCGGACAACCAGACCCGGGCGCCTGCACAGACCTCGCCGACCTTATGGGACACTTTGGCAGCCGGCGCCCGGCCTACCGCTCGCTCCTCCCCCGCTGGGACCTACCCTGGGTGCTAACGTGGTTGAATTCTGCCTGATTCGAACCCTTACAGTGGCCCGTTCGCAGATGTGACACGCTACACGTGCTTCCTGCTGGCCCGGGCTACCACCTCACGGCGGAGCGAGCTACATGCGCTTAGGTGCGTCCTATCTGCTTACAGTTCTGAGCAGACGGGTCCGTGCTACTTCTCACTGCCCCGGCCTTCCTTGCCAAACAGGTCTCCTCTGACCGCGCCGCAGGTTTCACCTTACGGCCACTACGAAACAAACCCCTGTCACAGGAGACCAGGTAACAGGATCCCGTGCGCACCTTTTGACTGCTCTGCGACAATCTAAACCCTTCCGCAGAGGGCGTGCACGCCTCTCCCTACCTCTGAGACCGGCGGAATGACATAACAGCCCAGACGTTCTCTTCCTGGCTCCCTGAGTCATATGCTCCGCCTATCAAGATATCTCCCTGCAGGGAGCAAAGAGGCTGCACATATGTGCACATGAGGTACGAGCCACGGCCACGAGCGCCACGTTTGTTAGAAACTGCGCTGTCACTGACATTGTGGCTACCTTGGACGGGAAGACTGAATCTGTATTCGCCCGCTTCTACCTCAGGGACCTGGCGGGCCAGCGAGAGAATCTCGCAATGGTGGGGGACATCGCCGCGGCGCAACACTCCCTACCGGCGCCGTTGGTATGCACTTCGCTAAAATTGTTGGGAGTTTGCGACTGGGAGGACGGCTCTGTTCCCTCCTAGGGAGTTGTCATGCGGCACCCTCCGCCTGATCGCAATTCTTCCACAAAGTCATGTCATCGGTAATGTTTTTGAGGAAACAAATTCATTTTTCTCTAAAAGGTATTTTTTCGAAAAATACTTACCGATGACATGACTCGGATGGCCCTCCCACCTGCCCCGCTTGCCGCTTTCGAGCGAAGTATCTGACTGGTTGGTCTCGTGACAGGAACCGGTAAGGAAGGAGAGGGAGATAACTCTCAGCCCCTCTGGGGTTCCCCGAGTGCCTAGCGGGTTGTGTAGGCACACAACGGGTAAGTAGGCTAAAATTGAGCTAGTAGTAGACATTTCCACAAAGTCATGTCATCGGTATTTTTCGAAAAAATACCTTTTAGAGAAAAATGAATTTTATTTCTGAAATCTATGTTCTTTCAATGAGCAGATATCAGTGCAATCCAAGGAACGTGGATGCAAATTTGTCTCATCAAGAGGCATAGATTCTCATGAGCCCCTGCAGTTGTGGGGGCTCATGAGGATCTATGCCTCCTGCACATGGATTGTGTTCATTTTTTCTTGACATTGAAGGGGTTACGTTAACTCTCTCCCAAGTGTTATCTCTGTGATTTTGTAATTGTCTCTTGCTATCACTATCAGTATTATGTTACATTGTACTAATATTGCTGTATATTGTTTCAGGGCAGGGTCCCACCTGGCACTGTTCCGGTAAATATTATTTTATTTCTTACAAATCAGATGCTATAATAGTGAATGTACAATATGCACATATATGCAGATTCCATATTGATTATGTGGACTCGATTAAGTATTGTAATTTTCTTAAATTTGCTATATTTGTACAGGCAGTGGTAATAATTATATAAGATTAGTTTAAGATTCTACTGTCTACTTTAATATCATACTAATAATAACCTTCAAATTAATGATACTCTAACTCTAAGCGCTTTACAAACCCAAAATAAAAGAACAAAAGGGTACAAGAAAAGTAAATGTTAAACTAAAATGACACAGCTTACATTACATCAATCTCTTTCACACACACACACACACACACACACACACACACACACACACACACACACACACACACACACACACACACACACACACACACACTAATGATAATAATAATAATAAATGAATATAGTGTTTGTTCTTTAATGTCTCAATATGTTCTACAAAAACAACGGAGGACAAAGTTCACAAACTGCAAAAACATTGAAAGATCTTTGACGCACATGTATATGAGTATGATCTAGCCAGCATCATGAAATAATGCACTGACATGATTATTACTGGGTATGGCCACACAACTTTGAAAATTGTGTGTTAACCCCCAGGTGCACTAGAGTTGCAACCTGATAAGAAAATCCATACTGTTATTTTAACTCCTTCACGGCCAGCCGAATCCGGATGTGCGGCTTATGCCGCGCATCCGGATGTGGCTGTCCGCAAATGAGTTAACAAGATTTTGATGTCATACCTATTTGGCTCACCTGCGAAGCAAAAGTGAGCCTATGTTCTGGGCTGGTGGTCATCATTTTTGCAAGCTTTTCAATGAAATTTGGCACAAAGGTAGCTGATGATAAGACCTTCCTTTGTAATTGTATACTAATTTAGTCGAATCATTGCAAAGGTCAAGGCTCATGGGGGTTTCACACTTACAGATGTGTGAAACTGATTACTTACAGATGTGTGAAACTGATTACTTACGATGTGTGAAACTGATTACTTACAGATGTGTGAAACTGATTACATTTTTAGAAAACATGGATTTACTTATTGTCACACGTGTGGATTGGTCATACATGTGAGCCATAAGGGCATTTGTCTTTCTTGTTTTTAAATAATCCCGGCAACCGTATCACACCACTCGTCCACACACACATGAATATGATGTATGGCTGAAGGGTGGTGCATGATTTGCCTGGTACCAGGGCAATCTGTTGTCAACCTTGAACTATAGTGGTTTTTGTATTCACTGCGACTAGTTACCTCCCTAGATCCCCTTCTTTCTGTTTTTTGTTCATTTTTAAAAAGAATCACCCCAGTGCATTGGTACACAGCACCCACACTGGTACAATTTCATGTTGTTTTTGTTTTTCTGGTGTACCAATAAATGAATGATACTATGCAGCTCTATTGTGCGCGCAGTCAGTGGTACTGTTAACAGTAATGCTGGTTGTACAAGGGGGTTAATTGTGTTGAAGGGGTCTTTTTAAAAAATGTAGGCATACATCTACCTAGTGTAAAGCTAGTGAGCGTGATTCCACTCAGGTGTAAATTTCGTCCAAATTACTCGGTTGGGTTCAAGTTTGAGTTGATTCATCCTGGGTGGATTTATGTTGGGTAGATTCACACTGGATATATATTCATGTCTATTATGTGTATAATCTTAACAGGATAAATTAACATGGTGGATTCATGCTGCATGGAATTTTGCAGGGTAGATTCACCCTGGGTAGATTTACACCTAAATATTGTGAGTTTGACCTTATGGACTAGTACCTTTGCTGATTTCAGAGTTTTTTGTCTTTTCATTGATGTCTTCTTTTCTTTGTACACTGCAGCCTTGGGGAGGTTCACCATACTACTACACAACGAAGCATGGCGGAAAACATGGTAAGCACTATGGAACCCCAGGCCATGGGGCTCCTGGGGGCTACCCCGCTCATGGAGTACCAGGGGCCTACCCCGCTCACGGAGTACCAGGGGCCTACCCCGCTCACGGAGTACCAGGGGCCTACCCCGCTCATGGAGCTCCGGGGGCCTACCCTGCTCAACCTTACCCCGGTGCTCCGGGCATGGCCGGTCATGCCCCTCCCCCTGCGGCTTATCCTCCCGGCCCAGCAGCTTACGGTGCACCGGGTCAGCAGCCTTACGCAGGTTATCCTGCACAGTATCCTGCAGGGCAAGGTTAGTAGCTATTTAATTGACCTAACTCCCTTGTGCATGCAGTTGCCAAAATCATTAACCCTTTTCATCCTGATACACTATTGCTTGAAATAAATTTGACTATGATAGTTCAAGGATGCCGCCAGTATAGCTTGGCGCCTGGGGCACTAAGCTAGTCTGGCACCACCTCTGAACTAAAATGATTGATCTGTCTTGTAATCTGTAATGTAGCTTTCTTAGGACAATAAGCAAATTTTAAAAAAATCGGCCTCGTGGTGTAATGGGTTAAACCAACGAAATAGTTAAAGTCCTTGTGCAAGTAGCCACCAAAAACTGAGCAGTTCTGGTGACTGCATGCACAAGGGGGTTAACCTGTATGGAATTTGCTGGGAAAGTAATTGCTCAGGGAGCCTTTTCTGTAATATTGGTACTACATGTATTACAAGGGGTATTGATTTTCATGAGCCACTGCCATTGCAGCCTCTGCCTCATTTGCACTAGAACCTTTTTAGTTTGAAGCGTGGAACTAAACTGTTATTTTGTTGATACATGCAGATTACATCAGATTCAGTATAATTTTTATAAAGCTGTCAAGATGTAGTGAGGTTGTGGGCACATGACAGTAGCATTGTTGTTGGTGATCTGCCTTGGTCAGTCTCTCCATTTATATCTGAAACAAAAAATACAGATAATGCTGCAGTGTGAACAGTGCCATAATTATGCAAGCTACTACATTATAATACTTACGGATAAAGATATAAAACAATGGCTTTAGTTCAAGGGTGGTGCCATTCTAGCACTACCCTTGAGCTATTTTAGTCAAACTTATTTCACACACTGGTGTATTTCGAATGATAAGGGTTAAATCTGTCAAATCGTTTACTGTTTATGTGGCATCTTGCCTTTGTTTAGTGTACAATGACTTGTAGAATAAAGGAATCCTGACATCTGAAAGGAAAATCAGATTTTGCCACAGGACTATGCACACAGTTTGGAATTGATCCTTTTATGCTTTCATTTCCACATTTGCAGTGTTACTGTAATCTTACATTCCTGCCGTCTAAGTGCACATCTCATCCTTTCCTTGACATTGTAGGTCCACCACAACATGCTCCACCTGGGGGTTACCCAGCTCCGGGTTATGGGCCAGGAGGTTTCACACAGCCACAACAAGGATGTAAGTATATATATATATATATATATGTATATTTGTGTGTGTTGCCATTGTTGTCATCATTATACAGGTCAGGCTAAGCATTACAGGCAGCAGTGTACTGTAAAATTAGATATCGTGGATGCAATTCCCAAGAGAACACCAGGTCAGAGGTGAACGAAAGGTCCCCAGGTTCCTGTCAGCGTTAGTTGGCCCATGCACAGCTCTAGGACTTTTGGTTTTGTTTCTATGAGCAGAGCACTTTACTAAAACAACAACAACAAACAACAACTAAGGTCATGAGGTCACATTGATTGAGATTGAGAAATGTGTGTTTGTTGTCTGTCATGTGGTAACGTCACTGCATGCATTATTGTAAACCAGCCAGGCAGCCAGCCGGTCACTCAGATCAAGTATTTGTCAAATCTGTGTCTTAAAATGCTTCATCCATAATACATTCTACCCCAGGGCTGAAATCCCCAAATTTTGAAGTTGCCCTCTGAAGGACTGTATTACAATTCTAGAGACAGATTGAGCATGATAGATCAAGGTGGTGCCAGAATAGCTTGACACCTATGAGCGCCAAGCTGTTCTAGCACCACTTTTGAACTATCATGCTCGATCCATGTCTTGCTGTGTTGTGTCGGGGCTGAATGAGATAATGTATCCTAACATTGATGGATTGTTTAAAACCACACAAACAACAAGGACTCTTTCTCCTGTGAGGTGTAAGATAACAGGGCTGCAATAACACTTGCGTCTACTATGATGTAAGCTGCACACAGCTGTCTCGCATCTCTCACTCTCAGATCTTATTGAATTCAGGTAACATGTCGGTTTCAAAATTTTAAAAGGTTTATTGCAGGAAAAAGCTGCAGGAGAATAAATGTCCTCTGTTCGGTCCTTTATTCTTTCTGTTTTGTCTCGCAATCTCTCACTTATGCAACTTTGGGCATGGGTGTTTTATCCTTCTGTAGATAAGTGAGCAGACAACTAAGACGGAATGTTGTTTGTTTCAGATTATCCCCGTTAAGCTGTTGAGAAGGGTGTGGAGTCATGCCATGCTGAGGGTCAAACAGATTAAGTGATCAGTAGATGGCTTTGACTTTAACTCCTTGTGCATGCAGTCTGTTAACCCCTCACTGAAAATACTGAACAGGATCCAACTGTAAGAGATATGGGTCATCTGTTGCGGGGGCGTATGAGGATCTATGCCAGTTGTGTACCCCGTTTTGTGTCAATGTTCCTCATTAAGTCCCTTCTATTTAAGGGACTTTTTAGGATGGGTCATGGTGGGGCGAATTTAATAGCATGTCCATGATGTCAAAGGCGGGCAGCCTAAACCTCTAACAATTTAAGTAACAAGATAAAATTATGTCATATCTAGTTAAGCTAACCTCGCTGCTGAACGTACATTTGGCACAGAATGCCGTATGTATGTATATATGTGTACATATGTATGTAAACAAGAGAATCTCTGATATTTCTGTGCACACAACCTTGAAAGTTGGCGAAATACTTTCTTAAGTGGGTGGCTAAGAGAGCCTCCGAGCATATTGTAATTGAATGTCTCATTGAAGACATAAACAACCGTTTATAGGAAGTTGGTTGACCCTGATTAGAGACCGTAATTTTTGTCATATTTACTTGAACTTTTGCATATAGCTAGTTTGGAGAAAGGCATTGGATGACTTCGTTAGCCATCTTTGTATCCTTTCAACTTCTTTAGTAAAAAGTAAACCACGCAGGCACTGACATAATACTCTAAATATGACATCATTCTCTCTCTCGTGCATGGCTCTCTCTCACACAAACATGCACTCATCTCCAGAAGGAATAGATCCTCATGTGCCCTCCAGACGCATGATGATCTATGCCTCTTGGAGATGTTTGGAGCGCATGCGCATGCACGCACTAACACGAACACACACAATTCAACGTGCTTTCAGAAGAGCATGCGGGTGACCCATCTACTTAGTATATTATGTAGCTAGGTAAAGTCAACCTGCTTTCACACAAATTATAGCAAGACTGAAATTGTACCGCGAAGTTCTAGATTTGTCACCATTTTCTCAAGGATATGAAGCGAAAGTGAAACTCGTATCACGTAAAATATAAAATTACGTCATGACATTTGACAAATCAGTTACGCGTATGTCCTGCGCCCCTTATAGAACTCACTGTCGCATTGGCAGATCTGCGAGACTTTCATTTTTTCAATAGGATATAATTCAACATCAGAATCAGGTCAAAGACAAAAGGTAGAGACCATTGACAGCGAGGACAGCTCTCATATAGAAGGGACTTTGTGGGTTATGGTTCATCCCATCTATTTTTTTTTGGCATCGAATTACCAAAGAATTCAAACACAGTCTGTATCCATTGGCAATGAAGAGTGAGAAGTAACGGTGGCTGCATGCTCAAGGGGATTAACTTGGCATTTGAGTTTCAGCAAAATCATTAACTTATGTAGACATCAATACATGTTACTTTAACTGTTGGTTACATACTGTTGCAGTGTTGGGTTGGTGAGAATGCTTAGACACATTTCTTATAAACAGGTGAATGGTAGGAAATTAATGGAAAAAACACCCATCAAATTAAACCTCCACCGCTAGTCATCTAGATGTGTAATATTTACATGACCCCATGTAAATATTACCCAATTGTTTTGAAACGTTTGAGACATAATAAAAATAATGAACATAGTTATCTGTCAGCTTAGAAATTTTATGGTTCAAGACACTTTAATGTGTTGTGCAAAAGTCAAATGTTAAAGAACGAATAATATACATACCAAGTTGTATCATGAGGAAATGTTCATTGTACTGGTAACACAGTATTTGCATACATGGTAAAAGTTCAACTTAAAAGATACCTAGCCTAGCATCTTCATGAACCAACTCGATGCCAAGGAAACTTTAACAATACCCAACTGCAAGAAACAGATCCTCACGATCCCCAGCAGTTGCAGGGGCTCATGAGGTTCAATCCCTCATGCTGAAACGACTTTATATCCAAGTTCCATTATGGTTGTGGATCTTTGACATTGATTTTACAAATAATTTCAAAAACACAATCTTCACCAGGTGGTAGTGAAGGGGTTAACTATTTCGAGACATTCTGCAACCGGATTCGCGGCATAAAGCCGCGAATCCGGATGCGACACGTCTTGAAAGTGTTAATAATAATATAGCAATATTTCATCAGCATAGACTACACAGTATGTTTCTATACAGTCAGTAAGTATAGGTGTTTTTTTTTTATTTTTTTTTTTTTTTAGGAAGGGGAATTAACTTTGAATAAGCACTTGTCTGGTTATACATATCCACAGTTCTTGTTCCATTGCCCCACTTTGCGAAGACAAATTTGCCATTGTTTCAAAGTGTTCAAGATTTAATTGTTCTCTTTTTTTCTGTGAACAATGTAGATTGAAATTTTGATCCATATTTTAAGTTGTATTTTTTCATGTTTCAGTACATGTCAGTGTACAAATAATGTTTTGCTGTCACAAGATGTTTTGAAATTGATCGTTTGTGGTCAGCATGATTAACAGTTTAGTGTAGGTTTAAATGTAAAGCAAATCCACACTGTTTTGTTTAACCGCCTTGTGCATGCAGCTACTGGTACTGTTTACAGTATCGGTGACCGTGCATAAGCGGGTTACAAAGTGTCATCAATAACATGCTGCATCCATTCATATTTGGAGACTCAGAATGCATGTTTTAAAACATTACCCCGTACTGAACATATAATTTACACCATAAATGTCTACATTTTTTTTTCTAAAAAAGCTGTGATCAGTCATAGGTTTATTTTATTGTTCTTCTCATTAATCACAATCTTTTATGTGTAAACACATTTACTATATATATATATATATATATATATATATATATATATATATATATATATATATATATATATATATATATATATATATATATATATATATATATATATATATATACACACCATATAGTTCGCATTTTTCTTTGTTTTTTTGAGGGGTATTTATGAGTTACAGCCACTTCCCTCAGAACATTGTATTCAAGTTGAACACATGTCCTTAACCCTTTTCATCTTGATACACCCATTGCTTGACATAAATTTGACTGTGATAGTTCAAGGGTGGTGCTAGAATAGCTTGGCGCCTCAGGCGCCAAGTTATTCTAGCACCACCTTTGAACTCAAACAGTTGATCTATCTTGTAATCTGTAATGTAGCCCTTATTGGAAAATGAGGGAAAATTAAAAAAAAAAAATCAGACGCAGGATGTAATTGGTGAAAAATCCACTCTTTGTGATATGGAGGCAAGAGACTTTCCCAGCTTTTGGAAGACCCCTAGCCCTGTAACTATACAATTTACACTCAGAAAGTAAAAGAGGTACATACAGTTCAGCCTCAGTATATCACAGGAGCCATACAGACTGCATATTCACGATTGCATTAATGTTAGTGCTGAATTTACGTAGCCTTGTGAAAAATCACTTGGTAAACAAAAGGTCCTCAGGCTGATGTCAGCTTCAGCTGGCCTGCACAGGACATCTAAGGCTAATGTCGGCCAGAGGACCTTTTGCTTCCTAGGCATCCCCCTGGCAGCCACAAAGGCTGTACTTGTGTACTGATGATCAAAAGAAATGCAACATTTTGGAATCATCGAAAATACTAGTGTTACCATGATTAAAAAATGTCGCATTTTTTTTGTTTGTGAGTATATAACTAAGACTAATGGATGCCTTCATAAGCTCATATCTTTCATATCTGTGATCTCTTTGAATTCCCTCATCTCTTCAAATTTAAACCAATGTTTCATACTTTGCAATTTGTTTTCTGTTACAATCATGGGTATTATATATTTTAAGCTAAAATTTGAATTTTCATTATTATACTTTAGTTCTGGTATGTTTATTTTTAATCTTGAATAAATCATCTGATGAGACCAGTTGGGTTTGAATATTGCATGGACACTACTAACAGTCTTGTGTTAACTGGATTTGGTTGGTTGTATGGCTGACCGGCTGGCTGCAGTTACTAACTTTTGTGGAAGTGTGTGTGAAGGTGTGATAACCACTTTTATGTGTGTGAATCTATTAAATCACAGTTGTCATTGTTACAATGTGCTGTCCTCCAATCCATTGACATAGGTTAAGAAGCACTCTGATACTAAAGACAAACGTAAAAATTAATACACTCATTCATACGCACAAAATATGCATACATAATACATGTACACATTCACGAACAATAAAATACTAAATTACAACAAACTGAATGCTTTGCATTTATTAATAAACATGAATTGGGTTTAGAGAACAAATTTTATTTTGGAAAACGGATTGCTAACAACTTGCCTAAATGTTCGGGAGGGGAGGGGGAGAAAATGTGAGTAATCCCCATCTTTTAAACACCTCATTTAATTGGGTAAGTGCATGTGGTTAGATGGTCCTACTATACATAAAATAAACGCTAACATAAAGCACACCAGCTCACGAAAAGAACGCTGCACAGAGGTAAGGCACTATTGCCTGTTAAATATGAATTCGTCATTAGTGTACAGTGGTCTGATTTTTTTTCTCTTTCAGGCTGTGTTTGTCTCGCTCTATATCTCTCTAAAATACCTTTTCTGTGATATCTTACCTATTAAGCAAAGAATCCTTGTGCTGATGACAGCCTTGGCTTGCCTGAGTACACCTTTACAGGGGCAAGCTATAGTCTGTGTCAACCTGTGGACCTTTTGTTCACAGAGGACCTTTTCTTTCAATCTGCCAATAATTATAAAACACGTTTTCTCTCTCCTTCTCTTGTGCACATGTATTAATGCATTTAGCCCTTTGGTTAGGCTAAAGACAATGCACAAGTTTATGTAATAAATGAAGTATGAAAGTTCCAAGGGTGGTGCCAGAATAGCTTGAACTATCATGGTTGATCTATCTATTGTAGCATGCCGGAGCTGAATGAATTACTTCATGCAGACTGTCATTATTTGTAATCTTGTGACCGTTTCTCTTGCAGATGGTGAAGGCGGTCAGTGTCCGATTCAGCCAGGGGCGGCTGGGTACCCGGCTCATGAAGCTAGTGCCCCAGGGGCGTATCCTGCAACTGGTGCCCCTGGCACTGTTCCTGCTGCTGGTGCCCCTGGCTATCCTGTTGGTGCCCCTGGTTATCCTGCTGGTGTCCCTGCACCTGGCCTGCCCCCGGCCTCACTTGCTTCGGGCCAAGGGACCACAGCAGCCATGCCCCCTGGTCACCCACCTCCAGTAACTGGGGTAAAGAATATTTGTTGTGTACAGGTTTGCGATTTGTGACCTTACAGCTGTAAGCTATAAGGTTCAAAATTACAGACCAGCACATTTATTAACCTGTTCACTGCCAAGAAAGGTTAACACTACCCAACTGCAAGAGGTATAGATCATGAGCCCCCGCGGGGGCTCATGAGAATCTATGACTCTTGCTGGCATCACGTTCAATCAATGCTCCTGGGACTTCTAGGTTATTTTGAATTAGTGAAGATTGCAGAAACAGAGTCTGCGTCGGCTGACACTGAACGGGTTAGATGTTTAAATCTTATTGGTTTATTTGTTCAAGTGTCTCGCGTGTGTTCATTTGCTTATTAATTTTATCATGTATATGTTCATTTATTTATTGAAAACAGGGTGTACAGGCTGTGGGTGATAAACTGCAGCACATTCAGCTTGATGGCTGTGCCGAACTTTTCCGGCCCACCGTGCGCCCTGCACAAAACTTCTCGGCTGAGAAGGACTGTGAGGCGCTTCGCCACTCCATGAAGGGAGCCGGTAAGTCACTGATGTCCGTGTCTTTGATAATGTGTACTGTTTGTGGGAGTACTGCACAGACAGGCTCACGCGGGGAGTACACCACAAGTACACTTCTATTCAAATGAGATACTAGGCATCTCATTTGAATAGAAGTGTACTTGTGGTATACTCCTCAAGGCTGCTAAGCATCTCATTTGAATAGAATTGTACTTGTGACATACTCCTCAAGGCAGCTAAGCATCTCTTTTGAATAGAAGTGTACTTGTGGCATACTCCTCAAGGTTGCTAAGCATCTCATTTGAATAGAAGTGTACTTGTGGCATACTCCTCAAGGCTGCTAAGCATCTCATTGGAATAGAAGTGTACTTGTGGCATACTCCTCAAGGCTGCTAAGCATCTCATTTGAATAGAAATGTATTTGTTGCATACTCCCCGAGAGAGTTCATCAGGGGAGTACTCCCACAGATGGTACAGGAAGGCAATGTCCTACCCTGAACAGCCACCTGTTTGTAGTGCTGTGGTTTTTTGTCTGCTTCACAAAGACCATATAAATCCAGATGTTGGCCAGAGCATGGCATTGAAACACATAAACCCAGTAAGCAAAAGTCCTCAGGCTGACGATGGCCGCAGTCGGCCCACTCACAGCTGTGCACTGGCCCACTGCGGCCGTCGTCGCCTGGATGGTGTTTTGCTACTGGGGAAGGAAATATACCACATTTCTGTACGTGTTAGAAAAGGACCTAAGATCCCAAACTTGGTGTGATTTCTGTGTGTGTGTAATATTTACAGGGTTTTACAGGACCATTTTCCCTTTACCCTTGTTTTGCTGCACATATTTATGCATTTATTTCAAGTTCAGCTGATTCCATTTCTTACAATATGTTTTGGGCTGCAGGTACTGATGAACGTACCATTATTGGAATCATCAGCCAGAGATCTAATGCCCAGCGTCAAGACATTGCCAAGTATTACAAGACCATGTTTGGCAGGGTACATATTCTTTTACTTGTATCAATTACTTAATTATCCATCCGTTTTGTCATCCATCCATCCAGGTAGCCAGCCATCCAGCCAGTCATCCAGTTGTTTGAATGGCATTTAGACATTGCACACTTCAACAGAAGACAGATTTGCCATGATAGTGCAAGGGTGGTGGCAGTATGGCTTGGTGCACTTGATGCCTAGATGCACCAAGTCATTCTGCTGCCACCCTAAATACTTTCTTTGTTGTTTTGTCACCTGATCCGGCCTGCAACCTTAAAATTAAAAATGTTCACCTTAAGCTCAGTGTGTTTGGTTCATGTTTAGGACATCATTACAGACTTGGAGTCGGAGCTGAGTGGAAATTTCCGTGAGGCAATCATGGGATTGTTCAAGGCTCCAGCTTACTACGACGCCTGGTCCCTCAACCAAGCCATGCAGGTAGGCACACATTGTACTAAGGGAAATCACTCAATTCTGGACAAAACAAACGGTTAGATCCCTTGACCGCTTGGTCAAGGGATCTGTTTGTCCAGCATTGAGTGATGCATACAGACAACTCTAGACAATTTCCAGTAATACAGGTCAACCTTTGTATTATGCATTCCATCTCATTTAACGTGCACAGGTCTCTGGTGCCAATGTGGATACCTGGGAGCAAAAGGTCTTTGGGCCAGTGTCAGCCTTAGCTGGCTTGCGCACAGATGTGCGCAGGCTAGCTATGGTTGACGCTGGCCCAAAGACCTCCTGACTGAGGTTTTGTTGACCAAATTGTTTTTTATTTTTTGGGTTTATTTTTTGGGTGTGTACTGTATCAATGTTTGTCACATCTCTTGCCTGTAGTTTAGACATTTACATTGGCATCAAAATGATCACGTTATATTTTGTTGGCGCAGGGCGCAGGAACCAAGGAGAATGTGTTGATTGAGATTCTGTGCACCAGGACCAACCAGCAGATTCGTGACATTGTGGCCAACTACAAACAGCGTAAGATGCTAAGTGCATTTGTAATTCCAGTTTATGTGCGCTGCTCTGTGATTTTAGATTTTATGACATTTTGGTCTTGGCCTTTTTTCAAGATAGATATTAAAATTTAATGCCATGTCTGCTGCTAATGCTCATTCTGCTGAGACCTTTGATTTAGGTATGATGCATATATTCTACATGCATAGCACTATGTATTCTATGAGGGTCTGTCATAAGCAAAATTGTTGGTCTGGTTAGCTATACGACATGCAACCTAATTTAATGTGTGCCTGAAATTATGTATGTGTCCCAGAAATGTGCATAATCTGTGTCTTTGCATTGCAGATTTCCAACGTGACCTTGAGAAGGACATCACAGATGACACCAGTGGCCATTTCAAGAAACTTCTCATCTCTTGTGCTCAGGTGGGTGAGGTTCCTGTTCCCAGTCAATGACACAGTCATGTTCTTTGTGGGGGTCTCATCTGGTAATCAAAAGATCTTTGGGCTGACATCAGCCGTATTTCGTTTCTCTTAGATTGAAAATTAGTTTCTCTGTAGGATGCCTGATGTTTGCTGTACTTAAATCTTCATGCATTGCAGAGAATGGGAATAACAAGCAAAGAAGGAAACATGTCTGCAGGCCAAGGACCAAACAGTTTATACAATTTCAGACAGTTATCCCTTCACTGCCGGTGGATGCAGATTATACTTACTTACTTACTTACGCCTGTCACCCCTCCCCGGGTATAGGTCGTCGACGAGAGACCTCCAGCGACTCCTGTCCTGTGCTTCTCCTTCGATTTTACCCTAGCTGGTTCCCAGTCTCTTGATGTCTGCTTGGAGGTCTCGACGCCAGTTGTTTCTCGGCCTGCCTCTTTTCCTCTTTCCCTGGGGGTTCCATGACAATGCCTGCCTAGTGATACTGGAAGCTGGCTTTCTCAGACTGTGACCCATCCATCCCCATCTTCTTTGCCCAATTTCATTCTCTGCTGTTATCTGCTCTGTTCTCTTCCAGAGTCTGACGTTGCTGATCTTCTCTGGCCAGTTGATTTTCAAAATTCTTCTAAGGCAACTGTTTATGAAGATCTGTACTCTGTTGACTGTGGTTTTTGTCAATCTCCAAGTCTCTGCTCCATATAGGAGAACTGCTTTTACGTTGGAGTTGAAAATCCGAACTTTGGTGTGTTGTGACAGCTCTCTGGAACTCCACACTTTTTTCAACTGGAGAAAGGCTGCTCTGGCTTTACCGATTCGTGCTCTGACATCTGCATCAGTGCCGCCTTTTTTGTCTATGATGCTCCCGAGATAGGTGAAGGACTCCACCTCCTCCAACGGGGTGCCAGCAAGCAAGACTGGTTCTTCCCTGGTTGCGTTCAGCCTCATTGTCTTTGTTTTCTGTTTGTGGATGGTAAGGCCCACTTGGGACGAGATGTCAGCAAGCCTCGTGGTCTTGTCCTGCATTTGTTGATGAGTGTGGGATAGTAAAGCCAAGTCATCTGCAAAATCGAGGTCGTCAAGCTGTGTCCACAGTGTCCACTGTATTCCACTTTGTCTGTGCTCTGTGGTCCTCTTCATGACCCAGTCTATGGCCAGTAGGAAGAGGAACGGAGACAGCAGACACCCCTGCCTGACACTGGTTCTGACCTGGAGCTCCCTGGTGAACTGCCCTTCGTGGATCACGCGACATGTCATGCCATCGTAGCTGCTCTTGATCAGGCGGACGAGCTTTCTTGGTACACCGTAGTGTCGTAGGAGTTTCCACAGAGTCTCTCGGTCCACGCTGTCAAATGCTTTCTCATAATCCACAAAGTTGACGTACAGCGGGGAGCTCCACTCCAGAGACTGTTCCACGATGATGCGGAGAGTGGCGATCTGGTCTGTACATGATCGGTTTTTCCTGAATCCTGCTTGCTGGTCTTTCAGCTGAGGGTCAGCGGAGCTCTTCATTCTCTCCAGGATGATTCTGTTGAAGACCTTTCCTGGTACTGACAGCAAGGTGATTCCTCTGTAGTTGGAACACTTGCTGAGGTCGCCTTTCTTGGGAAGCTTGATTAGGTACCCCTCCTTCCAGCAGTTCCTGTCAGCCGGCATCACCTCCTCTTCCCAGATCTTTCCAAACAGTGGGTACAGCATCTCTACTGTTGTCTCTAGGTCTGCTTTCAGAGACTCCGCTGGGATGCTATCTGGTCCTGCTGCTTTGCCGTTCTTCAAAAATGCCACTGCTCTTCTGATCTCTTCCCGGCTGGGTCTGTCACAGCTGATGGGTAGGTCGGTCTCTGCTGGCTGGATGTCTGGGGGGGTCGAGTGGGCTGGGTCTGTTCAGTAACTCTTCAAAATACTCGGCTCATCTGTCAAGTTGGTCTGCTCTGTCTTCAATAGGCTTGCCTTCTTTGTCTTTTACTGGTCTTTCTGTATGACCATACTTACCCGACAATCTTCTGGTAATGTCGTAGAGCTGTTTCATGTTGCCGCTGCCTGCTGCCAGGCTGTCTGTGTAGGCCCTCTTGTCTGCGATGCAGATTATGTTTAAGAAATATTATTTATTAGTAGGCTGGTTGTGAGTTCCCAGATAGTGTGTGTACCCTTGCTAGATTTTGTGACTGAGTGTAGACTAGTCTCAGCAAGCTGCCGAAGTGGGGATGTTAAAAATTAATTTTTCTCTAAAATGTATTTTTTCGAAAAATACTTACCGATGTCATTACTATATGAAACAACCTATAGCTAGCGTAATTTTAGCCCAAAAACTTACGATGTGTACCTTCAGGGCCAGGGGAGGCCACCAGGGGTGCCGTGGCCTGGTACCCGGGTAGCCTCCCTTCCCACCCGTAACGGGTAACAGCTCGAGCAGCCAAGCCACGCCAGTTCTTTCGTTTAGCTGGCGAGCGGCAAGCGGGGCAGGTGGGAGGGCCATCCGAGTAATGAAATCGGTAAGTATTTTTCGAAAAAATACATTTTAGAGAAAAATTAATTTGTTTCCTCAAAAACATTACCGATGTCATTATTATATGGAGAATCGCGAAGAGGAGGAGGGTGCCGCATAACCCAGTGCCTGACTGAGCCAGCCAGCTCCGTCCTCCCCGGCGCCATCTCCCGATAATTTTAGCTAAAGGGTTACCAACGGTATAATTTTAGCTAAAGGGTTACCAACGGCACCGAAGGTGCCGGGAGGGAGTGTTGCGCCGCCGCGATGTCCCCCACCAGGGCCAGGTTGTCTCGCCAACCAGGTTACGGAGGTAGAACCGGTGAAGGTCGACTTGGTCCGCCAGCCTACAGCAGCCAGAGTGTCTCAGACAGCGCGGTAGCAGTCAACGTGACGCTAGCAGCCATGGCTCTGACCTCGTGGGCCCGGAAGAGTATCTGCCTGGCAGTGTCGGGGCAGAGGTCCTGGTAGGCGGAGCGCATCACCCATCTAGCCAGGAAGATCGTCTGGGCTGAGATGTCATGTCTACCTGGGGACAGAGAAAACAAAAAGAGGCGGGTGCGTCCCTGGCGGAGCGGCTTGGTACGGCGTAGGTACACGCGTAAGGCTCTCGCCGGGTCCTGTTGTCTGACTTCCTCATAGGAGTCGATCGGCGTAAGCGATCGCACAGTGATCACCTGTGGGGCCGTCAGCGGGGACTGGTTCAGGGCCAAGAAGGCCGGGTCCGTTAGTAGCTGCACGGGGTCATCCGACCTGCGCTACAGGCAGGCGGGGGTGCGGAAGGCGCGGGCAGCTCACTCATTCTGGAAGCTGTGGCTACGGCGAGCAGAAGTAAGTCTTCGTGTAGCGTCGGCCACGCTTGCCAGGGGAAGCGGCTCGAAACGCTAGCGTTCATCCAGAAGAGTATTCAGGGTAAATCCCAGCGTGGGATCAGGGAGCGGAGGGCAGGTCGCTGTGTGCCAAGAGGGCCATAAGGTCGGCGAGGCCCTTACACTGTCAGGTTCTGCTCGGCCCAGGTGCCGGTAAGCGTCGGCGATCATAGTGAGGTAGCCCCTGAGGTAATCAGTGCCAAGTGCTGTTCGGCGAAGCCAGGAAGAACTCAGCCAGCGGTGGGGAAGTCAGATCGGTAGTGGAGAGGCGACGGAGGTCGCACCAAGCTCACAGTACTCTCCACCTTCCCTCGTAGACATGCAGGGTCGAGGGCCCACGGCCTGAAGCGATAACTGTCACTGCCTCACTCGAGAACTCCAGCGGCGAGGGCTTGCCATCCAGTCTCCAAGCGTGTAGCAGGAGTCTCCCAGAGCACGGAAGTAGAGCGCCTGGTGCGGTAGCTAGATCATCGTGCGAGGAGCGCGAAGCCGGAGTGAGGGGCCCGTGGCCAGGGTCAGAAGGTCGGTGGCGCAGGATCTGGTCCAGCAGAACGGCGCCCCCAGCAACAGGATCGCGTAGCATCCCTGTGCTAGAGAAGCACCTTGGAGACAAGGACTGAGGGAGGGTAAGCGGAAGCGCAGGGGCCGTCCCAGGGAAGGGGGAGCGCAATGGCCTCCCAGGCTAGGGGTTCTGGGACGGGTGAACCGAGGAGGGGGGAGCTGAAGGTACCACCCTGTCACGAAGAACGAAGAGGGGAGGGGGGGGGGGGGGTCTCCCACGTGGCGCAGATCATCCGGGCGACGTCCGGGCGAAGCGCCTCTTCCTCTTTCTTCTCACTGGTGCGGAGACGCAGACCGTGCCAGGAGGATGAGCCCGCAAGGACCAGCAGGTGCCCGTGAAGTATCCCGCTCGCGGAGAGACGCGGCGATCCTTGTGCCAACGGAGGCGCTGGTAAGAAGAAGGCAGAGGAAGGGGAGCAGGTCCCGTTCTGCTTCTGTACGTAGGACACACCAGCGGATTCGTCGGAACGACAATCAGGTCCTGATGTCCGAGCGTCGGTTTCCAAGGGAGGGTGAGTTGCCGTATTGCCTGTAACTCCAACCAGTTGAAGGCTAGACCGCAAGGACCGGTGGACAGCTGCCAGAAGCCGTGGCACGTCGGCAGCAGGAGTGCACCCCAGCCGGAACGGCTGGCGTCGACACAAGGGACAACTGGGGGGGAGGCGAAGGAGAGGGACTCCAGGCGCAAGCCAGGCAGGGACCGCCTAGCGGCGGGAGAGTGGAACGAGCAAGGGAGGAGCCAGAAAGGGAGCCTCGATGTCTCCGGTCGAGGGCGCCAGCGGAGATCTGCAGCGGTGCTCACTAGGCCAGAGAGCTGCAACCAGGGTCTGGCGGAGACTGTCTCCTGCTGTGCCCCAAGACGAGCCAGGTTCGCCAACTTCCAGATACTCAGTTCCGGGAGTCACACCCAACGAGATCCATCAGGAACTCCAACCATGGCATGCGAAGCGGCGGGACAGAGCGAGATCCGAGTTTGCCTAAAGACTACGAAGCCGCAGGTGTCGAGGAGGCCAGAAGGCGTCTCGTCGCTGTTCCCGGGAGGGTGCCGACTGGAGGCGCTGGAGCAGATCGTCGACATAGTTCGAGGAGGGCTCGACGAGGACGCCGACCAAGGGACGGGCAAAGACCCAGCGGAGGCTGCGGGCGACGGCGGAACGGTAAGGTCACCGTCGATGCGAAGCGCAGAGGCGTCTGGGAACCAGAAGCCCGGGAACGAGAGTGTAGGCGTCCGCTAGATCCCGGCTGACAAGAAGCCCAAGGGAGGAACCTCGGCGCGAAGGCTCAGGCAGTCTCCAAGGAAGGGAGGGGCCACTAGGAACTCGTGCCCAGCTGAAGTCGAGGTCGGACGCCGCCTGAGGCCGTGCAAGGCCAGGTGCGGGCAGAGGCGGGGGCGGGCGGGCGCGGCGGGCGGCGGAGACGGGTGAGGGAGGGCAGCGACGCTGGTAGGGCGGGTGTTGGGCGGGTCCGGCGATCCGCAGGGCGCGACCCAGGACCTCGCGGGTGGCTGGAAGCGGGAGGAGGTGAGGCGGGCCGACTAAGAATCTCAACGCGAGGGGATGCCGAGCGGAGCCTGTCGCAGCTGTCTCCGCAGGTCCAGCGGGAGGTAGGGGCAGACGATGAGCACAGCAGGGCGTGGCATCGGAGCATCGAAGACCTAAGCGTTGACATGCCGCTCGGAAGGCAGGACTTCTTCTCCACAGCCGGAGCGAGGAGGGGCCCTAACAGCGGCGAGAAGGAGAAGAGCCAGCTCCAGGTAGACGAGCGCTTGCTTGGCCAAGACGAGGGATCCAGCACAGGCGAGAGCGCCGCGGAGGGGAACGCCGTCTGAATCCGACAGGGAGGAAGCAAAGGCGCGAGGCGCGAAGTCCACCAGCTGCTGCTGAGCGGCAGGATCCACTGCGGAGAGGGCAGAAGCAAGGCCTGTGCATGTCCGGCATCCAGCTGCGCTGAAAGGCGAAGTCCAAACCACCGGCCGGCGAAAGACGGTGACGAAGAACCCGCGTCGGAGCCTGAATCCTGCTGCAGGGGCAGAGACGGAGGCACGAACCCTTGAACCTCGCGACGTGGCAGGGACGAAACCTCTAGGGCCGAGTCGGAATCCGCTGAAGGCTGCTATCCACACCGACGGGCGAAGCAGGAGGCCGACGCACCAGGAGCTGGAGAGGCGGAAGCCGGCGACAACGGGGCGAAACCCGGGTGAGCGGCAGAGAAGGCGCGGGCGGCTAGACCGACGAGTGGAGCGTCCGTACGAAGGCGGCCGGAGCACGAGTCCGACGGCGCGAAGGGGAGGGGAGCGGGGAGGGTGGGGACAGGGTGCCGGGGAAGGAGAGGGGAAAGATGAGGCTGGAGGGCGAGCAGCACGGATGACCCAGGAGGACATCGACCGGAGGGGGCGGCGACTTGTAAGAAGAACCAGCGATGCCCGAAGGGAAGACCGAGGAGGAGGGCGAGACGTCTGCGAAGCTGAAGCGGTGAGCGAAGGGCAGGTGAGAACCAAAGACGCCGGGCTGCGTGTCCGGTGTAGGACGCCGAAGTCCGAGGGGGCGTACGCAGGCGAGGGGCGAGGAGCTGAGTCCACGCGGTCGCGAACCCGTAGTTGCATGTCGAGGGTTGTACGCAGAAGCCGAGGCTTCTCTTGTCTCTTATCTATCTTCTTCCGATGTCGGAGAAAAGAGGCGTTCAGTTCTGCCGGAGGACTTGTGAGGCTTGGGTTCCGCAAGGCGGGGCGAGCTAGCTCGCTGCGGACCTGGCTCGAGCGAGCTGGTGTGCAAGGGGGGATCAAGGCGTCCCCCAATGTAGAGTGTAGGGTTTGTTTTCCGCAGAGCGGGGCGAGCGGACTCGTTGCGGACCTGGCTCGAGCGAGCTGGTGCGCAAGGAGGGATCAAGGCGTCCCCCAAAGTAGAGTGTTGCGGTTTGTTTTCCGCAGAGCGGGGCGAGCGGACTCGCTGCGGACCTGACTCGAGAGAGTGGGTGCGCAAGGGGGGAGCCTTGTATGCCGTCCCCCACCGGCAGCGAAGTGTGTTCCTGCTGAATCCGGGGCCGAAGCATGCTTGCGGAGGCGGGCGGACTGTCACGCTGTAGGCTCCGCAGCTGGGTGTCCCAAGGTCCTCTACCCAGAGCGCAGACATCACGGGAGGGTCCCGAAGCGTAGCCAGCGCCGGGGAGGTAGATCGCATGCTTGTAACTCAGCCACTGCAAGTCGCCACATGGTGTGCAGAAGCGGGCTTGAGCACTGCAACATAGAGTGAAACAACGAAGCGACTGGTCCTAGTAGGAGGCCACGTTCCCCGAAACTAGCTAGGTAGTTATTTGGGTTTAACGCCGAGCAGGCGACTAAGGCCACCTCACAGCGGTCCCTCAAGAACCGCGCACACTTCCACCCTTCCCCACTATCCTGTTCTGAGCAATATCGCTTTCCTAACAAGCAACGATATAGCAAAGAATGCCGGCGCACGCCGCCAGAGCGCGGCGCTGGCAAACATCGAGACCTTACCTGGACATCTCACACGGGACAGGGGAAGGTAGCACCTGTAGACGAAGAAGAAGAAGAAGAAGAAGCGCCCACGCGGCAGAGGCCCAGAAGCATCCAGGAAGAGGAAGGCTGGGTCCGCGACAAAGGTCCCGGCTGTCCAACCGCGAACTTGACCGGCGAAGCCGATGAAAACTCTCAAGCCGGAACCGGTGCAGGACAGCGCTCCCACGAAGGACGAAGGCCGGCCCCACGGCCCAGGGACCTATCTTCCGGCAGCGACGCAAGAAGCACCCGTGACACTCACTACTAAATGTCACAGAAGGGGACGCGCAGGCCGGGAACGAAGCCACGCTAACGAAGTCCAAGGGCCCCAAGAACCAACACAGCCGTAGGTAGCACAGTAGAGGTCTAAGAACACGACCCTACGCTACAACATGGACCGAAAAGTTCCAAGGCAAGGCATAGGCCAGGAACGAGGTCCACCGACGACCGTCCAAGTACTCTGAACCATACACAGCCGTCGGCACACACAAGGCCAGAAGTTCCAAGGCAAGACGAAGCACCGGCTGGGAACGAAGTTCACTGATGAAAGTCCAAAACTCTTGAACCATACACAGCCGTCAGTACACACAAGGCCAGAAAGTTCCAAGGCAAGGCGAAAGCACAGGCCGGGAACGAAGCTCACTGTCGAAAGTCCAAGTACTCTTGAACCATACACAGCCGACGGAACACACAAGGACAGAAAGTTCCAAGGCAAGGCGAAGCACGGGCCGGGAAAGAAGCTCACTGTCGAAAGTCCAAGTACTCTTGAACCATACACAGCCATCGGTACACACAAGGCCAGAAAGTTCCAAGGCAAGGTGAAAGCACAGGCCGGGAACGAATTCCATTGACGAAGATATTCAAGTACAGCTTGAACCATACACAGCCGTAGAAGCAGAGGGCTAAGCAACACGTCTATACACTGCAAGCTAAAGGAAAGAACTGGTGTGGCTTGGCTGCTCGGGCTGTTACCCGTTACGGGTGGGAAGGGAGGCTACCCGGGTACCAGGCCACGGCACCCCTGGTGGCCTCCCCTGGCCCTGAAGGTACACATCGTAAGTTTTTGGGCTAAAATTACGCTAGCTATAGGTTGTTCCATATAGTAATGACATCGGTAATGTTTTTGAGGAAACAAACGCTTTTAGACACTTGGTAATCACCTTTTTGGTTTGGACTTTGCAGGGCAACCGTCAGGAGCTTACTCCGCAGCAGATTCAGATGATCCGTGCCCAGGGCCCTTCAGCCGCTGTGGACATCAACCTGGCTCGCCAAGATGCCCAGAAGCTGCAGGAGGCCGGGGTGAAGAAACTGGGGACGGACGAGTCGGCGTTTATCACGGTGCTGGCACTCAGACACATGTACCAGCTGCAGGCCACGTTTGATGAGTATCAGAAGGTGAGTAGCATATCCTGGGGTAAATTCTGCATACTTAACTCATTTACAACGCATCATGTCTTGAATGTGTTAACCCTTTAGTTGTCAGCAGTTTTTGTCACGATTCTGGAGGGAATCATTGTGACAAAAGCCCTACCGACAGCAAAAGGGTAGCTGTAGTCGTGTAAGCTTACGTTATGGGGTGAACAGGCTGGGCTGGTACAAAAACCAGCTTTCTTTTTAATCACCATACATTTCATGAGATATGATGTGAGGTGCAACTTTCAATAAGTATCACATGACGTGGTAAATGTGAGTGTTGTCGGTCCTAAACTACAGCTGTGTATCAGTTGGAAGTCCTGAGAAACGTATTTTTCTTTAAAATAAGTTTTTTTGAAAAATACTTACCGATGGTATTACAACTAGGAAATGTTTCTTAGCTAGTCTAATTTTAGCCCAAAAATTGTTGTGTACGATAATGGCCATGATGGCAGGAGAGGGGCGCCATAGGTTAGGCGGAACCCCGGTAGCCTCCCTTCCGGTTCAACCACGCATGTGCTCAGTGCTCAAACAACCAGTCAGTTTCTTAGCGGAGCAGCGGCGAGCGGGGCAGGTGGGAGGGACCTTCGAGTAATACCATCGGTAAGTATTTTTCAAAAAAACTTATTTTAAAGAAAAATACGTTTGTTTTCTCAAAACACATTACCGATGGTATTACAACTAGGAAGAATCCCGAAAAGGAGGTGGGTGCCGCTAACCGCCCTTACCCCTGCCATCGAAGCTACTAGAAAAGTCCACCCCAAGCAACCTCCCTCTAATTTTAGTGAAGATACTTAGGGCGCCGGGAGGGAGTGTTGCGCCGCCACGATGTCTCCCACCAGCGCTAGGTTCTGCCGCTGGCCGGAGAGGTCCCTCAGGTAGAAGCGAGCGAAGGTGTTCTCTGTTCGCCAGCCCACAGCCGCCACGATGTCCTTGACTGCACAGTTGCGTTCGAATGCAAGGCTCGTGGCCATGGCTCTGATCTCGTGCGCCCTGATCCTCATGCGTTTTGCTGCATCAGGGGCGAGTTCCTGGTAGGCGGATCGTATCACCCACCGAAGCCAGGAGGATATAGTCTGGGCTGAGATGTCCTGTCTACCTGGGGACAGAGGAAGAAAAAGGCGGGTGCGTCCCCTGCGGAGGGGCTTGGTCCGGCGCAGGTACACACGTAACGCTCAAACTGGGTCCTGCTGTCTGGACTCTCGATTGGAGCGTGGTTCTCTGAGTGGTAGTATGGTGACCAATTGTGGTGCCAAGAGTGGAGATCTGGTCTTGGCTAGGAAGGTCGGGTCGGGAAGCAGCTGCACCGAACCGTCCGTCCGGAATTGTAAACAGGTGGGGCGAGTAGAGAGGGCGTGCAGCTCACTGACTCTGGAGGCTGAGGCGAGGGCGAGCAAAAAGCAGGTCTTCCTCGTCACGTCCGGTAGTCTCGCCAGCTGTAAAGGCTCAAAGCGGGCTGAGTTGAGCCAAGTAAGGACCCAAGGTAGGTCCCAACGTGGTAACAGTGTACGTAGAGCGGGACGATGAAGACCGAAATTTTCCATCAGATCGGCGAGGTCCTTGCAGACGCCCGGGTCGGGACGTCCCAGATGCCTGTAAGTATCAGCGATCATGGCCAGGTAACCTCGAATGGTGATGGGAGCTAAACGCTGGTCGTGAAAAAGCCAGAGGAAGAAATCCGCCAGCTGAGGGACTGTCAACTCGGTGGGGGAGAGGCGTCTGTCGTCACACCAGGTGCTGAGAACTCTCCACTTGCCCTCGTAAACTCGTCTGGTCGAGGCTCTGCGGGCTGTAGCGATCGCGTCCACTGCCGCACCTGAGAAGCCTCTAGCGGTGAGGGCTTGCCGGACAACCTCCAGGCGTGGAGGAGGAGACGTTCTGGACAAGGATGGTACAGAGACTGCCGAGGTTGCTTGAGCATCGTTCGTGGAGTGGGTAGCTGTAGTGGGGGGGCTGTAGCCAGATTCAGGAGGTCGGTCGTCCATGACCTGGTCCAACAAAACGGAGCCACCAGAAACAGGATAGTGTTGCTGCCTCTCAGCTTGAGAAGAACCTTGGGGATGAGGACCGTGGGCGGGTAGGCGTAGGCGACCAGTCCCTCCCAGGAGATGGAGAGGGCGTCCACTGCCCAGGCCAAGGGGTCTGGAATCGGCGAGACGAACAGAGGGAGCTGGCGATTCCATCTCGTGGCAAAAAGGTCGATCATGGGTGACTCCCAGGTAGCGCCGATCATCCGAAAGATGTCTGGACGCAGAGACCACTCGGTGTGTAGTAGTTGACCGCGACGGGAGAGGGAGTTGGCCAGCACATTCAGGTGACCCGGGATGTGACGCGCGCGGAGAGAAATGTCCCGATCCTCGCACCACCGGAGCACTTGGTAAAGGAGGATGCAGAGAGATGGGGAGCGGGTCCCGCCCTGCTTCTGGATGTAGGCGACGACCGTAGAGTTGTCCGACAACACCAGTAGCTCCCGGTGAAGCAGGCGAGATTCCCACACACGGAGGGCTTGCCAGACGGCTTACAATTCCAACCAGTTGATGTGTCGGTCCCGGAGATCCAGGTCCCAACGGCCGGAGGCCGTCTCGAAGGAGGGTAGAAGGAGTGCTCCCCAACCGGAGAGGCTCGCGTCTACGCAGATGGAGAGGGAGGGCGGTGGCGAGAGCAGCGGCACTCCTGTCGCGAGCCAGAGGGGGTCCGCCCAGCGTAGCAGGTGAGGACGGAGCAACGAAGGAATCGGAACCGGAGACTCTAGGTCGGAGGTCGACGGACGCCAGTGTAGCAGAAGGTGCAACTGCAGCGGCCGGGAGTAGAGACGCCCTAACGGAATAAGGTCTGCTGCAGCGCTCATCAGCCCCAGCAACTGAAGCCACTGCCTGGCGGGGATCGAAGACTTCTGGGATACCTGCCGAGCTAGATCTGCCAGCTTCTGAATGCGGGGTTCGGGCAGCCGGACGATATTGCGGTCGGTGTAGAACTCCATGCCTAGGTGAACGAAATGGCGCGACGGCACGAGGTCGGACTTGCCGAAGTTGACTATGAAGCCCAGCGTCTTGAGGAGCTGAAGCAAGGCATCCCGGTCCACCTCCAAGGCGGCAGGGGTCTGATTCTTCAGGAGCAGGTCGTCCAGGTAGTTGGATGTGGGCTCGTGGAAGTCCGTCGTGCCTTGGCCACCACGGCGTCCATGATGCGTGTGAAGACCCATGGGCTGAGGTTGAGGCCGAAGGGAAGTGCGCGGAACTGGTATACCACACCCTCGAAGGCGAAGCGTAGATAACGTCTGGACGCTGGGTGCATGGGCACGTGAAGGTACGCATCCGCGAGGTCCAGGCTGATTGCAAAGTCGAAGGGTTGCACCGAGGCACGCAGGGCCCGCGCTGTCTCCATGCGAAAACGTGGAGCTACTATAAACTTGTTGAGCGCCGAGAGGTCGATCACAGGACGCCACTTGCCGCCTGGCTTGGGAACTACAAACAGCCGGCTGTAGAAGGCTAGGGAGTCGAGTCGTGTCACCACCTCTGTCGCTGCTTTTCGAAGTAAGGCGGCCACCTCGTTGCGCAGAGCGTCTGCCTTGAGCTGGTCTGTCGGAACCAAGGTCCACGCCGGAGTAGGTCGCAGTGGGGGCGGGGACCGAAACGAGATCCGCAGACCGAGGGAGATGGTTGAAAGAATCCAGGGGTCGTCCGGAAACAGCGCCCGCCAGGCGGCGCTGTGCCGTGCGAGCCTCCCGCCGACCGGAGGTCCCAGCGCGGTCGACGGGGCCCGAAGGTGGAGAACGTCAGTAAGCCCTGCCCCGCCCGGGGCGTCGGGCAGGCTTGGGCCAGGTCCTGGAAGCGGGAGCCGAAGAGGATCCTGCAGTAGGACGGGTACGGGGAAAGGCAGGGGGCCTGGGGGGAAGACGCCCACCTCTGGTGTAAGGCCGGGAAACGGGTCTAGTCGCCCGCAGGGGGCGACCCTGGGTCCTGCGGGTATGCTGAAAGGGAGTAGGAACTGTACAACTTGGCCAGGTGTCCTTATTTGCCTCCTTAACCGCCAACCACGTGGGGCCGAAGAGAAGCTCTCCGCCAAGGGGCGCCTGACGAAGTTGAAGCTTCAGGTCATTGGGGAGAGGGCAGGAGCGGAGGAGGAAATCCCGACGCAAAAGGTCACAGTTGGCCGCCGCAGCCATAGCGTTGACACAGGTGTGGTAGGATGCACGGTTACCAGAGACGGCTAGAGCGAGCAGATCTCCCAGCAGCGGCGTAAGGGACGGATGCCAAGCCTCCTCTACGCGACGAACCATGGCTTGAGTCAGAAGGTCAAGAAATCCCGCGGAGGCTAAGGCGTTGCGTATGAGATTACCTGTCTGATCGATTCCTGGAAGCAGAGGGGTCCGTGCCGGAATAGCCGCCAGGGCCCAAGCAGCTGGGTCCGGTTTGGGTAGTGCGCAGGTAAAGCTCTGAGAATGTCCCGCGTACCAAGATTGCCTAAAAAACATGTGTAGGTCCGCCGGCCACTTAGAGTCATTGAAGAATCCAGCGGCGCCCAAGTGCCCCTGAGCGAGTCGAGCCGAGAATGCGTCCCGTAGGCTGCTGAAACCCGGAGGTTGAGGAAGCGTCTTAAAGGTCTTGGTATGGAGTTCCGCATCTACATAGGCCGCGGCCTTCTTCTTCGCAGGCGGAGAAGGAGGACAGTCTTCCGGCGGTAGGCACGCCGAGATGATGCGAGCTGCCTCGTCCAGGGCACGCAGAGTCTCCAACCTGTGTCCCACTGCTGACGGATGTTGTTCCTGCTCATCTTGATCCACGTCAGGGGGCGCCGGGATAGAGTGCGCGGGGCTGTCGTCCCGAAGTAAAACCGAAACTGAGTCCTCGGGAGCAAGGCTGAGCGCGTCATCCTCTAATTGCATAGGGAGGTGTGTGGGGCCGGTTCGAGCTACGAGTGAGGGCCCAGCCTCCGCGACGAGCCGGGATGTGACCGAGGCCTTGGCCGGCGAAAATCTCTCGGAGCGGTGACGCCACGAACAGACCGGGGAGGTTACTTGAGACCGAGACCGAGAACGGTGAGCGTAGCGTCGAGGCGATCTCCTATCCCGCGGGGAGGGCTCACGGCGAGAGCGGGGACTCCTAGAACGGGAATGGCGGCGGCAACGTCGACTGACTCTTGACGACGACGGCCTAGAGGGTGGAGTAGATGATTGACGCGTTCTCCGAGTAGAATGTCTCATAACTGGGGAATGCGGTCTGGACCGACGAACCACTTGCGGAGATCCGATCCCGGACACCGTCCGCGATGGCCGACTGGTACGGGAAGATCTGGAGGCATGCCTATGCCGCGGTGACCTGTCCCTAGACTGTGAACGTTGGCGAGAAGAGCGGGAGACCGTCCGGTGCTTCTGCTCTCTGGAACGAGGTGAGATACGGTCCGTACCTGAACGCCGAACTCTGTCGACGCGTGGAGGCGGAGAATCCTTCTGCTGGGAAGCGGGCCTCTCCTGAGTCGAGACCGCTACCGGAACTGAAGCCTGTAACTGTACTCTTTCTCGCGCCGATAGAATCGGCGGAACCGGACAGCGTGCACTAGTCGGGTCTGTGCCTGCTGCCGGTGTAGTAGAACGAGCTAGCGACCGAAGTCGCGATGGAGAACGTTCTAACGTCTGATAAGCACCACTAGTCGGGTCTGTGGTGATTACCAGCGTGTCTTTATTGTTCAAAGAAGCGGGCCTGACTGAAACTTCAGTTCTAGTCTCTGCTACCGGACAGCGCGCACTAGTCGGGTCTGTGTTCGCTGCCGGCCCAGGAGGACGGGCTCGCGGCGGAAGGCGCGGCGTAGGCTGTCCTCTCACCAGGTAATACCCACTAGTCGGGTCTGTGGTTCTTACCGGTGTATGGCCCTGTATACGTGCTGGTGTCGGCAGTTCACGACGGTAGAAACCCCATAGCTGAGTCCATTGTTCTTCCCGCCAGGGGGTGCAGACCAGGCACGGTTGGGAAGAGGTACAGGATGAACAGGGCAGGCACACCTCATGTCCATCACTCGGCCACTGGAATTGTCCACATCTGATACAGGTGCGGACTTGCCAACTGCAACACAAAGTAGAACCATCTATTTGAAAGTAATCGAACCTGCCGCAGCCGGCAGGCAACGAAACGCGCGAAACGAACGAAGGAGATACGGCGTATGCTGGCGTGCGGCGCTCAAACCCTCCCTGAGCGCCGTACGGAAGCAGTGACCGAGATTTTACCTCGCCATGTTGGGAAAAGGAGAGGAACGAAGAGCGGTGTCAGCGGTGAAGCCCGAAGCCGTCCTACCAAGGCGCCAAACGACTCCGACAGGCCGCGACGGGACCGGTGCCAGGCGCAGAGACGACAGCCACCCGAGTCGACCAGGAAAGCGCCGCCGTCACAGAACAAGGCCTCCCACGCGGTAGGCCAAGGACGAACCCCAAGGGCACCAGAAGCTGAAGGCGACCGGCCGACAGTGAGCACAGCACACCAGCATCGTTAGGAAGTCCTCTCGAAACAACGCACACACGAAAGCGTCCCAGCCAAAGGCCACAATCCGTCTCTCACAGTAGAAAGTCGAAGCCAGTGAACGAAAGCCAACGAACGGAGTCCACAGCGTACACAACCTCACGCGACTAGCGAAGAAACTGACTGGTTGTTTGAGCACTGAGCACATGCATGGTTGAACCGGAAGGGAGGCTACCGGGGTTCCGCCTAACCTATGGCGCCCCTCTCCTGCCATCATGGCCATTATCGTACACAACAATTTTTGGGCTAAAATTAGACTAGCTAAGAAACATTTCCTAGTTGTAATACCATCGGTAATGTGTTTTGAGAAAACAAATGCAGGTTGAAATGGGCACAGGGCACTTCTGCCCACACATTGTTTGTGGTCATTGTTTTCTATGGTCAGACAGTTTCAAAATTAGTTACATTTCACAGTGTCAGCATGCATATTAACCCTTTCACTGCTGAGAAAAAGCGAACACAAATCAACTGCAAGCGACATAGATCCTCATGAGCCCCTGCAGTCGCTGGGGCTTGTGAGGATCTATGCCACTTGCTGAGACCAGATTGTGCCCATTTGTTTCCTCAAAATACATTACCGATGACATGACTATATGGAAGTGTCTACTACTTAATCAATTGTAGCCTAAGAACCTGTTGTGTTAACAACACAACCCGGGAGGCACTCAGGGAACCCCCAGAGGGGCCGAGAGTTGTCTCCTGTTCCTGCCCATCCGGTTCCAAGTCACGTGGTGACCAACCAGTCGGAATACTTAATTCACGCTGTCCAGACGTGTTTCAGCGTTAGCCTTCGGACCCTGACTGTGTATGGTGCAACCGGTTTTCGCCCGGTCATCTTGATTTGTTCTGGCTTCGGACTTTGGTGCTTCACCTGCGTCGCTGCCTGTTTTGCCTTCTGGGATTGCTTCGTTGCCTGTGCTACCGGCCTGTCTGTTCTGTGCCTTCCTGGCACAGACGTAGTCTTCGTGGCGCTGACTCTGTTGGGACTCCCCCCACCGTCGCGCGTTGTGGGTGATTTGGAAGTTCCTTTCCCCTGTCCCCGCTTCGACTGAGAGGTAAAGTAGCGGTATTGGCCCTCAGCTGGCCCCCGGGCCGGGCGCCAGCTTCGCTCAGAGGCGTTTCATTTCGCGCGTACTTCGTTGTGCCATTGTGCGCCCGACGCTCATCTTAGCTTGGCAGGGCCCCTCGTGCCCTCGCTGTTTGCGTGTTGTTAGTGCTAGCTTCGTTCAGAGGCACTTCGTTTGCTTGTACTTGTTGTACCATTGTGTGCCCGACGCTCGTCTTAGCTTGGCGGGGCCCCTCGTGCCCTCGCTGTTTGCGTGTTGTTAGTGCTAGCTTTGTTCAGAGGCGCTTCATTTCGCTTGTACTTCGTTGTACCATTGTGCGCCCGACGCTCATCTTAGCTTGGCGGGGCCCTTCGTGCCCTCGCCGTTAGCGTGTTGTTAGCGCCAACTTTGTTCACAGGCGCTTCATTTCGTTTGTACTTCGCTGTACCATTGTGCGCCTGACGCTCGTCTTAGCTTGGCGGTGCCCCTCGTGCCCTCACCGTTAGCGTGTTGTGTCTGACATGTGGGGCAGCTGCGTCGACCAGAGACGCTTCTTGCGCTCGGGTGGTGCTTCACGGCGATCGCTCGACGTTGTTGGCGGGGCCTCTCGGTGCCCATGCTCAGTCGCCTATTGTATCTGTTCTGTGTGCAGTTCCCAGGGGCTCGCCTGCTCACAGTGCAGCGACTGATGATGGCCACGGGATAACCACAACGTCGGTCTCCGCGTGACTGGGGCTCATCTGTCCGCGCCTGGGATGTCTGCTCGACCTGGCACGAGCTACGGTGGCCTAAAGAAGGAGGCGCCTGTGTACCTTGCCAGCGCGAGCTCTGTCGCCGTCTAGCGACCGGTCGGCCCTTTGCCGCCCGCCCTCCGTTCCGGAGGTCAGATTACACGCGCCTGCCCCGACCTTGTGGAAAGGACGACACGTCGGACACCTATGCCCTGCACGTACCACAGGACTGCATTCACTGCCAAGCCCGCTGACTCCTATGAGGGGTTGTACAGCCGGCAGAGTGCCCGCCTCACTGAGCCCGGCCTGCAGAGACGCGCTTCGTGCCTCACGTAGTACACTGGCAGTTCTGATATATCTCTCCTCGACAAGCCCGCTGACTCTTATGAGGGGTCATATAGCCGGCAGAGCGCCCGTCTCATTGAGCCCGGCCATTAGAGACTTGTGCCCATCATCCGACGACCGGTCTTGGCCCGGAGACCTCCCGCTACACCATCAGCTCCACTTACGCCCAGCACTTACCACAGGACTGCCAAGCCCGCTGATTCTTACGAGGGTTCGTATAGCCGGCAGAGTGTCCGCCTCGTGGAGCCTGGCCTGCAGAGGCGCACTTCGTGCCTTACGCTGTACACTGGCAGTCCTGGTATGTCTCTCCTCGACAAGCCCGCTGACTCTTACGAGGGGTCATTTAGCCGGCAGAGCGGCCGCCTCATTGAGCCCGGCCAGTAGACCATCGCCCATCGTGGCGCCCCCCTCTGCCCGGAGCAGCGACCGCACGCGCCCTCACCGACCTTGTGGATCGGACGACACGCCGGACACGTGAGCCCAGCTCTTCTAGCAGGACTGAAGCCACCGTGATGCCCGCACAGTCAAGGAGACCGTCCTGCAGAGATGCGCTTCGCGCCGTCATTTGTCCTCTGGCTGTCCTGACTTGTCTCGCCCCGGGAAGCTCGTTGACTCTTACGGGGAGTCATATAACCGGATGAGAGCCCGCCTCTCTGAGTCCGGCCAGCAGAGGTCTGTTTCCCTTCGTCCGCGGACTACTGGCACACCTGTAACCGCCAGAAGCTTTAGACCCTCTCGCTCGTCTGGGAACCAGCGTGGGAAGGACCGCGACGCGCAGCACTCCAGCAGACGCAGCCCTCGGCCTACGGCCTTACCACGTTTAATACACCGGGTCTTGTCTGATCGCCGAAGTTACGCGACGTCGGCGCTCCCGTCTTCGCAGTCGCTTCCCCCACTATCTTGGTGCCAGCCTTGCTCCACCCACCTGTCGCCCCGACGCGTCCCTCCGTCGTCGTCGCCCTATCGTCTACAGTGCTTCCTGTCGCGATGGAGCTGTCGTCACCCCCATTCCCTGTCTTCTTCGGGTTCCCCCGTTTTCGCGTGCTGGAACTCTTCTCGCCCTGAAAGCAGCGTCTGCTCCCCGCTGAGGCCTGTTCCTCCCCCCCCCCCCCCCTTCTAGAGGTAGGTTCGACTTCGTTGACGCAGGACGTCAGGTGAGGAGTGTCAAGTCACTTCCACAGCCCTCTGGTGTTCGGGACCTTTGGGACGCCTTCCGCCCAACTCCTACAGTCCGGCTTCCGGGGCTATGACTTCGTCTCCGACCATCGCTGGCCGGCTGGACTCGACCTTGCCTGCGACAGCTTGGACCCTCCGGCACTACTGCTCGATGGCGGTGCCGCTCTAGTCAACGCGCCCTCCCCCGCGCCTTGGACAAGGCTATGTCACTCGTCCGGAACTCCTTGGCTTGCTCGGGTTTCCTGCAGCTGCTCACCCTAGCTTTCGTCTGCAGCATCGAGGACCCCTGGCGCCCGTCGTGGTCGCCCTACTCGGAGATCTCCTTGCCCTCGCGGAAGTGGCCAACCGGGCGGCGTTTCTTCGTCGGTCAGCGCCTTGACTGCCGCCACTTTGCGTCCTGTTGCGTCAGGATGCTGTGCTTCTAACTTGCCGCGGACTGCCCCCCGACCTGAGATTCCGGCGACCCCTGGATCCTCGATACCGTCGCAGAGGTCCTTCGGATCACCTTGCGCTCGCCGCCGCTGTGTCGCTCCGGCTGTGGTCTGAGATTCCACCCAACATGCTCAAGCCGACGCCCTACGGGGAGAGGTCGCTGCGCTTCTTCAGTGGGCTGCCTCGGAGGTCGGCTTGCACCACGACTCCTCAGCCTTCTACAGCCGCCTCTTCGTAGTACCCAAGCCGGTCTTCGTTCGCTCTGCCCTGCATAGGTTTTTGCATGGAGACTGCTAGGGCCCTCTGGGCCACCGTACAGCCCGTGGACTTAGCTGCAGTGTTGATTCTAGAGCGCGTTTTGCGCGATTTCTCGCAATATTATGCTCCAAATCGCAAAAAAACACTGATAGCGCGGCTGAAGAATCACAGAAAAAAGAAACTGGACACTTTTTTGCACGACCAGCGCGGCCGCACCGCTGCTGCGTAAAAGCCTGCTCGAGTGTCTTGGTGCAGTGTAGCCTGAGTCGAGCCAGGGCAATTTCACTATTATTCAACTGTTTAACACGAACACAGATTCCATTCACAGAAAACCAATTCACGTGTCGCTCTCGCGCTGTGGAAGTACACATGACAGATCAGAGCGAACTCTAGTCTGTGATTGGCTGAATAGCCTTCGGCTGTTGTAATCTGTCTTCTCATTGGCTAGCATTTCTGTACTGTATTCATGTTGTATCATTCGTGTACCAACACAACCCTTTTACCGATGCGGGATTGTACTTCAGCCTGTGTTGCTTTTACCTGAGGATTGTAACTTAGTATGGATTTTACCTGATGGATTTACATTAAATACTCGAGCTGTACACGTTTCCTTGTGTTTTCCTAGCGAGCTGAAGGTATGCATAGAAAGTACGATAATGTCGTGCACTTTTAACCTGGTACTCATTCACGCACACGTCTTACACACTTTCTTCTTGAGGAAAGTGATCAATTTTCTGGCCATATTGGTTAACACGAAATACGGTTAACACGAAGTGATTTTCCGTGTCCCCAGAAATTCGTGTTAAGCGGCGGACTCCACTGTATGTATGAATGTGTGTATATATGTCGTTTTAAAGTAAGCAGTGCAACGCGATTTGAGGGCCTCCCTTTTACACCTTGAGGGGCTCCCTTTTTTGATTAGAGGGAGCCTTTGGGCTCACTTTTCTGAAATCCTAGAATCAACACTGTAGCTGTCAGTCTGGTTCTTCCAACGCGTTGCTCCACGTCCCGTTGCACCCCGCCCCCAGGAGGTATCTCTGCGTCCCCTTCGGCGGCGTCATCTTCCAGTTTTGGGCTCTCCCATTCGGTCTCAACCTCAGCCCTTGGGTTTCCCCCGCTTCGTGGACGCCGTAGTTGCCTAGGCCCGGCAGTCTTCTTTTTCCAGTCCGACGTCAAACTACCTGGACGACTTCCTCCTACGCATCCAATCGGAGGCCGACCTGACGTTGGATAGGAATGCGCTGATACGGCTGTAATCGCGTTTGGGCTTCCTGGTCATCGCGGGCAAGTTGGACATCACCCCTCTCGCCGCTTCGTCCGTCTCGGCATGGTATCTGCTACCGACCTCAACAGGGTGCGTTTGCCGGAGCCTCGGATCCATAAGTTAGCTGCTCTAGCCGGCTAGTTAGCCCAGCGGGACGCAGCTCCCGCCAGAGTTTGCTTCAGCTCCTCAGCGGGATGAATGCTGCGGCGGGTCTCCTACCCGTCGGTTCGTCCCTGCTCCCGGCCGCTACAGCTGCACCTCTGGCTCCATTGGCGTTCGTCCTCCGGCGACATAGCTGCCCTGGTGCCCGTGACTCAGATGCTTCGTCTCCATCTGTGGCGTTGGACGGACATGTTGTGGCTCGCGTCGGGAGTCCCATGGCCTCTCCGCCCCCTCAGCTCTCCCTGTATGTCGATGCAAGTTTATCTTGGTGGGGTGCCCACCTGCTACCGCGGTTCCTCACGGCATCCGGTCCCTGGCCTCCAGAGCTGGTGGACAGAAACATCACCTGCTTGGAGCTGCAAGTGGTCTGGCATGCCCTCCTCACGTGCAAAGCACACCTCCATCACCAGGCGCTGCTCGTCCTCTCGGACAACGCGACGGTGGTTTCCTACATTCAGAAGCAGGGCAGTTCATGCCCACCAAACCTGTGCATGCTCCCCTTACCGTCTGATGCGCTGGTGCGAGGACCGCAGCTTTCCCTCCGAGCTCGACACATTCCCGGCCACCTGAACGTCTTGGCTGACTCGCTCTCCTGGCGCGGCCAGCTGCTACACACGGAGTGGACGTTACGCAAAGACATCTTTCAGATGATCTGCGCTCACTGTGAGATGCCTATGATCGACCTGTTCGCCATGAGGTGGAATCACCAGCTTCCCCTCTTTGTCTCCCTGATTCCAGACCCCCTTGCCTGGGCAGTCGACGCGCTCTCCATCCCGTGGGATGGCCTCTTCGCGTATGCGTACACCCGCGACGGCCTTCGTTCCCAAAGTCTTCCTCTAGCTTCGAGGTTGCAATGCGGTCGTCTTGCTGGTAGCCCCGTTCTCCTGGAACCAGTCTTGGATCACCGACCACCTCAGCCTCGCCACGCCCCCCCCCCTCCCCCAGCTGCTGCCCACGCCGAGCTCGATGCTCAGGCAACCCCACCAGCCGCTGTTCCACTCGTGTCTGGAGCGTCTCCTCCTTCACACCTGGAGATTGTGAGGCAAGCTCTCACCGTGAGAGGCTCCTCGAGTGCAGCAGTGGAAGCGATAGCTACAGCCCGCGGACCCTCGTCCAGGCACATCTACGAGGGAATATGGCGAGTAATGTGGTCCTGGTGCGCTGACCAGCAACTCTCCCCCACCGAACTGACTACTCCCCAGCTCGCCGACTTCTTCCTCGGACTCTTGGGGACCAGGGGTTGGCCCCCTTCACGATCCGGGGATACCTGTCCATGATTACTGACACCTACCGGCACCTCGGCCACCCGGACCCTGGCGACTGCAAGACCTCGCCGATCTTTTGGCTCACTTTGGCCTGCAGCGCCCAGTCCCCCGCTCGCTCATTCCTCGCTGGGACCTCCCATGGATACTACCATGGCTTAACTCCAACAGGTTCGAACCGTTGTCCTTGGCCCGCTTCGCGGATGTGACGCATAAGACTTGCTTCCTGCTGGCCCTTGCCACGGCGGGCCTGAGTAAGTGAGCTACACGCACTTTCAGCACGCCCTGTATGCCTGCAGTTCCGGACGGATGGTTCCGTGCAGCTTCCAACGGACCCGGCTTTCCTTGCCAAGACTAGGTCTCCTTGAACGCGCCACAGGTGATTCCCTTATGGCCGCTGAGAGATGGTAACTTCCCCAGGAGACCAGGCAACAAGTTCCTGTGCGCACCCTACGCAGATCCAAAACCGTCCCAAGAGGAGGCTCACGCCTCTTTCTGCCTTTGCATCCAGGCAGAACTGACAGAACAGCCCAGACGATATCTTCCTGGCTACGCTGGGTCATACGGTCCGCCTACCGGGACCTCTCCCCGGAGGGAGCAAAGAGGCTGAAGGTACGCGCACACGAGGTACGAGCCATGGCCACGAGCGTCGCCTTCGTCCGGAACTGCGCTGTCACAGACTTCGTGGCAGCTGTGGGCTGGTGGGCAGAATCGACCTTCGCCCACTTCTACCTCGGGGATCTGGCAGGCCACCGAGACGACCTCGCTCTGATGGGGGACATCACCGCAGCGCGACACTCTGCCCCGGTGCCCCAGGCGCCGTAGTTACGCACTTAGCTAAAATTGTCAGGAGTTTGCGGCATATAACCTGTCTGCGGTGGTGTTTTGGGCGCGGCACCCTCCTCCTTCTCGCAATTCTTCCATATAGTCATGTCATCGGTAATGTATTTTGAGGAAACAAATGAATTTTTCCTCTAAAATGTATTTTTTCAAGAAATACTTACCGATGATCATCACTTTGCTTTTATCCGTACTGATCTCCATGCCATAAGACCCTGCGCTACTTGAAAGTTTGTCTGTCAGGTTTTGAAGCTCACTATTGCTGCCTGCCATGAGGTCAATGTCGTCTGCGAATCGAAGATTGCACAGGGATCTGCCACCAATAGAGATTGAAGTATGGTGGTCGTGGAGGGTTTCCTGCATGATCTTCTCCAGGAATATGTTGAAAAGGACAGGAGAGAGCAGGCATCCTTGACGGACACCGATCGTCGTCCTGAAGAACACACCTGACTGATTGTTAAGTAGAACCGTGCTGCAGGCGTTCTTGTAAAGCGCTTCTATCATTTGGATCAGTCCCTCCTCTATGTTGAACGATCTCATGACTTGCCAGTCCGTCGTGCCAGACGCGATCAAATGCTTTCCTGAAATCAATCAAAGTGATGATCAACACCACAAGCGACAGCAGCAGCAACATTCACATGAACGGCCAGAAGCTAGAAGAGGTCAATAGCTTCAAGTACTTGGGAGCCACCCTGTCCAAAGACGGTAGTTGCATAGCAGAGATCCGTATCAGGATAGGTACAGCAACATCCGCAATGGCCAGGCTGGACAGAATATGGCGAAGTAACTCCATCAGCTTCACCATCAAGTACAGGCTTTACAAGTCCCTCGTAGTGTCTATTCTACTCTACGGCTGTGAGACTTGGACACTGCTTGCAGACTCAGAAAAGAAAATCCAGGCCTTTGAGAACAAGTGCCTGAGGAAGTTGCTCCGCATCTCGTACCGCGAGCACAAGACCAACGAATATGTACGGAGCATCGTCACTTCCCTGGTGGGCCCACATGAACCCCTTCTGGCAACCGTGAAACGGCGCAAGCTTGCTTGGTTTGGCCACGTGACCCGACACAACACCTTGTCAAAGACTATCCTCCAAGGCACTCTCGAAGGAAGTCGTCGGCGAGGTCGTCAGAGAAAGAGTTGGGTCGCAAACATAAAAGAATGGACCGAACTCTAGATGCCAGACTTGCTTGCCACCGCCCAAAATAGAACTCAGTGGAGAGCACTGTCTGTTGCTGCTGCCTTTTAGTCCCCCCAACGCCCAGTTCGGGCAAGGGACTGATGATGATGATGATGATGACTTACCGATGACATGACTCGGAGGACCCTCCCCACCTGCCTTGCTTGCCTCTGGTGAGCTAAGTATTCCAACTGGTTGGTCACCTCGTGCCTCGGAACCGGACGGGCAGGAACGGGAGACAACTTTCGGCCCCCTCTGGGGGTTCCCCGAGTGCCTCCCGGGTTGTGTTGAAACACAACGGGTTCTTAGGCTAAAATTGAGTAAGTAGTAGACACTTCCATATAGTCATGTCATCGGTAAGTATTTTTCGAAAAAATACATTTTAGAGGAAAAATTAATGTTTCTTGGACGGCTTTGGCTTTTGGTCGTTGAATGAACAGAGATTTCATAAACAAAAATGTACATACAGTGGCAGGGAAGGGGTTAAATGAATGCGTTTACCAAGCTATTTTCATGTTTGTTTCTCGTAGCTGACGGGCAAAGATCTTCTGACTGCAATTTCCAGTGAGACTTCTGGTGACTTTGAGACCGGTCTGCGTGCTGTTGGTATGTTATGCCAATATTTTGCTTAAATCACAGAGTTCTGTACAATACATGTCACTTGTATCGAATATGTTTTGAGAATTGTTGCTTGCTTGATGGCACCATTCGAAAACTATGCAGTCTGCTTAATCCTTTGGCTGTCGGTAGCTCTTTGGTTGAGGTGATTCCTGCTGGAATCACCTTGACCAAAATCGCTACCGACAGCCAAAGGGTTAAAAGATGTTAATACAAGGCAGTTTGTAATTTGCTTTACACATTCCACCTTGATGCACTAAAACAGGAGAAAGATAAATAGACCATTATAGTTCAAGGGCGGCCAAGACTAACATGGCACCTAGAGGTACATAACTATTCTGTTGCTGCCCTTGAACCATCATGATCGTCCTTTCTCCTAAACTGATATGTAGTCTTCAGACAATTGCTTCCAAAATTGGGCATTTAACCCATATAGCCCCAACACAGTACAGCAGAAGATGGATCATCATGACAGTTTCAGGGTAGTGCCAGATGAGCCTGGTGCCAGCAGGCACCAAGCTCATCTGGCCCTACCCTTGAATTATTGTGGTCAATCCATCTCCTGCAACTGATACATAGTCATAAACTGACACCTCCAAAATGTTGGGTTAAATGGGTTAACCATAAGCCTTCCCTGCCATTCCATTAGGCATGGACTGTGTTTTTGAAACCTTTGTTGGTTTAATGACAACCCCAGCCATCAAAGGAATGAAAATTGCTGCCAGCAAGAGGCATAGATCCCGCAGCTGCGGGGGCTCATGAGGATCTATACCTCTTGCAGCTGGGTAGTATTGAGTTTTTCTCGACAGTGAACAGTTTGAAGCTCAGTGTCTTACCTTTTGCTGTGTGTTCCTGCTCAGTTTTGTTCCTGAACTGTATGGGAGTATGGGGATTCTGACATTAAGTTCTAATGCGTTTAGATCTGTTTTGTGTTAATGTTTTTATGTGTACTCAGCTAAGAACATCTGTTTTGTGTCAATGTTCTTCTAGTGCGCACAGCCAAGAACCGCCCTGAGTATTTTGCGGACAAACTGCATGACTCCATCAAGTTTCTGGGCACAGATGACTCTCGCCTGATCAGGATCATTGTTTCACGATCTGAGGTAAAGATTAGGACAGTTAAAGGAATTTGAATTAAAGGAATAGTTCTGTCATTTATATAGAAAAAATGTATTTGCGACTCCTGTTAACTCATTCAGCCCTGACACACCACAGCACGACATGGATCGAACATGATAGTTCAAGGGTGATGCCAGAATAGCTTGGCGCCAAGCTATTCTGGCACCACCCATGAACTATCATGCTCGATCTGTCTCTGGAATTGTAATACAGTCCTTCAGAAGGCAACTTCAAAAAGTGGGGATTTGGGTCCTGGGGCAGAATGCGTTAAAGTGTTGTTGGAGTACCCAACCTTTTTGCTAGACGGTATGTTTATTTTTGTTTTTGTGTTCAGATTGACCTTCAGGACATCAAGGAAGCATACCTGGCCAAGTACAAGAAGACCTTGGAGTCGGATGTGGCCTCGGACACCAGTGGTGACTACAAGCGGCTGCTTGTGGCCCTCGTCGGCTTCTAAATCTTTCAGTTTCTTCCCCCACACACCACACAGGAGGACGGGTCAAGCACGATAGATCAAATATAGTGCCTGATTTACGTAACACCTGGACACAAACTCATTCGTTCCTGACATGCCGCAGCAGGACATGGATCAGACCTGAGAGTTCAAGGGTAGTGCCTGATTAGCTTGGCACCTTGCAGGTGTCAAGCTAATCAGGCACTACCTTTGAACTAGGGCCATGAGAGATTTATTGTAAACCAGATCATGGTAAACCAGACCAACTCTTGCGGAGAAGTATGAAAACTAGCTGTGAGGGGACTTCTTTGATGGAGCATACCTGCTTTCCCAAGCAATGCCGTTTTCAGGAGTAAGAAATGCTGAAACGGGTAAAACAAATGGCCTATTTGCTACGGCAAAATTATTTTCACTTGTGTTTGATTTTTGTGGACACTAACTGGATCAAGTTTGACCCATCTCCTGTGGTTGGTATAATATCATTGTTACGGGGCCCATCTCGTCCTCTCTTGTTTGGGAAATTGTGCCTGTACTGTTTGAGAGTGTACTCCTCAGGTAGACCCACTTCAGGAGTACACCACAAGTACACTTCTGTTGAAATGAGAAGTCTGGGGAGCATACCAGCAAATGGTATGGCCATTCATGATGATACAATCTTCAAGCTTTCAATGCTGTTTATTTTGTAGACCATCTGGTCCTTTCTAGATTTAGGCTGGTGCTGGTTTTACTAACATAGTCAACCACGTAATGCACGTAAAGTTTAGCCTAGGTGAAACACGTATACATGTATTGTGTTTCTGCTTAAGATATATTCAGTTTGTATGATATTCTTTAGCTTTTGCTGCAGGTATTTTACATACAAATGGAGGCCATGTCCAGTCATGCAGATCACATCTTTTAAGAAACCGTTTGTTTGAAAATGGCATTTGTCAAATGTGAGGATTGTTCTTGGTGCCAGTATGTCAGTCATCAACTGTGTGCTAAAGTTTACACAGGTTTCTTTTACATATTAATTGTGCCATGAGAAATGTGCACCACATTTGCTGGAGCCAGTCACCCTGTTAACCCTATTGGTGTCGGTAGCGGTTTTTGTCAAACCACTACTGACACCCAAAGGGCTGACAAAAGGTAATCGAGCAGAAACTGGCCTTATTTAGTCCTTGTACGGCTGTGTGCCAGCCATTGTCGATTAGACAACCTTTCCTTCCATTGGTCGCTATATGATTGTGAATTCACTGTTTGTTCTCTTTAAAGAAACCATGAAAAACAGCAATATGTACTACTCACAATAAGTTAAGGACCAACCAGAAAAGTGGTCATGAATTCAAATAAACACATTTTGTTGTGTAATCATTTGCAGACACAATTAACAACTGTGTCAAATTTTAAGATTTTTTAATGGAATATCTGGAATACCAAAAATTCCATTAAATAATTTTAAAATTTGACAAGAGTTGTGCATATTTAAAATCATGACCATTGTTCAGGGTGGTCCCTAACTTATTCCGAGTTGTATATATTACTCTGCGTTTATTACATGTTGTTTGCAAAAATGTATTTGCAAAAGCCAGTTTAGCAGAATTGGTTGTGCTGGTTGAAGAAATGCAGTATGTTTCCGATTTATTATGGTTGCAATTTATAAGCGCACAATTACCTGACATATGCAAGTTTTCAGCTGCAAGAATTTTGTTAACTACAGTTTTTGGATTTGTTGTGAATCAAAACAGTTGTACCATCTGTGATCTTATTTCAATGGGTACATATGTTTAGCCTCGACCACACCACATGAATCTTTTGATGAACTCTTAGCTGGAGGCTATACTGCCTGTTTGTCTTTTTCTTTTAGTGAATACATTTTCCCTTGAATTTGTCTATACTGTTGCCCTCATGCATTTTTTTTATTACAAACTTGGCTTAAAGGTGCACATTTGATTTTTGTTATCTGTAGCTGGTAAAATGGTGCTGTTTTTGTATAATGTATACAGTATATGGCATTACTTTACTCAAGTTTCTTGTCTTTTTTTATAGTGCATGTATACATATTCACCCTTACAAAAATATTTCCGTTTTATTTAGTTTTTGTTGTTATTATTTTTCTATTGTTTAACTTTGTTTTTTATTTCTTTGCACAGAGTGTTTCTTTGAAAACTCTCAGTTCTTACGTTTATTATTGCCAACTTGAGTAATGAACAGTAAGATCTCTAACTGGTGATGGATTTTTAAGATCCGATCAGGTGCATTGCAACTGAAATGTAATGGTTAAAATGTTATCGAAAGAATCTCACAGTGACAATTGTTATGCTAGAATCTTATGAATCTGTTTGAAAAGTACTAAGTAGAAATGATCGCTGAACGAATCTGTCTACACGGTGTAATGACTCATTCATCCCTCTCATACCACAAGAAGATGTGGATTGACCCGCACTGGTTGCCTACAGCGGTAGCGAATCGGGAGAGGCAACCAGTGTGGAATTGACCATGTTACTTCAAAAAGAAGCCTGTCTTCCGAACTATGATGCCGTTTTTCGAAGACAGTTCGTCTCGAAAGAGTTAACCCCTTGACTGCTACTGATTACAAATGTTGATACCGCTCGTGTAAGAGACGTGTAACAACGCATCTTTTCTGCCGGGAAGTGACGTCAATAGCAGTCAAGGTGTGAAAGATTTTCATTACTGTTGATTACATGTGACAGTATCGAACACGTCTGCTGTTTATCTTTACTCAAACTTATGCTTGGAGATGTCTTTCATCCGTATGGTACATATGATAGATTTTGTTTTGTATATTTTTGGACCAAAAGCAATTCTTCTCTCCACCTCTTGTCTACTTTAGATGTATTTTTTTTTGTGTATACAATTTATATCACAATCATTCTGATATTATACACCCCTTTTACATTTTGCTTTTTCTGTTTACATCTTTAGCTTTATATTTAATTTTAATAAAAATCTGTACACAGGACACAGATTTGTCATTTTGTAAATACACAAATTTATTTTGTATGCTTTTATGGGAAAAATAGGAGATGGTGGGTGGGTATGTGTGTGTGTGCTTTGGGGTGGGGGAAGATCACGTTCACAAGATACGGCATGTATCAAGCCATATATAGACAACTTCGCTTATAACAAGGTAGGATATAACAAAACGTCGGATATACAACGCTTTTGGGGAGGTCCCGGTCAAATTTGTTCTTTGACCCCCCACCCCGGTCTGCCTTGGGGGACTTAGGTGCATGGGGTTAACTACTTTTTAGTTCCCATGGTCACACAGGGTGGGTTTTCCCCTTTATTCTGGGCCATGTGTTTCTGTCTACCCTTGGTCACACGTATTTTCCTTTTTTTAACAAAGGTAGTGCCAAAATAGCTTGGCGCCTGGCACTGCCCTTGAATTATCATGGTCAATCCATCTCTTGCAACTGGTATATAGTCATTAGGCAACACCTCCAAAATTTGAGAAATGGGACCTTGGGGCTAATTGGGTTAACGCACTGCAACTTCGTGCGTTTCGCTTTTTTTCTTGTGTAGAACGTTACATATTTTTTACACTGACCCTGTAATACATACATGTACATTTAGCTTTTGTGTAGACAGTTGTAGACATTTAAAAAATAAAAAAAAAAAAAATAGGAAAATTTGGTTTTAACACAAAGAAATTTGGGTCCCTTGACAATTTGTTATATCCGTAATTGTGAAAAAAATGCCTTCTCCAAGTCGGTGAAAAGGACAAAAACATTTCCTTGTCGAAACTAATGCAACTCGCACCCACACGGCAAACAAGGAACCTCGGGCTCGGTAGTCAACGCGAATTTGAAGGGTAGCGGATTCGACTGAAAAATAAATACAATAATAGTAAAAATATAAATCAACTGTCATTTTCTGGCGTTAAAGGCACCGCAAACCACTCGAACCTGGATTGCTTTGTCGGGATTATTACATTAAAAAAGTCTGACTCTAAGCTTATAACCCCCCAAAAACTTTGTCCCCTGCGAATTTGTTGTATCCGGCTTTTACTGCATAACCCAGTTAGCCCCGACGCACTACAACGTGAGATGTACTCGGATTGACCAATGATAATTCAGTGATAATTCAAGGGTAGTGCCAGATTAGCTTGGCGCCTGAAGGCGCCAAGCTAGTCTGGCACTACCCTTGAATTATCATGGTCGATCCAGCGCCTACAACTGGTGCGTATTCGTTTGGTGACAGATCCAAAATTTAGGAAATGTGGCGGTGGGACTAAATGGGTTAAAGGCCCACTACCGCCGTAACTGTTCAAAGATACACTTCTGTAACAGATGGTTACAAAACGCTACACACAGGTCTAGCTATGGTTCATTTCGACACAGAGCAATCCAGTTCAGCACACATCGTCTTTACATCAAATAACCTGACGATGACTCCACTCTGTCCTATAAATACAACGCTATCAGCACGAGAATCAGGTAAAAATAGATTGACACACTAACGGCTGTGCAGGATAAATAAGCGCGATTACGCGTGTGCTTTTGCTGCGCGGTGTCCCAACTTCTATTAAAGTTCATTGGGTGTGTCGACAAGGTATAGAAAACACAAATGGTGTTGACATGTCTTCTGAGATTTACGTGTAATGGTACTCCGCCTATTGTGCAGCTCATTCTATTTCACCACGCACGCGTACGCAAGCATACCGACATCCAATTTTCCCCCAACCCTCTCCCCCCCCCCCCCCCCCCCCCGTCTCCCCCCCCCCCCACACTCACACATACACCTACACACCCACACCCACACCCACACAACTCACTCCTCTGTCCATTTTGTTCTCTCCAAATTTGTCCATTTGCCAACAGCCTCGCAACAAACACATACATAAGAAAGTTCCGTTTTACCCTTTGCTTGTCGGTAGCGGTTTTGGTCGCGATGATTTCTGCAGGAATCATCGCGACCAAAACCGCTACCGACACGCAAAGGGTAAAAACAACAAAAAAAATCAACCCGCATTTGTACGTTGACGTCACCCTATCACTTCCAACTTCAGTACGGACATGCAGGGGACGGAGCATTATGTTCTCCCAACGGGTCTGAGGTGTGCATGAGATCTGCATCACGCATATACTGACGATTTTTTTTGGTTGCTCGTCAGCATAGTAGATCCACGACCACGCACGCGACCATTTTACTACCAGCGTCAAAGGCTGGCGGTAGATTGACTGTGGTAGCTAAGGAAAAGTCGCTGAATGATTAGCATTGCGCCTCTTCAAGTGCAGAGTTTTTAAACACTAAGAAAAACTTTTTTTTTTTTAATCTAATTTTTCTTTTAGATTACTCATTGACTAGCACACACTGACATGCGAGACGAAATGTAGAGACATTTCTCGCTTAACCCCTTCACTGCCGCGAAAAAGTGAACATAATCTAGCTGCAAGTCATATAGATCCTCATAAGCTGCCGCAGTTGCGGGGGCTCATGAGGATCTACCCAATGCGCATCAGGCCGACTCACGTTGGCCTCTTGCTGACAACACTTTGCATCCATATGTTCCTTGGAGGGCCGGGACTTCCTGTCGTTGATTCAACGGCAAAGATTCCAGAAATTAGTTCAAGGGTACTGCCAGATTAGCTTGGCACCTGGAAAGCCCAGCCAGTCTGGCACAACCCTGTTACTACCATGGCTGATCCATTCCCGGGCTGCTGTTTTTAAAAGGCGCATGTGTTCAATCAACACTAACATGGGGTTGGGGTGGTGGGGGGGGGGGGGAGGGGGGAAGGGGGTGGGGTCGGGATCAGGTACCCCCTTCAATGCTAGTGGACGTAGGTTGTAAATCCAGCGTCGCAGATCCCCAGCCGTCAAAATAACATGGATAGAAATTGGTTTCAGCAAGAGGTCTAGATCCTCATGAGCCCCCGCAATTGCGGGGGCTCATGAGGATCTATACCTCTTGCAGTTGGGTGCTCACTGCTGTTCAGTTTTTCTCGGCAGTTAAGATGCTAAGCTATAAGCTGTCTATCCGTCCCCCGCGTCGCGGCGTATGCGGTGGTTAGCAAGCATCGTCTTATTCATCTCCAGAGATGACGTCGTCTCTCCTGGTGCCGACTGTAACTTTGAAAACGTGATGTGTTATCTGGACCGCCGCGACTGACCGGCTCTGAAGAGAAAAGGAAAGCGATGCTCTTGGAACGCATGAAGGATCCTTGCAGACAATCTACCCACCCCCACACACAAAAAGCATTGGTACCAGTGGTGTAGGAAGATTTTGGGAGGGGGTATGACACCACCTCAGTACACGAGTTAGGAGGGGGTGGGGGGCTGGATGGCATGGGGAGTACCATCAGGGATTCACGATGATTAATTTTGCCATTCAGGAATCACGAATGCAAAAAAAAAAAAAAAGAAAAAAGAAAAAAAAAAGTAGTCACGTTTCACGATGAATGAAACGATGAAGAAATAAAGTACCCCTTTCACGACTGCTGGAAGAATCAAACAACGTGTGGGGCTGGGTACATTGATTGTTAGCGGTGGTGCACAATCTTCACCGCCTTCCTTGGGAAGCGGTTGGGGGGGGGGGGGGTCATGAAATTTCTAATACATTTTACAGTCTGGCAACGGACTCACATTTTAAGAAATAACCTGGATTTTTCACGGATCACGAAATTCTTATGTTGGGCTTTCACGTTTCACTACGAACCCTTCTTTCAGGGATCACGAGGATGAACATTTTGCAATCACGAATCACGAGAACAAAACAACAACGAAATAAAAAAACCTGCCAATCACGAATCAGCCCTATGATGAGCAAAAGGCCATCGGGCAGGCATAGGCCCGATGGCCTTTGCGCACTGGGCCTGTACTTTTGTATAGAGAATGCCAAGAGGAGGTAGGTCTCAAGCCGAAAAAGGTATAGCCAAGACTGAAACCCTGACTTTACCATGTCTAGAGGAGGTATATGTATGGTCTTTCCATACCTGCCCCCCCCCCCCCCTCCCGCCACTACGCCACTGGTTCCTACGCCACTGGATATGACGCTGCAATCGAATACAATGTTTTTGAGAAGAATTTGACAGATGGCATGATGGCACGGTTCCTCGTGCCTATATAAACCAGCGGATGATTGATCAAACCAAGGATTTCGGTGCAGGTTTGCTGTTGGTATGACAGACATGGGGGTTGGCTTGGAGTCTGGCAGAAGGTAAGTGAAACAGCTTTTCGGACGTGACAAACCATTCTCTTCTATGCTTATAACGTCCAAACTAAACTGATATAACGTCCAAACTAAACTGGTGTTCACTAATATGCTGATAGCACAACTCAGCGCGGTCGAAAGTATGTCTGTATGATTATAGCTCGTTCTAACTTATTCGATGAAGCAGTTATACAGTCATGCACTTTAAAACAAGATAATGATTTCACCCCAAAGTCTTGTATTGTTTGGAGCTCAGATGCGTTTATCTTGTAGGAACATTCAGGGTTGTTCATATTTTTAGTTTTATTATGCTGATCCATTTCCCTCCTCTCTAAGCCAACCCTTGATCAACACACACGTCGGCGCACACAAATAAAGACGGACACACGGCGCTTCCCGCCATTAGTACGCTCTGTGGGCTCGTGTAGCGACAGGAAGCCATCTCCTTCTACTCTAACCCACACTCTCATCCACACACACTGGCACACAGAAATAAAGACGGACACACGGCGATTCCCGCCATTCGTAAGCTCCGTGGTCTGGCCAAAGACAATATAATGTATTGTCATTGGTCTGGCTTAGCATAGCTATTTTGAAGAAGAATATTAGCACGAGCAGCGAAATGACGTCACTTCAAGCTTCACGTCATGGCATCATTAGTCCCACGACGCCGTGTTCATAGTGTCGACTGCATACCTAGGTGGGACTGGTCTTGCTTTTTTACCACAGTTATACGTCACTCATCGCTTTACTAACATTTAACGTATCAGAGAATCAACTTTGTAATTTTCTTGCTGATTTTCACGCCTAGCCCACGCTTACAGGTCACAATTTGACCTAATCCTACCCCAGGGCCGGGACAAACAACAGGCTTATGCAAAAACCATGTGGGTATTAATGAGAAGATATTTTTTTCGAAACAGCGGAACAATTAAATTTAAAGCTGTTTTACAAATGACTCGTAAAAAGTGGCGCAGAACATTGTCTGATTTTCACATCTAGGGCATACAGGTCACAATTCATCTAATCGTACCCGACAGCCAAGACAAACTGTAGGATTATGTAAATACCGTATACGAAAAATCATGCGATTATTAATGAGAAGATTGTTGTTGTTTTTTTCGTAAAAAGATTCAATTGTTTTAAGATTAACCCTTATAATTCGTGAAATTAATCCCAAAACGTGAAAATATATTTTTGTTTACAAAAATATTTAATTATCACTCAAAAGGTTTTTGAGGTACAATGCTGGTTAACGAACACATTCAATATCTGCCTTTTATCTAGCTATACGCAAAATATCTTGTAAAAATAAGAAAAATTACGGACTCCAGTGTGGATCAACCGGTTTTTGTGATATGCCATTTTCCTCGCCAATGAGCATCTAAATCAAAAAGTTTAAAAAAAGGTCCCGAGATAATTCTTTGAGGGACAATGTCCTAAAATTTCAAGCTTGTCCGTCCTCAAACTCGGGGTTTAGTCGCTGTCACACACACACACACACACACACACACACACACACACACACACACACACACACACACACACACACACACACACACACACACACACACACACACACACACACACACGCACACACACAAACACACACACTCATACACACACGCGCGCGTGCGCGCGCGACACTTTGGCGCCGAAATGACGTTCTCGGCTAGCAAGGTTTGCGCAGCTAGACGCGACGTCATTTTTATCTTGTTACTTCTTTGCCAGAATTTCTGGGCCGCACGCCAAAAACGTCATGTGCATACTCCGGAATGCGCTCCGACCAGCCCCATTTCAAAGTCTACCGTACTTTAAAAAAAAAAAACCAAAAAAAAAACGTTAGCCAAAAAGGGACAAACTCGTAAATTCAAAGCGGCATAAGAACCCCAGCCCTCCAGCGAACACGGATACAAAATAAAGCAAGCAAGAGGCATAGAACCTCATGAGCCCCCGCGACTGCGGGGGCTCATGAGGTTCTACGCCTCTTGCAGTTGGGTGGTTCTGGCTGTGCGGCAGTTAAGGAGTTAAACCTTGATGTAAAGCAAATGTTTAAAAACATGCATACATGATTGATAAAGCCGTCGCGACTTAAAATATCTGGAGGACTCATGAGGATCTATGCCTCTTGGAGATGTTTGAAGTGTTGACAGTGGATATAGTACAAGCTGGTTATCCGCCATGATTTCGCTTCCGTTCATTTTTGGCAGTCATTCGTTGCAGACGAACCTTACTAATATCGTGGTCATAAATGTTGACTCCCTCCCTCCGTGGTAGGCCTACACTGAGGAAAACCTGTATTAGTTAGTCCTCCATAGGACCGCTATTAAAGTTCGACTATCAGCACACGAGCCACAGCTCTGATGACTCCCCTCTGCCAGAGGAACGTAGAAGTAAATGCGGTTAATCCATAGAAAAGAAGCATAGGTGCCTGACGGGTGCGTGTTGATATATCATAGTGAAACTGCGAGTCAGCCCCCTCGCGCGCGCACGGCTCCGTGAGCCGTGCGCGCGCTGAGGGGGCTGACTCGTTGTTTTGTATAGAACAACACGACCCGCGTTTCATTTGCCTACGAGATGAAGATTTCCACCACGAACCTAAGCAGGAAGCAGAATCCGGTTCAGTTCTTTGATGCGGCGACTGAGGTTACCACATCGGGTATATATGACAAGCCCTCCTTAGTCAGTAATTGTCCCTAATCTACCCGTTTCCCAAGCAAGGTGAGCCGAACAGACGACAAACTGTTGTTTGAGGACAAACATGTCAACAAAGTAGTGATCCCCTTCCTCTGTCAACATCACCGCGTGGCGTACGTCGATCTAGCTTGGACTGACGCAATGAGCAGGATGTTGTCAATGGCAGTCAACTTTGAAGGCGTCAAATCAAGGAAGAATGACGAATGTTTGTGTGCTTGAAACTATTAATGAAGGGCGGAAAAAATGCACCGAAGAAGATGCGTTGTAATTGTATCCCCCATCATCAATGGAGCCGGTTTAACCCATTTAACCACACGGCCCCCACGGCCGGATTTCACCAAACTTTCAGTTGTTACCTAACGATTATGTGCCAGCTGCACTAGATGGACCGACAATGATATTTCAAGGGTAGTGCCAGATGAGCTTGGCGCCTGAAGGCGCCAAACTCATCTGGAACTACCCTTGAATTATCATTGTCGATCTATCTCCTGCTGTAGGGCGTTGGAGCTATATGGGTTAATATATGGGTGGGTAGTGGAGAGGGGAGAAACTGAGTGAAATAGGCTGCATGCCAAGCTTCAGCAGAATAAGTGGAAAGAAGTCAGAAGATGGATGCAGGGGGAAATTAACCCATTCACTGCTGAGAGGAAGAAAATGAACACCCACCACCCATATGCAAGAGGTTTCGATCGTCATGAGCCCCCCCGCAGTTGCGGGGGGGGGGGGGGGGGCTCATGAGGATCTATACCTCTTGCTTGAAACCACTTTGCATGCATGTTCCTTTGACGGCTAGAGATCTTGGACTTTTGAACTGACAATAATGACAAAAACTCGATCTGCGACCAATGGCAGTGAAGGGGTTAAAAAAATCAAGATAGAAACGCTTTACTCCTCCCAAATGGGAAAATAATGAATGCTTTCAGCAGCATCGGTACTTTTACACGTAAGGAAAGAAGGAAGATGAAGACTTCTCAGTGAACGTTCACTTCACGTTTAGGACTGAGCAGGCGGAGGGCGGTGGGGGAGGGGCGTGGCTGCATGGTGCCCCGGAGTCGATGGGTAGAGTCGTGTGCAAACCTGACCAGCGAACACACACGGCATTAACACACAGACCTCAGACTCAGTGCTAAGCCTGTCGTCTGCCGCCGCAGTCGCTAGCTGATACCCTGGTCACCCCCTCTGCCGAAGAAATATGTATAGCTGACCCTTGATTGTACGATGTTTAAGTCCTCACGAACCTTTGCGTCTTTCTGAGAGAGAGAGAGAGAGAGAGAGAGAGAGAGAGAGAGAGAGAGAGAGAGAGAGAGAGAGAGAGAGAGAGAGAGAGAGAGACTGAGAGAGAGAGAGAGAGAGAGAGAGCTTTGTGTCAAAATTTATGTATGACAATGACGTGTCTGGTGTCATGCGAATGGACGGTTTTAAGACAAAACTTGCCAAATGAAGAGAGAGAGAGAGAGAGAGAGAGAGAGAGAGAGAGAGAGAGAGAGAGAGAGAGAGAGAGAGAGAGAGAGAGAGAGAGAGAGAGAGCAAACAACAACAAAAAAAAACAACAAACACAAAAAACAACAACCACAGCAACAACAAGAACAGCAAAAAACAATCGAGCAAACAAAACTTAAAAAAAAACAACAACAAACAAACAAACAACAACAACAACAAAACCACACATTTGTTGACGCATATCTACAATTTGAAAAGGAAAGAAGTTGCATAACATAATTTATCAGCCGTCCTTTTATGAAGACACTCGATGATAGCCAAGAACCATAGTACGCTGTTCAGTAAAACCTCTTCATCCATTCAACTCTAAAATGTATGGTGTACGATCCTAAAAACATAGCTGTGCGGTTCTCTCGTAGACATTTGAAATTTCAACGAGAACCGTTTCTTAGGACCGGACACCATACTTTTAGAGTTAATAACAGAAATGTTTTCAAGAGACAGACGCTCTCTCAGGAGAACTCTTGCACGGACAAAAAATGTCATCCGTCGTTAACCCCTGCACTGCCGAGGAAAAGTGAACTGCGATCCAACTGCAAGAGACATAGATCCTCATGAGCCCCCGCGACTGCGGGGGCTCATGAGGATCTATATCTCTTGCTGAGACCAATTTGTGTCCATGTTTCTTGGACGGTTGTGACTTTTGGTCGTTGAATGAACAAAGATTTCAAAAACAAAAAAATGTACACACAGTGGCAGGGAAGGGGTTAAGGCCCACCATTTAGGTGTCTTTAAAGGCAAGTGATGTCTCGTCATGGTGGTCGCTCAAAACAGGCTCTTTTGAATAATCACAACTAGGCGGAGACGCAGAGGAAAGAAATAGTCGATCCATCTCCCACGGCTGGTGCACAGTCATTTTTAAGCAGCGCCTCACACAGTTGCTATAATTTATAAGTGCATTATTTTGCGAACGATTATTAGTCGTGATCATATGCGCTTGATGAGCTCAGTGCGTGTTGTAATATGCGAGTCAGCCCCGTCGCGCTCGCAGTGCAATATCCACTTGCGAAGAGAGAGTATTGCACTGCGTGCGAAAGGGGGCTGTCTCGCATATTAACACGTACTATATGGTTGTGAATTTAACCCTGGCACGCTACAAACATTGTATAGAAATTCGGGGCTTAACGTTTTATTCCACAACGAAGGTGATTTCAAAGACGGGGCACCGAAAAGAGGTTTGTACAAATTTTGACCCAAGCTGGGTTTTGTCCCACGACCTTTCGTACGAGAGTCGGATACTCTACCACTTAAACAGTGTGTGAGATCTACCATGATAGTTCAAGGGTGATGCAGGGATAGCTCGGCGCCTTTAGGCACCAAGCTATCTCTGCACCACCCTTGAACTATCATGGTCCATCTGTCTCCTGAACTGTAATGCAGTCTTCAGAGGACAACTGCAAACGTTGGGAACTGCGATCTTGGGTTTCAATGTGTTAGCCACATATACAGGAAAATCGAAATTACGAAATTTAAGCATATGTCCTTTGAAGACTATATTTGACAGTTCAGGACAAAGATCGGTCTTGACAGCTCAAGGGTGGTGCCAGGTTAGCCGTCAAGAGGCAACCGACCGCAGCCGGTGCTGGCATCACTTTTGAACCATCGAAGTCGATCCACGCCTGGTTGTCAGGCAGTGCGTTTGGGCTCACAGGATTAAGCGTTAGCCGTCGGCACATACAGATTTAACTGCATAAATTTGCAAGCGTGATGCCGCTCGAGTATGGTTGAACCTCAGTGCAAGATCGTAGTCACAAAAGGGGGTGGCCCGTTCGAGAGTAAGGGGTAGGGTGATAGAGGGGTGCGGGGGTTTAAGCCATCCTGGTTGTCTCCCTTGATTCGCTACCGCTTATCAGCGGTAGCAAATCGAGGGAGACAAGCAGTGGTGGGTAGAGGGTAGGGGAGATGATGGGAGAGGAAGAGGTTGAAGATCCAGTAAGCAAAGGTTCTCGGGCCCACGACAGCCGCACTGGGCCCGCGCACGACCGTGCGCGGGCCCACTGCGGCCTTCGTGGCCCCGAAGACGTTTTGCTACTGGGGGAGGTCCGCATCATTTATCACTGGTTAAAATTCATTTTCCTGGACCAGGCTTGCGCCATCGAGGTTCCAACTCGCGCGCCGGCGACCCGCAACCGCAGACGGCTAACCACATAACAGGTTCAGTGGCCAATGCCTTGAAAAAATTCGCAAGACCATGTGATAAGAAACACATTTGCCTTCTAGCTTTCGCTTCATCAGCAGCAGACGTCAACCGGCCATTCGATATCAGTCGGGCTGCTTATAATTTATAAATTCCAAGGGAATTGTCTAAGGCCGGTGTAGAAACATATAGTGGTTCCATTGAACTCGAGATCCAGTGACTGGACACACGCTGTGGCTGTATGTACCTATAGTAAGAAACTAGCACTTTAACATCACTGTCTAGAAAGAGCATTCCGACATGGAATGAAGTAGAGCTATATTTCGTCAGTAGTCTCACAACCTTTTAAGCCTACTGATGCGGAAAGAGCATCACCGCTGCTCTGTGAAGGCAAACGATGGTAAGTCCATTTTTTTTGCGCGACTGATAAAACTGAGATCCTTGTTACAGTGAGAATTTCGCTTTTCACAAAAATGGACATGTTGTCTTTTGCCATCACATGGCGGATCAGTTCTAACTCCAAATCAAATCAGTACTTACAAGTATATTTCGGCTATGACTTACAGCCTTCCTCAGCCTACGACAGGTATATTTCGGCTGTATCTCACAGCATATAGGCTGTGAGATACAGTTCAAATCAAAGCGACCTACTGTAGGCAGTATAGTGTTTAATAGTTTGCAATATCTCCTTTTATAAATGTTCTTAGTAAGTCGTAGTAAAAAGGAAAACAGAAAATAGAGGTTGAAAACCTTTTAAGTTAGATACATTGAAACACGACGTTTCGCCGGGTCCGTAGACCCTTCTTCCACGTGATATGGTAACATTTGCTTCGCACGTCTTACAATAATGCTGGACAAAAGATCAGAATATCGCAAACTGAAAGACTTTTCTGCTCTGCTCAGTTGTGCGCAGAAGAGTTCCTTCCGGTACGTGTGCGTTCTCACATGGATTGTGAAAAAAAAGATAAAAAGGTCTTAGCTGAGGCAAGAAAACGATGATAACCCGTTGTATCGAGGACAATTTTAGCAATCAAAACCCGCCCTGGAGCAGATCGCGTATAACTTATGGCGGATTGCTTTTTTGATTGAGAGTCCGAGTCCGAGTCAGACTGACTCGATGTAGGTTGAAGAAGGCTGTGAAATACAGCAGCCGAAATATGCCTGAAAGTGCCGCGGATTAGATTCCGACTGATTTGAGTCAGAACCCATTCCGCAAAGCTCACAGGGCCAACGGCGGCCGACGTCGGCCTAATGAGCTTTTGCGCACTGGGAAAGCTCTTTCAACCAAGTATCAGTTTGAATAGGAATACTTTCATATCAGTTCCTATTCATTTGTTAGCTATGTTGTCATTAGTTCATCGTCAGCTTGTCAGTATTACGTCACGAGCATCTGGCTACAGTCACCAGTGTTCAGAGGCCGGGGACTGTGATGTGATCGGTCAAGACTTTTAGACAATTTAGTTGTGATGAACCTCTCCGCCGCATGGATGCGTGAAATCTCTCCACATTTTACTTTCTGCGTCACCGGGGTAGATATCACATAGCAAACTAGACTGTGATTCCAACAGGCAGCAGTTTTAACTTCTGACGTTTGGGAGCAGTTTCGTGTTAGATTACTCCTCAAGTTATTGACGCCTTCTCTGCTGATGATATGAATTTTATGTGAAAAACCCGAAACTCTAACTCGTGTACAGCGATCAAGTCCATCTTCTGACAGCACTGAACTTGCAAGCCGAAAGGTAAGTCGTTTTGCTGACTGTTTCGAACGCCATACATACTGAGAAGCAAAAGAAATACATTTTTGGAATCATCGGAAACACCCGATGAATCCAAAAACGTCGCATTTCTTTTGTTTCTCAGTATATAACTGACCAGGCAAAGTAGACTGTATAAGATTTAATTAGAACACGCTGGAAACGATTTTTTGGGGCTTCAGAGCCAAGTTAATTCAATCGTGGTTCAGATTTATTTGTGGCAACAACAACAACAACAAAAATAAATAATAAAAAAATAAAAAATAAAGAAAGAACCAAACCCAAATGCTATGCTGAGCGGATCAGTGCAATAGTCTGATAACCTAACATAGTCGAAATTTATCAGTCGCACGTAGCTTAATATTTTATTTTCGAACTTTCAAATGTTTACCTGATGTACATATACATAACACCACACAGGCTGCCTCCTTTGATTAGCTGCCGCAGTGGTAGCGAATCGAGGGAGACAACGAGTGTGACGTTAAACATCATACTTCGGAAATCTGAAATGTGAAAAATTCATCGATATTTTATTATGAATTTTAGCTATTAACCCATTCAACTCTGACGCACTACAGCAGGAGATGGATCGACCATGATAATTCAAGGGTAGTGCCAGATTAGCTTGGCGCCGACAGGCGCCAAGCTAATCTGGCACTACCCTTAAATTATCATGGCCGATCCATCTCCTGCAACAGCTGCATAGTCGTTAGATGACGCCACCAAAATTAGGGAAATACGTGCGGTGGGCTGAATGAGTTAAAATGTTATCGGATACCGTAAACGACCGTATGGTTCTCAATCACATACATGATACCACACTGCTCGTCTCCCTCACTACGATGCGAACGACTCTCCCTCAATACGATTCAAGTGGCTTCGAATCGAGGGAGACAATAAGCTTGACGTGATCCCTCAGACATTTAGAAACGTCCAGACGTTTCAGACCGAATGTGTGTGGTAAGCAAGAACGTCCAGACGTTTCAGACAGAATGTGTGTGGTAAGCAAGAACGTCCAGACGTTTCAGACCGAATGTGTGTGGTAAGCAAGAACGTCCAGACGTTTCGGACAGAATGTGTGTGGTAAGCAAGAACGTCCAGACGTTTCAGACAGAATGTGTGTGGTAAGCAAGAACGTCCAGACGTTTCAGACCGAATGTGTGTGGTAAGCAAGAATGTGTGTGGTAAGCAAGAACGTCCAGACGTTTTAGACCGAATGTGTGTTTTAAGCAAGAACGTCCAGACGTTTCAGACAGAATGTGTGTGGTAAGCAAGAACGTCCAGACGTTTCAGACAGAATGTGTGTGGTAAGCAAGAACGTCCAGACGTTTCAGACAGAATGTGTGTGGTAAGCAAGATGTTGGTGAGAAAACAACCGCTTTTGGTCAGGCTTAATATAAGACGATTCATTATTGTGAAATTTATTATTTTGTTGTCAACCCCCCCCCCCCCCCCCCTTCAACCTGATCGTTCACTCTGGACACTTGCCTATAACTGTGCGCTCCCGTCCATTTAAGAGACATCCTCGCTTTCACTCACCGGACTCCAACATTTTTTAAACTTTTTAAAAATTTCTTTCTTTGTTGGGATATTCTTTGAAGCTGAGCTTCAAAGAATATTCCAACAAAGAAAGAAAGACCGCTTGAAAAGACTATTACAAGAATGTATTAATATTTCAAAGTTTAATAAATTGTTGTAATTGGCTTTTACCCCTTTTTACCCTTTATAACCTGATGCTGAGTACGAATGTATGGTACTGACACGTACATGATACCACACATGTTGTAACTCTCCTCTATGCGTGTTTTTTTTCTCTTTTTATTTTTTTTGAATTTTTTATGTTTTATCACATTTGGCTGTCACCTTTTTTGTGCAGTTGTTTTTCGGGGCGATTTTAACATACCTTTATGTTGATGTCTTGTGTCCAATTTAGGGATCTTTTTGGTCTGGAGGTCAGCTTTTACTATTAGTCAGCACTATTACATTTTTAGACAAGACCTTTTTGGTCTGGAGGTCAATTTCAGTATTTAAGCTTACAAATGTATCGAGGAATCGGATATATACAATGCCGCATAGACACACATTGAAGAAAACTTTTCCCTCCAGTGAAGAATCTTTTTCCCTATGTGGCATTAATTCGCCGACAATTATTAACCGATGCACTGACGACTAGTACATTTTTAGACGATATGTACCATTTCTGTGCATTTTTTTCGTGGTGATTTTGACATATCTTTATGTTGATGTCTTGTGTCCAATTTAGGCAAGGCTTGTTTATTTGTGCTAATCATTGACGTGATAAAGTCTGTAGACCTCTTGACTGCTAGTACTGCTCAACGGAGGAAAAAAAAAAAAAAAAAAAAAAAAAAAAAAAAAAAAAAAAAAAAAAAACCCTTAGTGAAGCCTCTTTTTCGCCGAACGGTATCGTAGTCACCTTTTCAGCCTGATACACCACTGCTTGAAATAAGTTTGACTTGACTATAATAGTTCAAGAGCGGTGCCAGAATAGCTTGGCGCCTTAGGTGCCAAGCGATTCTGGGTCACCCTTGAACTAAAATGGTTGATCTATTGCATAATCTGTAATGTAGCCTTCATGGGCGAATAAGCAAATAAAAAAAAAAGTGAGCGTAAGGATGTAATGGGTTAATTATATTATTGAAAGGAAAATTGCAGTAACTTTGTGTTATGCCAACTTTGTGTTTAGTCAAATGATTGTTTATTTAATGAATGTGCGCCTTTCTGATAATTTATTGTGCAGTGAAGTCGAAATTAACAAATTTGGTTGTTGACCTTCGAAGAGTACATTGCTGATCTGGGAGAAAAATCGACGATAATAGTTCAAACGTGCTTCGGGAATAGCTTGGAACAACAAACAAACAAACAAACAAACAAACAAACAAACAAACTCAACAAAGAAAGAAACACGCTAAGAAAAGACAACACGGGTTGTTAAATTCTGGGGTTAAACGTCTTTTTTTTTTTTTTTTTTTTTTTTTTTTTTTTTTTTAAATAGACAGAAATACAGTGGACTTCTTATCTTTTCTAGGCGAGAAGTGCATGTGTTAGTTAATTTCTTGCGTTTTTTTCACGCTTGGCAGACAGCGTTTTGGTCTGGATTCAGAATGTGGGACTTTTTGTTTAACGTCTATACGGAACTTTTTGCCAATTTATAAAGTTATACTGTTCTGGATACAGATCATCTAGTTCAATGGTGAAGAGCCATCATAATCGATCTATGTCCCGGGGTAGTGTGTCCGGACTGGATGTGTTAACGCATACAGCCCTGACATTAAGTCTACAACAGGATGTGGATCGAGCATGATAGTTCAAGGGTGGTGTCGGAATAGCTTGGCGCCTGTCGGCGCCAAGCTATTCCGCCTACACCACTCTTGAACTATCATGCTCGATCTCAGTGTCTCCAGAACTGTGACTTAGACCTTAAAGGATATCTAAAATACGGATAATTTCATTTTCGGGATGCGATGAGTTAACACTAGTTACAAGGACAACGCGGGTCTGGGTATTTTTATGAATTTTTATCCCTTCGAGGCAATTGCGCAGTTCGTCTGACAATAAAATGCTTCGTATTCCTACAGTAAGGACTAAAGGATATGGGCAGAGATCTTTTTCTTACCAGGGTCCATCAGTCTGGAATGATCTTCCTAAATCATTGAGGCACAGTGAGTCTAGTGCCAGTTTTAAACACAGCCTTAAAACTCCCATCTTTTCCCATCTTGATTATCAGTGTTCATGTAATTAGTCATTTTCTGTTCTTCTGTGTAATTGTACATGTGGCTTCTTGATTATCAGTGTTCATGTAATTAGTCATTTTCTGTTTTCTGTGTAATTGTACATGTGGCTTTGTCACCTTTTGTGTAATATTTTCCTTGTTCATATGTACGGCGCCTAGAGCATCTTACCATATATAGGCGCCTTATAAATCTTCCTTATTATTATTATTATGTTCATGTCATTTTTTTAATGCTCAGTTTAGCCGAACAGTTACAGTATTCATTTTACATCAGTTGTATCTTTCTGTTAATTGTTGTAACTGCGGACATAGCTCCAGCAATCAGGTGCGGTCACATGGGCCTCAGAGAGCGCGCTAGCGCGGACCCGCGAGGTGTATTTGCCGAGATTATCATTGTGGCCATATTTGTTTGGCCAGAAAGTCACGTGATCGCTGGGTAAATACGTTACAACCTGTCACACTCCAGCAGCAAATTCCCTGCAAGAACCTCTTCCGCAAGAGGCGCAGATCCTCACGAGTCCCTGCGGATAGCAGAGGCTCACGAGCATGTACACTTTTTGCTTGGAATAGGTTTATCCGATTTACTTTTGTGTTCAACAATCGGCAAAGGTTGTGGACCATTTCGCCCAGTCCGCGGGACCGTCCTGAAATTGTTTTGAATCCTTCTGTCGGGTCGGCTTTTCCTTAATGTTCGCGACGCATAGATTCTCATGAACTTCTGCAGCCTCAGGAGCTAATGAGCTTGGGTACATACGTCTATTAATATGGCAACTATCGAATCCCGGTCTATGTACGTCTTTACTCCTTCGACAGACGAAGTGGGCGGGATTTAGCGGCCTGCGACTGCGTTGCTGGATTGACTTCTTGTTGAGAGCGTGCGCCACACCAAGGGGCAGTAATCCTTGTGCTACAGAACACGCTAATTGATCAGTACGGCAGGTACGCTCCTTGGGGGTACACCATTCAGCTGCAACAGGCATAGATCCTCATGAGCCCCCACAGTTGCGGGGCTCATGAGAATCTATGCTTCTTGCAAATGGATGACTGTCGAATCTGTTTGCTTCGGTTTCATTTTGTTTCTTGAATCGAGGGGGTCTGTAGGTGTTGATCGTATAAGATGAACGATTGTGAAGGGCAATAAAGAAGAACAGGAAACAGTGGAAGAACTTAGAAAGGGGGGTTGGGGGAGGGGGTGGGGGTGGGGGGTGGGGGGTCAGTGTCCCATTGCCATATTGTTTCTAACTTTATTATTTGCTAAAATGCTTTGCTCTATGGACATAAAGTATAGCAGGCATCCGTGATCATCGGGAGACAATGGAGAGGAGAGTTAAATAGAAAGTTGAAACATATGCAGGGTCCTCCGTTTTTGACACAAATTAAGGACATTTGCACTTTTAAAAAGAAAAAGAAAGCAGCACAATGTTTCACTGTTTGGCAAAATAGTATGAAACATTGTGCTGCTAACATATTGCAATTCTTCACTTACAATGTTATTATTTAAGCAGTAAAGGCACTGATAAATTTGGAAATTAGCCAGTGTCTTAGAACATTTTCAAAGAGATGACCATCTTAACTCACTGGAGACTAAGCAGTATCTGAATACGCGGCATAAAACAGCGTATACGGATGTGACACGTCTCGAATGTGTTAAGGACAAAATATACTTGGTCAGTGCGGCAGCAAAATGTAAACTTCAATGTGTCTTTTGGTGTGTCTGTGCCTTAGAGCACAGATTTGAGTGCAGCCCTTTCAATGGTTGAAAATACAGCTGCAAGAGGCATAGAGTTCCGACAATCGCAATCTATGCCTTTGTTGGTCCATTTGTGCAGGTGCTCCTTAAAAAACAAATGCGGTTACCGGGGCATGAAACTGCCGCGTTGAGAAAGAACACGAAGAAATCATGGCCACTGGCAGTGAAAGGGGGGTAATGAAGCAAGTAATAAGAACACAACAGATCCCCTACTTTGCGTTGAATCAGTGTGGGCCGTGGTTTCAAAGACGTCTCCGGCGGCATGAAGTGTCATCGCGACGTCTCGCTGAAAGCGATGTAAGCGACGGTCGCAAATGTTCCGTCAAAGCTACGTAACAAGCGAGGTTACGTGTTCTCCGAACGACTCCCAACAACAAAAGAGAGAGAAGTCAGGGCGGTTAACCAGAAGCATAGATAACACTCTGAACATCTCAAAGAAGCGTAGATCTTCATGAGCCCGGAGGGCGCATGAAGATCTGCGCCTCTTGGAGATGTTCGGACTGTTTTCTATGCTTATGGATGAAGCTAAGCTTGTTATCCGCCTTGAGTTTGCTCTCGTTAGTTGTTTGGAGTCGTTCGGCTTAAGCGTAACCTTTCTAGTTCTCCACCCCCCCCTCCCCCACCCCATCCCCTCCCCTCGCAAACGACCGTAACCATTACTGTACAACTATGAATTAATGATGCGGTGGTTTTGGGATGAAAGATTGTTGGATAACATGCGTTCGCTGCGCTAGGATGTTACGAATGGTCTCAGTGCAAAACGATCGTTCTCGAAATCTTTTTTGTTTTGTTTTGAACTTCAGCGCGTCATCTAGGATCCGGTCATGAATTCCATCATAGGACACGCTGGTAGGAAAGAGGGTATTCTTCCCGCTTAATCTCATCAAACATGTACCCCGGGTCAGGCTGAAAACTGTTCGTGTTGACACAATGAAGACTTTGTACAGCAACTGAAGATTCTGTCGTGAGCCCCATCCATCTGCTCAAACAGGCCTACCTCCTCGTGAGCCGCCGGGATGACGAAGTGTGTTTTTGTGTGGTGGTCTATGACTTCGGACCTTACGACTTGAAAGCACGCCGGCAAATCATCATGCTATCTCAGTTAACCCATTCACTGCTAGCTGACGTAGATTGTGTCTCTGCAACCTTATGTTAACTAAACACCGAAGAGTCCCAGCCGCCCGGGAACACGGATTCAAGTAGTATCAGCAAGACACATAGATCCTCATGAGCCCCCGCGACTGCGGGGGCTCATGAGGATCTATGTGTCTTGCAGTTGAATCGCGTTCACCATTTTTTCTCAGGAGTCAACGGGTTATATTGACGTCAATGGTTACCATTGAGGAAGTCACGACACGTTCACTGAGCGCAAAACAGATGTCATAGTCTCTTGGTTTTGCGGATAAAGTCTCAATAAATCCTTTATATCGGCAAGAGGGGTAGATCCTCATAAGCTTATAGAGGATGAAGTCTAAAATGATGAGGTGCACGAGGAAGTGAACAACTCATTCGAGACGTGTCTCATCAGGATACGAGGCTCTACGCCGCGTATCCGGATACGGTGCGTCTCGAATGCTTAAACGCCGTCAGCCACAAAATACACTGACGAGCAAAAGAAATGAGACATTTTTGTGTTTCCGATGATTTTAAAAATGTCGCATTTCTTTTGCTCGTCAGTATATATATATATATATATATATATATATATATATATATATATATATATATATATATATATATATATATATATATATATATATATATATATATATATATATATATATCACAATATATTATCAACTAACCATTATAACCCATCAGTAGTGCCACAATGAGCTTAGCGCCAAGAGGTCTGGCCCAGAACTGTAAAATAGTTTTCAGACAATGACAGCTCCAAAATTGAGAATTTTAACCACAAGAAGTAACGTATTTTACATTTTCCTGCCAAGGACAAGCCTGGTTTACGTCCATGTGATTCTTCCGATACAGACCATCAGAGGCTTCAGCCTATAGCCGTGACCGTAACATTTTGGGTCACGTCGGGGGCTTTTCATCCTATCCAGGAGACTAAATACTGGGATTTTACTTGCTTACCGTATTAATCCTGCGGAAACGACGGGTATGTAGCGCATCAATAGTGACTGCACGCCCCTTTTATTGTGCGGGGTCCGACAAAGATTCGGGAACAGACGCGCGTTCAGGATGTTTTGGACCAACTAGACGAGACACACGGCTCTGCTCATTGGGCACAATGCTTTCGGGCCCACCTCGGCCACTGTTGGCCGGCGCACAGCCATTTGCGGCCAAAGTCGGCCCGAGAACTTTTTGCCGGGGTTCCCAGCAACTCAACAATATCGGTGAAGACATAATAGTCAATTTTGATATTATGACGTGCACAATTACCTGTTTAAACCCTGAAGAACCCCTTTGTATTGGGTACAGAGTAGATATAAATGAGTCGATTATCATTCTCGCAAGAGGCATAGATTCTCACAGGGGCTCATGAGAATCTGTGCCTCTTGCAGATAATACGGATTACCTAACTAAATGCCTCTGAATTTGATTTTTCTGTACTGCGTCGCAACATTTACTTGAAGCATTCAAAATCCCACGACAGGAATATTTCGACACAATAACTTACATTTGTCCCATGTACTATGGCTTCAACTCGGAAGTCGTCAGCATGTCCCATGACCTAACTTTTTGTAACCCAACTGGCGCCACATAGTGCACCAATGGAACTTCGTGTACTAAAAAAATGCACCAATATAACTTCGCATACTATAATGGTTAGTCTATATGCGAACATCACGTCCATATCTATATCCACCGTTTTCAGAGACTTTTATGATTATTGCTTGCCGTATTTATAAGCTTTTGCGGCAAGTAAACATCTGACAGCTTCTTTCAAGATAATTTGAAATGTGAACGAAATCGCCCGGAAAACACATAAATCTCTTCAATGCCACTGCCAGTGGTCGCAAATAGTGTCTCTGAATTAGTTCTTAATTCAACGCCATAGAGCCCAAGAAATAACGATACACCGTGGTGTCAGGAAGAGGCATAGATCCAGTTGAGAATCTGTCTCCCTTGCAGATGAATCTTGTTCAGTTTTGTCCACAGCACAGGGGTTTACTAGGAAATAAATTATGTAATGCGAGATTATTAGGCGAGGTCACCTTGACATAAAGAACCGTCGTCACATTAAAATTTGGATTTTAGTCCGCTTTAAAAAAAAAAAGAAAAAAAAAGATACCGGCGCTAACCTCAGATGGTCCCTGTGATCTGTAGAATCACTGGTTGTCTCCCTCGATTCGCTACCGCTGAACTAGCGGTAGCGAATCGGGGGAGACAACAAGTGTAGGCCTGTAGAGGCACTCATTGACTCCAGTGAACAAGTTCGACGTGACACTGGCACTGGGTTGACCACGTACGAGATCTCCCCAGCAGCAAAACATTTTTGGGCCCACGACGGTCGCAGTGGGCCCGCGCACAGCCGTGAGCGGGCCCACTGCGGCCGTCGTGGGACCGAGGATATTTGCTTACTGGGTTGACCAGGTACTCTCGGTTTGCCACCCCGACTGACCCTGACGTTTATAGATCTTTATTGTACATCTCTTTTGTGGTGTTGAAAATTGGACAATATCAGCCCCTGCTAGCGAGTTCTCAGTGCAGGTTTTATGCCGCTAGTTAACAAAGAAGTTACACCAGTAAATTGTGTGACACTGTTACCAGGGTTCGCGTCGATCAGCGCGTTTCCGACAGTAGGAAGGCCGTACACTGAACGGTCACAGACCGTTGGGTCACAACCTCGGCGTCGACCCAACCTCGGCCAGAGTGACATATACTGGTCACAAATAGTAAGGTATGCTAACTTTTCAGCTTGAATTTCTAAAAGTTCTCAGAATGTGTACAATCTGAGCCAACTCAGAAAATCAATCAGAGGGGGTGGAGGGGGGACTGGATTGTCAAGAGGATGTATGGGGCGGTCCGTGGCGCAGTGGTTAAGGCGCCTGCTACCAATGCTAAAGGTGCGAGGTTCGATTACGGGTTCCGGCGTCGGATTTTTCTCCTCTAGTAAGTGTCACCGTTAATTCGGGCAGACCGTCGGGGGTTCTTTCTCCGGGTACTCCGGCTCTTCCTCCCCCTCCACTTTGGTATCAGTTTCAGCCCACTTAATCAAATTTCAAATACAAACGATTTTCAATTTCCAAAAACTACAGTAGCTCGCTTGAGCTTGCCCTTAGCACCACGTGAATGTTCTATGTTTATGTACAGTGTGTGAGTGAATGCGCGTGGTTCACGTGAGCGTGCTTGTTGGGTTAAGTTCGCGGCGGCGCTTTGAGCCGATTTTCAATTGGGATAAAGCGCCTATTTAATGCGCTTATTATTATTATTATGCTTTTTGCTGAGACCAATTTGTATCCATGTTTCTTGGACGGTTTTGGCTTTACGACGTTGAATGAACATAGATTTCTGAAACCAAAATCTACGTCCGGTGACATGGAAGGGGTTAACGGTGTATGGCCCTGAGTCACTATACTTTTATGTGCCGTTGGCCAAGAAAATCTATGGTCGAAGTCTAAACAGGAGTCATGGCCGACCCACATGGGCTACCTCTGTATGACTCTTGACTACGCGTAGAGGAAGTAATTATGTCCAAGACACACGCCCAGTAGCAACACCTCTTCGGGCCCACGTCGGCCGCAGTGGACCCGCGCACAGCCGTGCGCGGGCCCATTGCAGCCGTCGCGGGCCCGAGGACTTTTGCAGACTGGGACATGACCAAGGTTCCTACGTCAAACTGATGCCACCAGACAATTTTTTCAATCCTAGGATGAACGTCTCAATGAAAGAGGCCCGCGACTGCAGTGGCTCACGAGAATCTATCCCTCTTGTAGACGGCTGAAAGACTGAACTAATGACCCCACCCATACATGTCCACCCTACAGGCGGGAGAAGGACGGCCACTGGGCACGATCGGTTTTGAATGACAAAATCTTTTACGACACCGGATCGTTAAAACATGACTGTCCCGCTTGACAAGGGAGACCACACTGAGGAAGTTGTGCATCTCGGGTCATGTCGTCTGCCACGAGTGGAGTAGGCCAGGTTACATGGGTGTGGATTTTCATTGCACAGACATACCAGACAGTCATGATCTAACGCGACCCATTGAAAAGTCACAGGTTTTTGCTGGCGCACGGTTCTGTTTAGTTCGTTCAAGATGGGATATCTGATCTGAATTCGGAAAGGCGCACTAGGATCGAAATTCAAATATACTGGAGTTGTCCTACATAGCAGTTCAAGTATCGTCCATGACAGTTTACGGGTGGTGCCAGAACAGCTTAGCGCCTGTAGGCGCCAAGCTGTTCTGGCACCACCCTTGAACTATCATGGTCGATCCATATTTTGTAGTGTGTCAGAATGAATGGGTGAAGACATTCGTCGATCCATATTTTGTAGTGTGTCAGAATGAATGGGTGAAGACATTAGAAAAAAAAAAACCCGTTAAACCTTGAGGACTTAACGTCTTTTGTCCGCCACAAAGCTGATTTCAACGACTGGGCACCGACTGGAGTGTAAACAAATTTTGACCCTAGCAGGATTCGAGCCGGCTACCTTTCGGATGAGAGTCGAGCGCTCTTCCACCGAGCCACCCGGCTCTCCCGGATAAAGACACAGGTCCCCTGTAAACCGAATGGAAACCTTACGGCTCCGAGCGTTTAAGATTGACGCTCGAAGCGGTCAGAGCCGTTGAAATGTCCTGGTAAATCAAAGTGGCAAAGTTGCAGTGCTCCTGAATTGATCAGTGTTCAGGCAATAGATGTCCCTGTCCCCAATAACCCCCGCGCCCCCCCCCCCCCCCTCCATTACGGTCGTCTATGACTCCAGTGCCGTGGACGTCAAACCCCGACCTAAACAACTGTCAGAGGATATGTACTCGTACACCTGGTTTCCTGGAGACCTGTGTAGAAGAGCACCACTTTGTTTGGTCCTGACCGACTTGCAGGGTTGGCGATCAGACAGGTTGTTGAGTGCGAAGTTCCTCCGTGCAGTATTTACATCCTCCGAACAGTGTGAACGTTACACTTTGTAACCGCTGAGATTTCATGTTCGTACCTCGCCTGGGAAAATGGCCAGCCCATTGTCTGTAAGTGCAGCCGTCGCATCCTGAATGTGGTAACACGTACTCCGGTGACCCTCTCCCGCTGAGGGTCAGCCAGGTGCTTGCCCGGCAGTTCAAGTTTTCATCAAACTGTATCTGAGCGCTCACAAAGGCCCATACGCGCGTCATATCATTCTTCAGAAGTCTTCCCACATGACTCTTGCAGAATTAACTCATTCGAGACGTCTCGAAAGGGTTAAGGGAGGCATGGGCGACTACGTGCAGAGACTAGATATTATGAAAAGTTCATCATCACAGACACAGAGTCACCTTCCAAGTCTCTCTTACACTTCGCCAGCACACACATACATTGGCGTGCAAAGACCAAATGATTGCATAATTATTTTGAAGTAAGGACACTCATTTATGGCGTGGGCCGTTTGCATACATTATGTCAACACCATTCCAATGTCCCTCCGACTAAATTTAAAAGTTAAAAGTCTCACATATAACAAGTCGGTTCGCCCGTGACAAATAATAGTTAGTGCCTGGTTAGCCAAGAGTCTCAGGAAATGATTCGTCAAGGTTAGTGCCTAATTGGCTGAGAGCCTGGGACAATGATGGGTCGAGGGTAGTGTCTGATTAGCTCGGCGCTCCAGGCGCTAAAATAATCAGACCTTACCTTTGAACCGTCATTGCCATAGTCGATCCATTGCAGTTTGCTCTTAGTGAAAGAGGGCGCCACGTCTTCCCAAGTCGTGAGACTCCACAATGCCTTCTGAAACGCCAGTCTAACCAGGCACTCCCTTTGAACTATCATTTTCCTGATGGAAATGAAAGTATTAAGCAACCTATTCCTAAGTCGTGGGGCTCCACCAGACGCCCGTCTAACCAGTCACTACCGTTGGTCTGTTCTACTCACAAGGAGTTCAGGGCCGCCATGAAAATAGTCATGATTTCCAATAAGCAAATATAAACTGTTTGACCCTTTGAGTGTCGGTAGCGGTTTTAGTAGCGATGATTCCTACAGGAATCATCGCGACTAAAACCGCTACCGACACTCAAAGGGTTAAGATTTTTTTGGGAAATTTTGGACAGCACTGTAGCACAACTCTGTCTAATTTTCAGATTTTGTCTTGGAACTTTGGAGCAAACTGCGGCAGACCTCTGTCAAATTTTGTCTTCGAATTTTTCGGACAAGACCGTAGACACGTATGCTGTCTGTAGACTAGGTTACAATCTTGTCCAAAAATTCCAAAGACAAAATCTTAACCCTTTTGGTGTCAGTAGCGGTTTTAGTCGCGATGATTCCTGAAGAAATCATAGCGACTAAAACCGCTACCGACACCTAAAGGGTTAAACTTTGACAGAGCTGTGCTTTTTTAAAATTATGACCAGTCTTCAGTGTGGGCCTTAACTTATTGTGACCAGTATCATCATAGTGGTTCTGGAAGTAAAAGCTAACATATTCCCATGCATGTCACGTGACCGTACCCTGGCCTCAAATTCTGAGGTCACAAAGTTGCGGCCTGGAAACGGGAGAATAACGCGTCTAGCCCGTGACTCGGCGTTATCTGCTCGCGCTACCGACACCTAAAAGGTTAAACTTTGACAGAGCTGTGCTTTTTTTTAAATATGACCAGTCTTCAGTGTGGTCCTTAACTTATTGTGACCAGTATCTCATCATAGTGGTTCTGGAAATAAAAGCATTACTATCATATTCCCATGCATGTCGTCACGGTGTGACCGTTCAGGCCTGGCCTCAAATTCTGAGGTCACAAAGTTGCGGCCTCGAGACGGGAGATAAACGCGTCTAGCGCGTGGCCCGGCGTTATCTGCTCGTGCTGGAGTACTGACTGAGGGTGACACCGTTAAATCACGGTTCAGACTGGGGAATACCTGCACCATCTGGCGGTTCCCATGGGCACGAGAACACGGCGCCGACTGCTGAGGGCTGTCATAGAGCTCGGGCCGAAATCTTTTGGCGTGTCCTTCACAGAAGACACTGTGTTGTCATAACTGAGAAAATCCCAACAAAGAAAGAAACACGCTTAGAAAGGACAATTACAACACACTTTATTGAAAATAAATTGTGTTGTAATTGTCCTTTCTAAGCGTTTTTCTTTCATTGTTGGGATTTTCATGGCATCGTACACGCCTGGTTTGGATTGACATTATCATAAACTACCCACGAAAAATAACTACTGGTATATGTCGAAAAGCGTCAGATATGTGTATCTGGTATAGGCCCACTTGTAGCTTTTTCTAGGGGAGTGGGGTGGGGGTGGGAGGAGGGGGGGGGGGTTGGAGAGGGGGGGGGGGTAGATATCTTCTACTGGCCTTATAGACACTATCCTATTTGGAAAATTACTGAACTGGTGCATTTCACGGTGATTTTGAAAACCCTGACCCAAACACATATATAGTGCAATAAAACACGCTGTCATAAGGTAAAATAACGACCTCGTGTACTTGTGTTCTCTTGGTCGTTGGTTGCAAAGGAATGAGGTAACTCATTCGAGACGTACCGTATCCCGATACGCGGCAATAACCGCGTATCCTGATCCGGCATGTCCCGAATGAGTTACCAACAGAAAATAATGCCGCTTGCAGATCTGCAAAGAAGATAAAAGACGCCATAAGAGGTGTTAAATTAAAAAAAAAATCGACCTCTGAACTTGCTTACAAGCAATTCTGTTGGGCAAGCAGTGTAATCTTGAATTCCCGACAACTCAGTGAAATGGTCATTCACTTATACAATACAGAGTGACAGTCATGTTGGTGGTCTCAGTTTTTGGTTCGCGATTTGGTTGTTGTAACGCAAAGTCTTATTTTCTTTGTCTGCGGGAATTTTTCATTGACCATCTTCAAGTCCGACGCCGTACCGAGAGAATGATCGCCTCACTTTCGTCAGTCGATATCGAGAATATGACAAAATGATGAAGACGGAGGTGACCCAACGTCCGCAGGTCCATGACTGAAGTCCGTGCAGCGACCTCGTTCATCATCACACCGGGCAAACGCGCATCTCGTTGTAGACGTTTGTCTTCCGGTCATTTCATCCCCATACATGTTTTTATCACTAACGCCTTTATGCCGCATGCGGCATAGAGCCTCATGTGCTCTCGCAGACTGCTGGGGCTGATGAGGATTTATGTCACTGGCTGGGCTGATATGTATGCTGAGAATTCGCATATCGTGTTGGGTAAAAGTTTTCATTTATTTCATCCAGATACTGACAAACTCGTTCGTCGAACGTCTTACAACCGCAAGAGGCATAGATCCTCAAGAACCCCCTTAGTTGCGGGGGCTCATGAGGATCTATGACTCTTGCTGGTCCAGTATGTTTCTATGACGGACAAGAGTCACGGTCGTTGGGTCCATCGTGACGTTTGTCTGTTTGATTACGCCTGATTAAATCACACCGATCATGCGAACATGTCGCGCCTTTGCGCAGTTCCTGCGGGCATCGAGACGTGGGGTGAGCTGCATGAGTGAGACAGTCCTGCGCCAGCCACTAAGCAAGGTGCGCCGCTGTAGCGGCGCACCTTGCTTAGTGGCTGGCGCAGGACCAAGCTCACACATGCTGCAGGCCACGGGTCGTTTGCTCTCCGGGTATTTAGCCGTTCGCGGGCCAGAGGACGCCGGCCCGAGGAGCTTTTGTTCACAACGTACCTTTACGGCCTGTAGGGTCCCGTGGCGAGAGATTTAGTGGCCCGAAGTGCTATAACCGTCTGGTGCATTCCTAGTGTAAATCAGCCCCCCCCCCCAATGTTGACTCGCTATTTAAACGCATGTCTGGCCGGGTACGTTCACGCCAAAGGGTGATTAAAATGGTTCGTTGGCTGTATATTGCTTAACGTCCGGACAGCAACACGATCATATATCATTCTCAGGACGTGGCGGTAAAAGCACAACCTTAGGTGGAAATAATTCCAAACAAAGGAACTTAACTGATGACATCCTGAGGCTGATTAAACAAAAAAATGCTTATTATCCTATGAAGGCTACATTACAGATTAGGCGGTAGATCAAGAAATTTATTGTCCATTACCATAACCATTTTCGTTCAAGGGTGATGCCAGAATAGCCTGGCGCCTTAGGCGCCAAGCTATTCTGGCACCACCCTTGAAGTATTATAGTCAAATATATTTCTTGCAATATTGTATCGGGATAAAAAAGGTTACAATTGTGCTTTTGGGTGTTGTGCCCAAATCAGATCTCACAAATGTACACTTTACACTCTTTGTTTTGCGGATGAGGGTTGGGGGTGGGGACATTTAGTTGAAAAACTAGAAGAATATTGTGAAATGTACATCTAATTCGACATTCGGTAGGAAAAACTGTATGCGCATTTGCATTCATGGGACATTGCATCAGTGGTGTCGCTTTTGAAAAAGCGAGGAGGGACGGTTTCTGATTGTCTGGTCATGTACGGCTGACATACTTGATTGTGCTGCGCTGGGTCAGGGCGTCTTGCTTGTCTCAGCTTCGTCAACACGTGGCTGGAGGTCAGACCCATAGATCTGATGATGTTATATAGGCGGTGAATCAATGACTCCATTAAATCTGCTCGAGGGTAGTGTCTGATCAGGAAAGTCCTCGGAAAGGCGCCCGGCTAATCCAGTGGAATGGGAACCGACATCCAGAACCAAAAGGTGAGCCAAGCGTGTAAAACGCAGAGAAGAACCGGAACCAGACATTGGTGTGGAGGGCGGGGGGGGGGGGGGGGGGAGGGAAATCGTTGGGGCCCTGGCCAACTCCCACCCAAAGACCATATAAGCGGGGCGGGGGTATCCCTTGCCAAACCCCCAATATTTTTACATCTGCTTTTTGTTTCAATCCTATTGGAATATCAACATTATTGTCCGCAAGTGTAACAGTCAAAGACCGTGAAACCTGACCGTGTGTGCTTGCTTTGTAGCAAGTGTGCATTGGTGTTCAAACAAAGGTCTTTACAGGAAGTAACAGGGTGCAAAGTCACACGACAGTGTTTAGCTGAGTTTTAGCGCATCCACAATTTGTACGTACATGACAGAAAAAACAGAAAGGAAAACGATATAAGGCAGTGACTAAATAAAAATGAACATCGAAAGAATAAATAAAAGACAGAGGCACGCGACTGACGAAATGACTAATCGACCGACTAACTAACTGACCGACTGATTAGCTGACCGACCGACTGGCTGACCATCTGACCGACCGACTGACTGCTTAGCCCCACAGTACGTACATTTTTGTTTCTGAAATCTTGGTTCATTCAACAGCCAAAAGCCAATACCGTCCAAGAAACATGGGCACACATTGGTCTCAGCAAGAGGCATAGATCCTCATAAGCCCCCGCAGTCGCGGGGGCTCATGAGGATCTATGTCTCTTGCGGTTGGATCGTCATCTCTTCTTCTCGGCAGCGAAGGGGTTAAATGAGTGAATATGCTCAAGACGTCATTTAAAGGACGACCAGCAGACTCCTTTTTCTAACGCTTATCTCTACGTAAATCCAGCTGACGAACCACCACTGCTTTGATAATGGCGGCGACACATCGACAAAAGAACTATCAACTGAACACCTTCGGCCCCCCCCCCCCCACCTCCTCCCCTACTTCCTCGCACCCGTCAGTTGGTTGGTTAGTTAGTTCGGTGTTATAACCCCTTTACTGCTACTGGACGCAGACTGGTTTCTGAAATTCGTGTGAATTCAATGCCAAAGAGCCCGATCCGTCCAAAGAACATGCTCACAAAGTTGGGGGGGGGGAGGGGGGGGGGGGGTCAGCAAGAAGCTTAGATCCTCTGTCAGCAAGAGGCATAGATCTTCATGAGCCCCCGCATTCGCGGGGACTCATGAGGATCTATGCCTCTTCCATTTGGATAGTGTCGACAGTTTCCTGGCAGTCAAGGGGTTAGCGCACACAGCACAAGAGTGATAATGAACGGTATCACTGAGCTTAACCCATAGAACTGTGACACGCTCCGACAGGATGAGGATCGATCACGATAGTTCAAGCCTCGTGACAGAGTCGCTTGGCGGCGCCAAGCTATTCCAACGCCTAGCCTTAAACCTGTCTTCAGAACTGTGAGGTAGACCTCTCCAAAACGGGATAATTTCGTCCTCAGTGCTTATTGAAAAGAAGTAAAACAGTTGCCGTAAGGGTTTCATGTTAAAGGGAAACGGGAAATAGAGTTTTAAAACCATTTAATTGTTTCATGTTTCATACTTAAAGGGTTTTCAACCTCTATTTTTTGTTTTCCTTTTAGTGCTTAATGAGTTAAACGGTCATATGCGTCCTTCAGTATACGAGCGTGGATGGACTTGCATAATTAACATCAGTACCTGCTAATTTTAGCTAAACTCACACCCGTCATGCTGTTAAATTAAACCTTCATCAACGCATGTTGAACTATAGTTTAGTGTAACTGTAGTTTGAACGCTTTCAACGGTCGTTTCTGAGCCAAAGGAATATGGACTGATCCAGTTTGGAACCTGCAAGAGACATAGATCCTCATGAGCCCCCGCAATTGCGGGGGCTCATGAGGATCTATGTCCCTTGCAGAGGGAGTCTCGGATGGACTCTGGCTTGCGAATGTAGTGTGCGGTAGAGGTGACTACATGATGCTGATCGGCAAACACTCAAACAAAGCCCAAATTGAATAAACAAACTTTCGTCCCTTTCAACTAAGTTCAAAAGGGCGGGTGCGTGCGTGCGTGTGTGCGTGTGAGGCATTCTTGTCATGACCAGATGAAGCTTGTGGGAATATTTCTTGCCGACGTGAGTCCGTGGACGGTGATGAGAGGAGCCACGCTATTTCATGTCTATGACGTAGTTCTTAACGTAGTTTACGCACGGTGATGACTGAGACGGACAAGTCATACTATTTCTTGTCAAAAGTGAGCCCTCGTTATGATTCCTTTGCGATTCACGCAAGCAAGAAAGACTTCTATAGAGAGTCAACACAGATAACATAACATAGATTTCGATGTAGGTACGTCGGGCTAATTTGAACACTCCAAGTTCGTATTCCAAACCAACTTATAGACACAATCTCCCGACGTAGCCCTCCGCCTAAAATAGTCACACAGATGAAAAATAGTCCAAGCAAGAGGCAAAGATCTTCATGGACCCCGCAAGTGCGGGGACTCATGTAGATCTATACCTCTTACAGTTGAAATTCGTTCACAGATTGAGTGTCCCAAGTATTCTAGGCTCGGAGACAATGTAGATTATGTAGACGTTGTACATAGCATTTACGGACCAGTCAGAGGTATTGGAACAATGACGGCGGTGCTTACGTATATTGTGCGTGGGTGTGTTGCTAATGCCGTGTGGAGGAGTGATTTTTGAGAACGAAATTGGTGTTGTAGGTGGTATCATGTGTGACGGAAAACACTGAGAAAGTTTCAAAAGCGTCTGGATTAAGAAGGTGGAAAGGATATACCTATTCCCAGGTATTTTTTTTTTCTTATTTCTTCTTGGTTCTATCTATCTATCTATCTATATCCCGTAGTCTTGCCTACCGTTGGGGCACCACTGATGACTTAACAACCAGCTCCCTCCATTCCTCTCTGTTCTCTGCCATTCTCAGCGTATCGCCCAGCTTCAGTCCTGTCCACTCTGAGATATTGTCCTCCCATCTTTTCCTCTGTCTTCCTCTCCTTCGTCCTCCTTGCACAGTGCCTTGCAGGATTGTTTTGGCAAGCTCTGCTGAACACGTGACATGCCCATACCACTTCAGTTTGCGTTTTCTCACAATGGCTAATAAGTCTTCATAGGGCCCGATGGCTTGCCTGATTCTGCTTCCCACCTCCTCGTTTGTGATGTGATCTCTGTATGAGATGCCAAGCAGCCTTCGAAAACATCTCATTTCAGTGGCTTGTATCCGCCTTTCAGGGTCTGCTGTGAGGGTCCATGACTCGCAGGCAAACAAGAACACTGAGATGACTAAGGAGCGCATCAGTCTGATCTTGGAGCAGAGTGTGATGTTTCTGTCCTTCCATATGGTCTTCAGTCTTGTCAGTGCTGTTGTTGTCTGCGCAATCCTGGACAGTATTTCTGGTTTTGATCCCTCATCTGTCACAGTGGCTCCTAAGTATTTGAATTTCTTAACTGTTTCCAGTTTTTGGCCTCCAACCATGATTTCAGTGCCAATGCCACTGGCGTTATTGGTCATCAGTTTGGTCTTCTCTGCACTGATTTCCATCCTATATGCAATGGCTGTACTATCCAGCTTTTCTACCAGCTGAGCTAGCTCCTTCTCTGTTCCTGCAAGGCCATCAATGTCGTCCGCAAAGCGCAAGTTCGTGATTGTTCTGCCTCCAATACTGACAGTTCCTTCATGATCTTTCAGAGCGTCCGTCATGATTCTTTCCAGGAAGATGTTGAAAAGAGTAGGTGAGAGCAAGCAGCCTTGTCTGACTCCAACTGTAGTCCTAAACCAGTTTCCTATTTTGCCGTTGAAGCAGACTGCGCTAGTAGCCTTGTTGTAAAGGTTTGCTATGACTTTGATCAGGTTGGCATTGATGTTGTATAGCTTCATGGTGGACCAAAGGGCTGCATGCCACACCCTGTCAAACGCTTTCTTAAAATCCACAAAGACATGATAGAGGTCCTGCTGGTGCTGGAGGTATCTCTCACATAGAACTCTCAGGTTGAAGATCTGCTCAGTTGTACTGCGCCCTGGTCTGAAGCCTGCCTTCTTCTTGGTTATAAAATGAAAATTATTTTAGGATGGCGAATAACATGGTTTACGTATTTAGCTGTTGACTCATTGCTTTTGTTGCTTATATTGTATGTATTTAGTTATTAGGATTTAACGCAGAGCAGGCGACTGAGGACATCCCGTAAAAGACCGACCGGCCAGATTAACTCATTCGCGGCCAGCCGCATCCGGATGCGCGGCTTATACCGCGCATCCGGATGCGGCTGGCCGCGAATGAGTTAAGAGGAATATCCTAAAACAGGATGTAAATATATTTGTTAAATATACTTCTGGCGAAAATGTCGCACAATTAATTAATCAAAGAAAATGTATTCAAACCTCTAGGCCATAAAAATAGTGACATTTTCCTTTTTCTGTGTGAATGTTTAGAAAAGGAACGCAGTGATATGTCTGAAGACCCTTAAGGGTTTACATATGCGTGGGGTTTTGTTGGATTGCTCATGTAACTTATAAGTAAATTTGATTTCTAAACACACACACACACACACACACACACGCACACACACACACACACACACACACACACACACACACACACACACACACACACACACACACACACACGCAATTGTGGGGGCTCATGAGAATCTATGCCTCATGTTTAAATTCATCGTTCTCATTTGTATCTTCAGGCTGAGGAGGTAAAATTTGCTTAGTATTATGACTGACAATTTAACACTGTCTCTTTAATGTCACTTTAATATACGCCACTGCTATATCATCGGCTGATAATAAGTAAACAAGTAGCCCCTCGGTGCCACGAAAACGATGATTCTTGGAGTTGAATTCCTATAAAAAATAAAAAAAAAAATAAAAAAAGAAGAAAAAAAGAAGAAGAAGGGGGTATTCCCCCCGTGTCTGTATGTATTCTTAAACATGACGCAAGACATAAAAAAAAATATTCAAGCTATCATACATGTCACATTTCACGAAAGCTGAGACGTATCTGTAGACGACAGCATCATAGTTCACGAGACAGATCGACCATGATAGTTGAAGAGTGGTGCCAGAATAGCTTGTTGAAGAGTGGTGCCAGACTGAATAGCTTGGCGCCTTGAAATGTCGTATTAGACCCAATAGCTTTTTATGGTGATTCAGAGCTGAATGAGTTAAATTGCTAATATATCGTGAAATGTGCGAATTTCAAACATTTGGTCAGTTCATGCAGGCCTACTGCCGTGCTCAGCCAAGTATCAGAGCTTTCTTCTCAGTAAGCAAAGGTTCCCGGGCCCACGACGGCCGTCGCGGGCCCGAAGAAGGTTTTGCTACAAGGGTTGTTCTCTGATCTTCAGCGAAGGCACGGCGGGCTTAAAGTTATCTGTTAAAACTGAAATGACGAGAGACACGGAGAATTCATGATAACGTATAGTAAACTTCGGATATAAAAGTTCGGCTTGGTATCTATCCGCTTGCTATATATGAGATCTGTTATAGATCTTGAGAGATCCCTATACTAAACCAGACCAACATTGGTACAATATCATGGAAAGAAACTCTAGACAGACTTCTGATTAGTGGGATGGAGCGCGTAAGGGCCTTTCCGAGCGCAGAGATCCAGTCCTGACTGAACTGTTGGTACGCAAAAGTAATTTAGAAGAAACTACCAAGTGAGTAGGAAAAAGCACTGTCAAGGGAGAGAAGTGTGCATGATAGACCAATGATCATAGATCTACTTTGGTCCAAACACACACACAAAAAAGATAGGAAAAAGTAAGTGACCGGAAGCAATGCATATGGAAGCCCCCCCCCCTCTCCTTTGGGGGGGGGGGGGCGTATCATAAATCTAGGTCCCCCAAGTGGGGGTCCAGATATTGAGCCGGTGCGGACAGCTGTTTCGGTCTTGGCGACCTCTTCTGCACACCATCGGCAATACAGAAGGAAGAGAAGGAACTTCTTCCTACCTGGAAAGAAGACCACATTTTACTGTGGTTTCTGCAGGGGCATACATTCCATGCCTCCACCTAGAGCTAAATTTCCATGCACCCTAGAAGAGAAACTACTAAAAAGGGGGAAGGGGTTGCAGTCGAAATTGTAGTAAAAAACTAGACCGAAAGGGTTGACTGCCAGTGCTTGTAATTTAGAAGAAACTACGAAGTGAGTAGGAAAAAGCACTATCAAGGGAGAGAAGTGTGCATGATAGACCAAAGTAATTGACATAAAAAATTGCGGTCGAGACGTCAGAAAAAAATGTCGTCATTTCCGTTCCTGTTATACAAGAATTTTACGTGTATCTCACAGTTATTTCCTGGAAATGTGAAATGTGCATTCCTGGCTGTAGAGTCGGAAATATCTATAAATATCTTTAACCCGTTCAGCGCCAGCTGATGCAGACTGTGTTCCAGCAATCTTCGTTAATTAGACACCAAAAACAAACAAAACAACAACAACAACAACAACAACAAAAACCAACCCAAAAAACAAACAAGATGAGGATTTTATCCCAAAGTCTTTTGTATTGTTTGGAGCTCAGATGCGTTTATCTTTTAGGAACATTCAGAGTTGTTAATATTTTTAGGCTGATAATGCTGATCCATTTCTCTTCTCTCTAAGCCAACCTCTGATCAACACACGTCGGCGCACACAAATAAAGACGAAAACACGGCGCTTCCCGCCATTAGTACGCTCTGTGGGCTCGTGTAGCGACAGGAATCCATCTCCTTCTACTCTAACCCCCCTCTGATCCACACACACTGGCACACATAAATAAAGATGGACACACGGTGAGCTCCCGCCATTCGTAAGCTCTGTGGTCTGAAGAAAAATAATAGCACGAGCAGCGAAATGACGTCACTTCAAACTTCACGTCATGGCATCATTAGTCCCACGTCGTCGTGTTCATAGTGACGACTCGATGTTATATGGCACTCATCGCAGTACTAGCATTTGACGTATCAGAAGATCAAAACAATGCGGCGCGTCTCATCTTGAAGAAACAAAAGAGAGACCACGTTACGCCTCTGCTGAAGCAGCTGCACTGGTTGCCCGTAAAATTCCGCTGCCAGTACAAAATTGCAATTTTCGCCTATCGGCATTTTGACGGATCTCTCCCGCCGTACCTTTCTGCCAAGCTGTCTGTTTATCAGCCATCACGCACCCTCCGTTCCTCTAGTGTAAAACTTAAAAAAATCCCAAAGCTTAACATGAAAACTGTCGGGGAGCGTTCTTTCACCTTTTTAGCCCCAAGTGTGTGGAACTCGCTGCCAACTGAAATGCGGAGTCTGCCTACATTGTCACAGTTCAAAGCTCACTTAAAGACTTTTCTTTTCTGTCGGGCATTTAACACTTAGCTCATTTTTAGCTAACTGTTGACTGCCTAGTATTCTGATCCTAGAGGAAGTGAATGTAAGGTGTTGGGAGGAGATGGGGTGGTTTAAAGTAGTGTATAATCGTGCGTGTGTCTGAGAGAGAGAGGGTGTGCTGTTGTGCATGCGCAGTGAGTCCAGTGTTTTCCTGGAGAACAGCGCTGTACAAGAACTATGTATTTAATTATTATTATTATTATTATTATTATTATTATTATTATTATTATTATTATTATTATTATTATTATTATTATTAACATTGCAATTTTCTTGCTGATTTTCACGCCTATAGCTTACAGGTCACAATTTGACCAAATCCTACCCCAGTCCACGGCCGGAACAAATAGCAGGCTTATGAAAACACTGTTTATGAAAAATCATGCGTGTAGTAATGAGAAGATAGTTTTTTTCGTAAAAGAAAAATTAAAATTATGTTAGCTGTTTTACAAATGACTCCGAGAAAGTGGTGCAGAAAATTGTCTGATTTTCACACCTAGGGCATACAGGTCACAATTGACCTAATCGTACCCGACAGCCGAGACAAACAGTAGGCTTATGTAAATACCGTATATAAAAAATCAAGCGATTATTAATGAGAAGATTGTTTTTTTCGTAAACAATATTCAATTGTTTTAAGATTAACCCATATAATTCGTGAAATTAATCCCCAAAAATTTGAAAAATATATATTTTTCAAAACATATTTAATTATCACTCAAAAAGTTCTAGAGGTACAATGCTGGTTAACGAACTCGTTCAATATCTCCCTTTTATCGAGCTATATGCGCAATATCTAGTAAAAATAAGAAAAATTACTGACTCCAGTGTGGATCAACCAGTTTTTGTGAAACGGCCATTTTCTCTCGCTAATGAGCATCTTAATAAAAAAAAAAGAAAAAAAAAAGGTCTCGAGATTATTTTTCTTTACAATATCAAGCTTGTCAAACGCGGGCTCTAGAGTCGCGCTCTCTCTCTCTCTCTCTCTCTCTCTCTCTCTCTCTCTCTCTCTCTGGACAACAGCTGAACAGGTCTATTACTGCCTCCAACGGAAACCTATACCACATGTGCAAAAAGCGTGGGGTAACATTTGTGGACAACACGCTGATTTTCTCTACTACAGATGGATTTCCGCGCAAAAGGCTCTACAGGCGCAGTGACCCAATCCACCCTAGCCGGCAGGGCACAATTAGCTTGGCCATTAGCGTGAAAAGGGGTGGGGTGCCTCCTGACACCTCCACAGCCATCCGTGCTCCGAGCAGTGGCCGGGACCGTGGTGAGAGGCGTAGCGGCAACTCTCAAGGACTGTATTCTGAAATTGTGGCAGGGACTGCGTCCTCTACATCTACTTCCTACCCAGGATCACAGTATGATGCAAATAGCCACCAGATAACACGAGACTGTTTCAACAGCACATCTCAACAGCAACAGCGATGGGCCTGTTCGGCTTTTGTCCCCTCTGGGCTGGCGGAAGGGAGGCAAGCCGGACACATGCTGATACAAGACATGTCACCCCCACAGCAACAGGAGGCACCAGATCAACAGTTCGTGAATATGTGGCAGTCACCTAACATACTGCAGTTCCCGACAGTTCCTGCAATGTACCCGCAGTATCGTGCGCTGCGGCGCCAACGGACCACTTTTCGGGGAACACCGGCGCAACCCTACCCATTCAACGTCACCGCACCGGCACACACTCCGTATACGCACCACGACGTATGGGCTCAGTACAATCGCCCAGCTTGTGTTTACTGAGACTATAACCAGAGCATCCTCCTATATACATCTATTAAACATTATATTCTATGAATTGTCTCAGTGTTGGGCCAGTTGTTCAGCAGAATTTCAGTGACTAGACATTGCTTCCTAAGTGATCTCTTACATCATACACATTGCTTCCTAAGTGATCTCCTACATCATAGACATTCTCGGCTTCCTAATTAATCTCTTATATCGTGTGCGCACTGTAACGGTGTTTCCTATCCTTCGTCTATTACTACATCAGTAACATTATCACTACGAGAATACATAATTTACATTTTGAGCGATTTGGGACGCTGGTTAGGTATCATGTCTTTGTGTAAGCGTACCACACATCGAGTGCACTGTGACACTATTTTTTCCTTGTGTGTTTCCCAGCACACCATCAGTCATAAGCGATTATTGACGCCTTTTGGAAAACTTCGAGTAACTCTTCATCTACTGGACAGTTGGTCAAGACACATTGAACTTGTAGTGTGTCAACGTATAGACTGCCTTGTTTTTCCTTGTCTGCACTGAAAAACAACACACGTCTATACAATAATATATATCTTTTGCTCTTGGCTCATAGGTGTTGATTTATTGTTATCTTTCTACATCAGTTATGTCTACAGACAAGCCTGATACGCATCATTTGCTTATAGGACATTTAAATATATATCATTTGTATAACAAAGTTCCAGATTTATGTGTGATGTTGAGTCAACCAAACGCTTTCCATGTGTTTGGAATAACTGAATCACGATTGTGCTCTAACATCAGTGATGAAGCCATTTCTATCCCGGGTTTTCATGTATTTCGTCGCGATCCTGTTTCCCCTAAACACACGGGTATAGCCGTGTATTTAAACAATTCAATTAGGGATTGCGCTCGAAGAAGGACAGATCTAGAATCAGACCTAGTGGAAAGCGTTTGGATTGAACTAAAAGCAAACAAAGCCACCCCGTTATTAATCTGCTTTGTTTATCGAAATCCCTCAGCCACTTTTGAATGGTATGACACATTTACGGAAATGATGGACAATGCAACCAAATGTACTTCTGATCTATTAATCTTAGGCGACTTTAACATCAATTTGTTTTCTTCCAATCCTGCTTGGGAAACTACTCTTACTTTGTTTGGTCTCAAACAGTTGGTCACTAAAGCAACAAGAGTAACTGCCAGTTCCTCAACATTGATCGATCATATCTACACAAACAACAAGACTAGAGTATTAGGGGTGCAGGTGCCCGAGGTTGCTATTAGTGACCATTATCCCGTCTGTTGTAGCTGGGCTCTGAAAGGTGATCGACGCCCCAAAAATCACCAACACATCACTATTAAATTCAGATCTTATAAACACTTTAACAAAGATGTTTTCCTATCGGATCTCTGTCAAGTATGTTTCAGTCACGTTTATAATTACACGGATCCGAATTCTGCGCTTGCAGAATGGTATGAGCTTTTTCTAAGTGTACTGGATAAACATGCACCATACCGAGAAAAACGTGTAAAAAGTGCACAGCCACCCTTGTGGTTAAATAAAAATATCAAGGATGCTATGTCACTTCGTAATGAACTTAAAAAACACAAGGATTTTGATGCCTATCGTAAACAGCGAAATAAGGTAAAATATCTTGTTCGTGAAGCCCAAAAGTGTCACTTTAAAAGGATCATTGATGAGAAAAGGGACACAGTTACAGTGTGGCGCGCCCTGAACACATTTACAAAATCTAAACAAAAACCGGCATGCACCAGTGTTTCAGCAGATACATTTAATAAGCATTTCCTATCTGCTGCTGATGTCCTATTACAAAGTTGTCCAAACATGTCACAGATATCAGACGTACTTGATAAATTCTGTGCCGAAAAGCTCAAGTCAAGTATTTTCAACATTCCTGTTATAACGGTTTATGACGTTGGTAAAACGATATCTCAGCTAAAAAATAAGAGATCAACTGGTCATGACGGCATTAGTACTGCAATACTAAAACTAGCTCTCCCATATGTCGTTGATTCTCTGACGTATATTTACAATCTTTGTATTCGACAGGGAACATTTCCGTCCAGCCTAAAGAAAGCAAAAGTCATTCCTTTGCCCAAAACTAAAGATCTTTCTGAGCCAAATAACTTTAGGCCCATTTCCTTACTTTCGACTTTGTCGAAACCAATAGAAAAACATATTCACCATCATTTACAACAGTTCCTGGAAAATCATCAAGTTTTACACCCCTTGCAATCAGGCTTTCGACAACGCCATTCTTGTCATACAGCGCGGATTCATCTGATTGATAGATGGCTCGATGCAATGAACAAACTGCAAACGACAGGGACAGTATTCTTAGATTTTAGCAAAGCTTTCGACTTAGTCAATCATAATCTACTTATACAGAAACTTAGAGCATATAGGCTTAGTAACAACGCTGTGGCGTTTTTTCAGTCATACCTAGAGAATAGAACTCAATTTGTTCTTGTAAATGGCAAACAATCTGCAGAGGGTATAATTCGTCATGGTGTGCCACAGGGATCAATACTCGGCCCCTTATTATTTTCTCTTTTTATAAATGATCTTCCTCTACATATTTCTCCCACTGGAGTCACCTGCAGCCTTTTTGCAGATGATGGCACATTAGACTTTTCTGATGCAAATGTTTTCAGTGTCAACCTCACCCTTCAGCAGGGTCTAAATGTTACATCAAAATGGTGTGCGGATAATTTCATGATTCCAAACACTGGTAAAACAAAGTGCATGCTCGTCGCCACCAGACAAAAACATCAGCTCAATCCCCCTCCTTTGAACTTGTTTCTGGGATCAGAAAAAATTCAGCAAGTTAAAGAACATCGAGTACTTGGCACACACATTGATAACTGTCTCAGCTGGCAGAGCCAAACAGATAAGATATGCAAGGTGGTCTCAAGAAATTTGTTTCTTCTTGCTAAACTAAAATATTTCACTGACAGAAAAACAAGACAACTATTCTATAATGCACACATTAAATCGCATATTGATTATGTCTCATCTGTCTGGGATGGCTGTAGCGA
>BTPG01000008.1:40210555-40280555 GCA_036245525.1 Semisulcospira habei
ACCCTATTCCCACCTCTGTACTCAAGCTATGCCCTGATGAGCTTGTCAGTGTGATAACCAGAATTATTGACTTGTCTCTGGAGTCAGGGTCTGTGCCTCGACATTTTAAGCAGGCTGTGGTGATTCCGTTGTTGAAGAAGGCTGGGATGGATGCAAACTCGCTGAATAATTATAGACCAGTGTCTAATCTTTCCTTTCTTTCCAAGATTCTGGAGAAAGTTGTGCTGAGTCAGCTCATGTCACATCTCAGTAGTAATGATTTACTTGAACTGTATCAGTCTGCATATCGAAGAAATCACAGTACTGAGACAGCCATCCTTCACATTATCAACAGCCTGCTTACACATGCCGACACAGGACATGTCTCTTTGCTATCATTATTAGACCTGTCTGCGGCGTTTGACACGCTGGATCACAGGATTCTTTTACGCCTGTCTTTTACGCGTGTCTTTGGTATTTCAAGTCTTACCTTCTTGAAAAATATCAGTCTGTATGTGTGAATGGGATCATATTTCGGCCTGTGCTTTTGAAGTATGGTGTCCCACAGAGGTCTGTTTTGGGTCCTCTGCTGTTCTCTCTTTACACTGAACCAGTTTCCCGAATCATCAGCCAGAATAGCTGTGAGTATCACAAGTATGCTGATGACACTAGGTCTCTAAGTCTGACCCGGCATCCTAGTAACCTGCCGGCCATTGTCTCCAGTGTGGAGAAGTGTATTGTTGAAGTCAAAGACTGGATGACTTGCAACAGACTAAAGTTAAATGACGACAAAACAGAGAGCATGTTTGTTGGTACTCGAGCTAAAACATCAGTCTACAACAGTGATCACATTTCCATAGGTGGCCATGACATTTCTTTCAAATCAAGGTGCTATATATATATATATATATATATATATATATATATATATATATATATATATATATATATATATATATATATATATATATATATATATATATATATATATATATATATATATATATATATATATATATATATATAATTTTTCATTTCAATTCTGAGAATGCTCTGCTGTGCTAATACCATGGAATTCCAGGCTGTCATCAGGACATCAGGTGCCCTTTTTGTGACTGCATCGCTCACTAGACCTAGAAAGAGTGGGTAGTGGGAGAGAAGGAATGACAAACCCATCATTTTGAGCCTTCCACTGAACACCTACTGCATAAAGCAATCGGGTCTACCTTTAGGGGCCCGGCAATCCTCTGGAGAATATCCATTCCTCCCCCCCCCCCCCCCCCAATCAGCTGCCCTTTTTGTGACTGCATGACTCACTAAATCTAGAAAGAGAGGGTAGTGGGAGGACTGGATATTCTCCATCGGATTGCGGGGCGCCTGATGACACAATGCAAGCTTACCAGCCTGGAATTCCATGGCATTATCACAGCAGAGCATTCTCAGAATTAAAATGAAAAATTACGTCCCTTGGAGCTAATCTGATTGAGTGCATTTTTGGCTTTGGGCGATGCCTTTGTTTAAAAGTAAACAATAATTACACCACAAAATTTCCTAGGTGTTGCCTTTTCAAAATTAGTGTGTCTTCTTCCACTGCAACACCACAATCCGCGCTGTACGAGTGGTGCTACCAGTAAATTCTGGAGGCGGCTTCTAGTACATGCGTTGTGTTTGCAATTTGTCAGTTTACACCGTATGCCTATCTGACGAGCTCCCCCCCACCCCCTCCTTGGGGCAAAACCGGTCGTAAGCGGTAAAAACCAAAATCTACCCAGCTTGTCCAATATATGTTTGGGAATATTCATGCACTAGCCTTCCCTCTCGGGGGGACTGGATTTTCTCGAGCGGATTGCGGGGCACCTGGGGGTAGTCCTTATTGCTTTATGCAGTAGGTGTTCAGTGGAAGGCTCAAATTGATAGGTCTGTCATTCCTTCTCTCCCACTACCCTCTCTTTCTAGTGAGCGATGCAGTCACAACAAGGGCACAATGCAAGCTGTTAGCCTGAAATTCTATGGCAGTAGCACAGCAGAGCATTCTCAGAATAAAAATGAAAAATTACGTCCCTTGGAGTAACGTGGCAGCCGACTAGACCTGTCTGAAACAACCCTATAAACTATATGTATGCTGGCTTGAACTAAATTAAAGAGGGGAAACACCTAAAACGACGTCACCGTCAAGGGGTTTCCCCCGCTCAAAATATTCGGGAGGGTCTCATGTATCCTGAAGCAAAGTGATCTCTACTAAAAAGTGCAGGGTTCTACCGTATTCTACAATTAAGCAACCCCACTATTGCACTCTTTTTGTGTGTGAACTCATTGTAAATTCAATGTCACAGATCCCCAGCTGTCAAAGGAACATGGATACAAAGTGGTTTCGGCAAGAGGCATAGATCCACATGAGCCCCCGCAAAAACAAATTGGTACTTTGAAATTTTGAATTTAGCTAGAATAGATGAAGGTATTGAATGATTTCGTTATCCAGCTATGGAACTGAATCGATTTGGGAATCCAAGCTTTATTTGTCAATAGTGTTTCAAGGAGCTACGTTAACTGCTACGTAAGTTAGACACAACTCGCAAAAAGGATTTGTTTTAAAGAAACATGTCTCCTGAAACGTCTTGACGTTGGAACAAGGTCTTTTTATTGTTCCTATTATTAAAAAAGACAAACAAGGAAATTGTTTTAAATGGGCTCGACGGAGGGCGTTCCATTGTAAGTGACTCCGGGAAGACCGGACCTTATGCTTCGGATTATATAGTAATAAATGACGTCGTCGCGCAACGCCAGCCTGTGTGTGTGTGTGTGTGTGTGTGTGTGTGTGTGTGTGTGTGTGTGTGTGTGTGTGTGTGTGTGTGTGTGTGTGTGTGTGCCCCTAGACGATAAAGCTTGAAAATATAAGATTTTGCCACTACGAGTTGTCTTCGAATGAACCTCCGAGGGTTTTGAAAATGGAATACTCACTGAAAGATAAAGGCCATTTGAAGAGGGGGAGAAGGTGGGGGCCTGGGAGGGGTGGGTGTTGGGGAGTCCCGCTTTGAAAAAACTCGGTTGACTCGCATATGAGCGCGTAATGTTGTTTTTTTTTGTTGTTGTTTAAAAAAAAATTGGTACTTTGAAATTTGGAATTTAGCTAGATTAGATGAAGGTATTGAATGATTTCGTTAGCCAGCTATGGAACTGAATCGATTTGGGAATCCAAGCTTTATTTGTCAAAAGTGTTTCAAGGAGATACGTTAACTGCTACGTAAGTTAGAGACAAAAATGCGAAACAAATCAACGTTTTTAGAAATAAATTGCAACCTGTGAGAAATGTGTGCTGTTATATTGCTCAGTCATTTTCCGTTTGAAACTCATCCATTTAAAGTCCCTTCTATTTATAGAAGGGACCTTTTAGGACGGGTCGCGGTGGGGCGAATTTAATAGCATGTACACGATGTCAAAGGCGGGCAGGTTAAACCTCTAACAATTGAAATAACAAGATAAAAATTACGTCATGTCTAGTTACGCTAACCTCGCTGCTGAACGTACATTTGGCGCGAAGCGCCGTATGTGCGTATGTATGTATGTATGTAGTATGTATGTATGTATGTGCGTATGTATGCATATATGTATGTGTGTGGGTATGTATGTAAACAAGAGAATCTCCGACATTTCTGTCACTTGAAACTTGGCGAAATACTTTCTTAAGTAGGTGGCTAAGAGAGCCTCCGAGCATATTGTAATAAAATGTCTCATTGAAGACATAAACAACCGTTTATAGAAAGTCGGTTGACCCAGATTAGAGTCCGTAATTTTTGTCATATTTACTTGAACTTTTGGATATAGCTAGTTTGCAGAAAGACATTGGATGAGTTCGTTAGCCAGCTTTGTATCCTTTCAACTTCTTTAGTAAAAATTAATTCTTTTCAGAAAAGAATTAAAACACTAAAAAAAAAAAAAAACCTTTACTTTTAGAGAAAGTCAGACAGTGGCGGTGACGTAAAAGAGGCAACTCCGTCACCACGCAGACACTGACATAATACTCTAAATAGGACATCATTCTCTCTGGCGCGCGCAGCTCTCTCTCTCTCTCTCTCTCTCTCTCTCTCTCTCTCTCTCTCTCTCTCTCTCTCTCTCTCTCTCTCACACACACACAAACATGCGCGCATCTCCAGGAGGAATAGATCCTCATGTGCTTGGAGGGCGCATGAGGATCTATGGATCTTTCACAGATGCTCGGAGCGCGCGCGCGCGCATGCACTAATACGCACACAGACATTGACGCGCTTTCAGAAGAGCGTGCAGGTGACCCGTGTACTTAGTATATCATGTAGCTAGGTAATGTCAACCAGCTTTCACACAAATTATAGCAAAACTGAAATTGTACCGTGAAGTTCTAGTTTTGTCACCATTTTCTCAAGGGTATGAAGCGAAAGTGAAACTCATATCACGTAAATGATAAAACTATGTAAAATCTAAAACTTACGTCATGACAAATGACGTTTGACAAACCAATGACGTGTATGTCCTGCCCCTTATAGAACTCACTGACGCATTGCCAGATCTGCGTGACTTTTTCAATAGGAGATAATTCAACATCAGAATCTGGTCAAATACAAAAGGTAGAGACCATTGACAGCAAGGACAGCTCTCATATAAAAAGGGACTTTGTGGGTTATGGTTCATCCCATCTTGTTGGATCTTGAGGTGCAGGAAACTTAAAGCAGGCCCTTCGCGTAATTCACGGCAAAGACGTTTAGTGAACAACTGTCAAAATGGGGCGTTGGAACCGTTTCCAAAACGGGGCTTCGAGCTTTTCCCCCGTTTCCTCGTTATATAAGTGTGCTAAAATAGACACTTGGAAAACACTTGTTCCGGCAAACACGTGTCGAGTCGTGACATTGCTCGTCGACTTTTGCTGTATACTTGTAAATAATACACTTATAAACCTCGTATCCCGAATTCCTTTGCTTTCTTACTTGGTCAGTCGTATCGCACTCATAAGTCTCATGTAGTGAGGTTACCTTTGCGACGAACGGCCGGATGGCTGAACGAAAGAAAGCGCATACTCAATCTACATCACAAGCCGAGTCATAACATGAAGTTTACATTGACGTCATTTTGCTGCTCGTGCTAATGATCTTCTTCAGAATGGCTGGCTATCGCATTCCTTCAGTTCATGAATATACATCAAGCAATTGAAGACTAATTCTCACACAAAGTGAAACACTTTCCACCTTCCGTCGCCTATAATTGCACATAGAGACTAGTTCTCACATCGTACAGCAATGCAAATATGAGCATCGCAGGATACAAGCACACAAATAACTAATCACCACTATCTGTTTAACCCATTCGGCCCTGACGCACTACAGCAGGAGATGGGTCGACCATGACAATTCAAGGGTAGTGCCAGATTAGCTTGGCGCCTGTCGGCGCCAAGCTAATCTGGCACTACCCTTGAATTATCATGGTCGATCCATCTCCTGCAACTGGTGCATAGTCTTTAGACGACACCTTCAAAATTTGGGATATACGGCCGTCGGGCTGAATGAGTTAACGAGACCCACGACGACAGAAACAGCATTCGTGCTGAGAAAATGTCACGTGACTTCGCTTCCCGTCGTTCTTGGTAGTCGTTCGTTGTAAGCGAAACACCTATAGTGACGTTTCATTTGCAATGAACGACCCTCAAAAAACGAATGCCAGCGAAGTCCCGAGACAAGAGCGATGTTACGTTAACGCCGAACGACTTTCAACAACGAACGAGAGCAAAATCACAGCGGATAACCGGCTTCAACAATAAGCATAGACAACACACCAAACATCTCCAAAGAGGCTCATGAGGATCTATGCCTCTTGGAGATGTTTGGAGTGTTGTCTATGCTTAAGCTACAAGCTGGTTATCTGAAGCGATTTCCCTCGCATTCGTTGTTGGGAGTCGTTCGTTGGAAACGTAACCTCAGTAACACTCATTTGCACCAGGGGAGTGTAATAAATAGGAACAACTTCGGGATATGGTTAATCCCATCTTGTTTTTTTTTTTTTTTTTTTTTTTTTTTTTTTGCCATTGCAGGTGGACGGAAAATTTGAGGGGCTCAACAAGAACAGGCTAGCGTGTCCAGCAAAGTGTGTCTTCTGGAAGGTACCATTTCGCCTTTCGTCTTCATCCTTACCCGCCGGACCAAACGCACCATCTGATTATTTAAGAAGTCGATCGCGTCTTTTGTTGTGTCACGGCGCCGTTTCACCAGAAATGGAAAACCCACTCTCATTATAGCCGGAGATCTTGCAGAAAAATGAAACAAAGAAGATACCCGTAAAACAACTCCTTGTAAGGATACTGAAAGTTCGCGGACGCTAGCCTGAGTTTTCCTGAATATTTGCTGCATCCTGCGAGGCCCACACCATGAATTCATTGCGACTCAGGAGTTGTAAGGCATTCTGCTGAGTCTTCCGTGCACGTTTGTCCTGAGATCTGGGGAAGTCGTCACGAAAAAAAGAATTAAAGCGGCCAATATTACCATCTGGGCGAAGCGCTCGTGCCGTGGTGTCCGTGAGGAACTGGATCTGGTTGAAGACATGTTCCGCAAGTGGCTGTTGTTACCGCTGGCCCTAGTGTGCCAGTACTGTGAGCTGGGCCGCTCCTTGCCCTTACAGGTATGACAATAACCCAGTATTCAAAGACCTTCAGGCCAAAGTCGGCCGCAGTGGGCCCGCGCACGACTGTACGCGGGCCCACTGCGGCCGACTATGTTCCGATAGCCTTTAGCGTCAATAAATTGGTGTTTTTATTATTTTTTTTAAACTTAAGTTTTGTATTCACTTGTTAAAAACCTTATGTTGTATTTTATTTATTTATTTATTTACCTATTTCATATTTTACATTAAAAATGTATCTGTAACCCCCCTCACTGCCAAATGGGGTCCTGGATTATTTTTGTTGGAATTCTGCGTTGAGAAGTCATAGCCGTCAAAGTGGTGTCAGCAAGAGGCACAGATCCTCATGAACCCCTGCAACTGCGTTGTGTTTATGAAGACCTATGTCTCTTATGAAGAGCTATGTCTCTTGCAGTTGACCAATGTGTGCGAGTTATATTTTTTCTCGGCAGTGAAGGGGTTAATAATATTAAAGATTTGTATTGATTTTCAGCATGAGCACAGGCTCAAGAATCCTACACGAATTAAGTCACCTGACACGGGACTCTTCTGTGTGAAAACGCAAGTGGTCTCTTTTATTACAATGCCATTGATATGAGATATGCTGACGGATACAGTCAAAACTGTCTAGCGACCACCTGTCTACGCAGACTACCTATGTTGCTGCTATTTAGATGACCCTGTGAAAGGAGACAACTACTTAAGGCGACCCCTTTGTGATAATCTTGTCCCACAGGTTTGATTGCACTGTATATCAATAACCCCGTACCTTTTGCGGGACTATTCCCAGACCTACTGGATGAGTACGCCACAAGTACACTTCTATTCAAATGAGATGCTTAGCATCTCATTTGAATAGAAGTGTACTTGTGGCGAACTCCCCGAAAAGATCTATGTTGGGAGTACTTAACAAACTGCACGGGATTCCACAAGTACGCTTCTATTGAAATGAGATGCTGCGCAACTCACTTAAACAGAAGTGTACTTGTGGCGTCTCTCTGAGTCACACGGTAAGGAAACGGGACATAACGGAAAAATAAAAGTTTTTTTTCCAACAAGTGGAAGGTTGTGGATACTGAATAACTTTAATGTGGACGGTTCATCAAACGTATCTATCCCTTGTGTTTCTTCTCCCCTCCGCTTACGCTCGCAGCTTTCAACTATTTGCCCTAACACTCATTTGCACGATGTGGTTATGGACCGAATGGGTTTTTCTTGAAGCAGATTCGAATCTGTAGTTCTATGCAAAAGGGACAACGCAGCAAACATTTTCTCTTGAACTTTGAATGTGAATTGTCGCTGTAAGCAAAGGGACAAAGCAGCAAACAGAAACCCCATTCAAGCCGCACTGGCTGACTGCTGTCATGTGTTGGCACGCCGAAATCAGACGGCACAGTTTGCACAGAGATTTGAATACAAATCCTGTCGTCTTGGACTAAAATTGTGCCTTTTAGTGAAGCACACTCCGACTCAAGTCCCGATGACTTCCTTAAGTTAGTGATGTAGATGTGTTTGCGATCTCGAGAGGCATAGATTTTCGTGTGCTCCTGTGACCGGCGTGGAGTCATGACAATCAATTCTTCTTGCGGATTGATTCACTGAAGCCGAAACACCACCTCATTTAACCCCTTGAATGCCGAGAAAAGGTGAACGCTATCAAACAACACGAACAAAAGGCATAGGTCCTCATGAGCCCCCGCACTTGCGGGGGCTCATGAGGATCTATGCCTCTTGCCAACACCATTTTGAGTCCACGTTTCTGGGACGGCTTTGTCTCTTTGGCGTCGAATTAACAAACATTTCAGTAACACAATTTGCGTCCACTGGCAGTTAAGGAGTTAAATGATGGAAATGGAAACGATCTTTGCGACTGCACGAGTTCATTAGACTCTACGCCACTTGCAGTTGAAAGGGTTGACTGAACGACTGTCAAATGGTTGCATTCTTTGCCGGTCTGAATCAAAAGTTGGCTGAGATCCGGTAAACAGAGAGTAAACATAGAGCATTAGAGCGAGGTAACATGCAAATGCAGTTGAAAGATCGAGCTATGTAAGCTGAACTTTGATTGGGTTCCTTCGTCACGTGGCGGGGTCGGGAAGTGCCGGGGCACACGAAAGGGTTCGATGCTCACAAATTTCACTGAGAATTGGGAATGAAAGACAATTTATCTCCTTGTAAAAACGAGGGGTTAACCTTAAATGTTCAGTTATGACATATTTCATGTACATATATAAAGCCCAACATGTTTCATTTTATACACTGGCGTAGAAATATTTTCAGAGGAGGTATGGCTAACTGATCAACCTGATCCAACATCAAAAAGGAGTGGGGGAAACGGAGGTGGTGGTGGGTCTGGGGGGAGGGGGGGGGGGGAGGGAGTAAGGCTATCGAAGCGATACTCACCCAGGTTCGAAACAAATATTAAAATAAAAATTACTTTTGTTTTCTAGGTAGGGCCAGCCACCCCCCTGCCACTCCCCTGTCCTGGTTCCTAGTCTTCCTACTCCACTATCACGCCGGTTCCTATGACACTGCACACACAAACTTAGAGGGATCCTGAGTGAAGCTTTGCAGACGTTTTTATTTATCGCAGGGATGACCAAGGGGAGGTATGGCCCACATGAGGAAAAAAAAAAAAAAAAAGGAGAAATCGGCAACATATACTCTTGCCATACAAAAATATCACTCAGGACGTAGGATCAGACCATACTTGGCCCCTTCAGTTCCTCTACAGGTCAGCCTCAGGATAACGCGCCACAGTATACCGCGCTATCTGATACAACGCGCAGAAGTTTCTGGCGCCCAAAAGGGATGCCCGATGGGCCAAAGGTCCTCGGACTGACTTCGGCCTTAGCGCGTGCGCGGGCCATCCAAGACCGACGTCGGCCCGAGGTTCTTTAGTTACTCTGTATTTTCTTTTCTTTACAAGTCTGTGTAAATGCAGCAATAACGCGATCGAAAATGACGCGGTCTGACTTCAGTCGTGTCTCGTGTCTCGTGTCACCGCGAATTTTGAGGCAGACATGTACTTAACGCTTTGCGTGTCGGTAACGGGTTTTGTCGCAAGTGATTCCTACAGGAATCGTAGCCACGAAAACCGCTACAGACACGCAAAGGGTTAAAAAGCTCGGGCAAAAAGACTTTAGAGGCGCCAGGGGTGTGTTCACTTCTTCTACTATTTGGTATTGGCCCACCCTTTCCCTGTTACCGGATGAAGATTGTGTTTTTGAAATCTGCTAACTCACCAACACCAAAGAACTTCATTACTGGAAGGAATATGGGAACAAAGTGGGGTCAGCGAGAGGCATAGATCCTCATGAGCCCCCGCAATTTCAGGGGCTCATGAGGATTTATTCCTCTCGCACTTTGGGTCCTGCTAGTTGCGTTTAAAGGATTGAAGTGAGCAAAGATATGCGACGAAGTCTGATCGCACTACTATTAGGACTGTAAAACACGCACATACCTCGCCGCGTCAAACCTACCTTAAGCTCTCTAACTGCAAAAGCAAACTCCGACTCAAAGCGGCCAGCGTAATTTGTCAATCGGGCACTGTGTGCACACGGATTTGCTACAGGTTGCATACAAATACCATCACATGTCATTCAGTCCAACATGGACCCCTCCTCTTCCCTCTCTTCCTCCTCCTTTTCACTCCCTTCCACCCCTTCCAGCCCACGGCCTTTTAACCCTAAGGGTAGTGCATGCAGTCAGTGGGACTGTCAACTTTACACTGAGTACTGGTGGCTGTAATCAGAAGTGAGTTTAACCCTTTTTCATCCTGATACACTATCGCTTGAAATACATTTGACCGTGATAGTTCAAGGGTGGTCCCAGAATAACTTGGCGCCTGAGACGCCAAGCTATTCTGGCACCACCCTTAAACTAAAGGGTTGATCTATTACCTGATCTGGAATATAGCCTTCATAGGACGATAAGCAAATTATACAAAAATTCAACCTCAGGATGTAACGGGTTAAATACATTGAGCCCCAGTGTCGAAATCCAGAGCCCCAAGCGGCGTCCATAGAGGATGGGTACAAAGTAGTGTCAGCAAGAAGAATAGATCCTCATGAACCCCCGCAACCGCGTGGGCTCATGAGGATCTATGCCTCTTGCAGTTGAGGATGGACTGTAATGGTACTTAACCCATTCACTGCCAGTGGACGCAGAATGTATTTGTAAATTTGTAAATTCAGCATCAGAGGTCCCCAGCCGTCAACGGAACATGGATTCGAAGTGGTTTCAGCAAGAGACAACTGCGGGGGCTCATGAGGATCTGTACCTCTTGCAATTTGGTGGTGCTTTTAATTTTTCAGAGTTGTGAAGGCGTTAAAAGTAGTTGTAGATTAGCTTGGCGACTAGGAAAGCGCCTTACATTGCACTCAAACATTTATTAACAAGTTGCAGTACTTTTAAAATCTACCATATCATATTAATCTCGCGAGAACATAAAACTTCTAGGGTTAATGAAACGAAAGAAATTGGTTTCTGAGCAGGACCCTGTTCTACATTCAATCATTTGACTAATAGGAACACATGAGAAGTGCACGGACTTGCAGTATCTCCTTGCTTGACGAGTGTTCATGGTTGTCATGAGATTTATAGGAAAAACGGCTTAATAGTACAAGATAAAAACCTTGGATTAACACAGTTTGATGTAAAGAGCCAATCCGGCAAACGACCTATACCCGTCGACCCGGCGGCGTAATGATTCCTTTTCCCAACCGAGTTCCGTAACGCAAGCTCCACGCATACTTCTGCCGACAGGGGAGTTGACCTTGAACAGACTTATATGGGCAGCAAAAAAAAAAAAACACAAACAAACAAACAAACAAAAAACAACCTCTCTTCTTCAACGACTTTGATCAGCTTCTTCTTCGCGGTTTCCTCTGACCCCCGCAAGTTGGCCCTTGACCTTGGACGTGACCTTGTGTGTTGCCAAGTACCGGTTGCCGAAGCGATGTTTGGGTGTTGCTTTTGTCTGTTTGCTGATGACGCCAGGCTTGCTGCGGTCGGCGGTAGCAACGCTGACGGAAACCGACGTGTCTCAACGGACATACTGCGTGCTTGCCTAACTGTCCTTAGTAACTGTCATCTCGAGCCCACACACAGAGTGCCGCAAACAGGCCAGCCTCATAGCCGTATGTTTTTATTATTAGTCCACATCTCGGATTATCGCGAAATCGGATATAACGCGGTCAGGTCTGTGGCTCCTAAGCAGATACACAATGAGCAAAAAAAAAAAAAAAAAGTCTTCTGGCTGACTCCAACTAACGCTGAAGTCGGCCAGAGGACTTTTTTGCTTACTGTGTGTTTTTCCCTTCACCGGCAAACGTAAGTAATTTTAACACCAACATCAATAACGCGGTCTGTATGTGTGGATCACAGGTGTCGCGATATCATGACTCTGATTTGTATTTGGGCACTGAAGGCATTAAAACAACAACAACAACAACAACAACAACAACAACAACAACAACAACAACCAACCGCCTAATTGCCCTAGGCTGTAAGGTCCAAAGGCACAGGCCAGCACACAACCCATGAACAATAGAAGACTGCTGTAGTCAAGGTCATCTTTGAATTAACCCGTTCAGTACCAGTTGACGCAGGCTGCGTTTCTGTAGTCTTCGTTATTTCAACACCCAAAGTCCCTAGCTGTCCCAGGAACATGGATTCACATTTATTTCAACAAGAGGCATAGATCCTCATGAGCTCCCGCAACTGCGGGGGCTCATGAGGATCTATACCTCTTGCAGTTAGACAGTGTTCGTTTTATTTCTTCTCGGCACTGAACGGGTTACGGTGATTTTCCAGGGTACTGTGCAGCTTTGCACCTTTGCACCTTTGCCTCTGGCAATCTATTACAACCCTAATAGCATTGTAGGAAGTCTCTGCTACGGTCAAACCTGTCAAGGAGACAACCTCTTAAGTCGCTAACTCATTCCCCAACCGAATCCCAATTTGTCGTGTCCTTGAAATGCATGCAGTGCACACACGACCATGAAGTCAGGTGAGCAGATAGCTGGCGCCATAGCGCAAGCTGTCTGCTCACCTTGACTATCAGGTCGATCATACTGATGTGTGTCGGGAGATGAGTAACAGACCCCTATGGTCCAGGCTTATCTGTACGTGCAGGCCCTGTGAGGAGACCACCTGTCTAATGTGACCAATTTTTATTGTCCCTTGGGAAGTCACCCTACACGGGGCTCACTGTATCAGCTAAAACGCACTTATCTTGAACGATCGTTTGAAGAAACTTAAAAAAAAAAATGAATACGAAATAATAAAGCCTTGTTTTTGTCGTGTGCAGGATGTACAGTTCAGCCCAGAGGAAAACATTGGTAAGTTAATGTTACACGCTTATTGTTTGTTATAGGCCGCATAGATGCATTAACAAAAACTTGAGGTAAATAGATATGCACAGAATGCTTTGCATACGTTTCGTAGCACAGGCATAGGATGACCGCTGCCTAATCATTGGTCATCTCTTATCATGGGAAGTAGTAGTGTTATTTTCTCCTACCCGTGTTAAGATGTGACCAGATCATCCTATGCCTGTTTTTTCGTAGCAAATGTATATGTATTGCTCCATTTACACTAGTTTTACACTTTGTTTCAAAGGTAAAAGGAATTAAACCACTCACGGATTCTTGAAAACTATGCAGCCTTAGGATACCACAACTGAGATGAATCCATGATAGTTTAAGGGTTGTGTAATGTGCACTACCCTTGAGCTATCATGGTCATTCCGTCTCTCGCAGCTGGTTCACCGTCTTTACCTCATTCGCTGCGAGCTTCATCCGGATACGAGGTGTAAAGCCGCGTATCCGGGTGTAGGTCGCCGCGCATGAGTTAAAGACGGGACCCAGAGTTACGATAATAGAGGGGTTTCGTTTTCAACGAACGACTCCATGTAACGAACGCGAGCAAAGTCACATTAGCCTGGACAACACTCTAAACATCTTCAAGAGGCATAAATCCTTATGAGCCCGGAGGGCTCATGAGGATCTATGCCTCATGGAGATGTTTGAAGTATTGTCTAGGCTATTAGCCCAAGCTGAGTATCCACCATGACGTAGATCTCGTTTGTTCCTGGGAGTCGTTCGTTGCAACAAAACTTCACTGGTGTTATAAGATGTAAATGAATTTAACTCATTCGAGACGTGCCGCATAAGGATACGCGGCGATTCGCCGCGTATCCCTATGCGGCACGTCTCGAATGAGTTAATGCATGATCTGATCATAGGCATGGAACGATCGTTGCGTTAATCAGTCACCCTTTACCGCGGGTAGTAGTAGTAAATATGTACTATTTTACCATTGCTCGTGTTAAGAGGTGACCAATTATGCAATGATCATTCCGCGCCTGTGGACCTGATAACTCCGGTAACTGATTCTGTGTGCAGCGCTGAACGGTTTCCTTGGTATGTGTGCTGTTATTTTTTTGTCTGAATTTTTTTTCTTCAGGCGTTCGTGAATATTTGTCAGAAGGGGATATTAGGATATCACGGGTAAGCGTATAGCCTAGAAACATGTATATCTATCTATAGCTGCAGAAGATACAATTTGAAGAAATGTTTATTATATATATTTATAGTTTAACTTTACTTTTTAAAAAACATTTTTGACAGTCACATCTTGCATCTCTGTCAACCTCGAGAAACGAGTATATGTTGATTAACTCATTGAGCCCGACGGCCGTATTTCCCAAAATTTGGAGGCGTCATCTAATGACTATGCACCAGTTGCAGGAGATGGATCGACCATGATAATTCAAGGGCATTGCCAGATTAGCTTGGCGCCAACAGGCGCCAAGCTAATCTGGCACTACCATTGAATTATCATGGTCGACCCATCTCCTGAGCACTGCAGTGCGTCAGGGCTGAATGGGTTAAACAGAATAACCCAGAAGGACAATAAAACAACATGCGGATAAATTAGTTCACGTGCTTCACGCATTGTCCACGTGTATATACGTCAATTTCGGAGGAAACAGGTACCAAAAAAGACAAGTAGCCGTGTCCGTTTCATTTGTGTCTTTTACTTCGAAAGAAAAGGAGTAAAGTCTCTTGTATATATTATTTTGATACGTGTTCATTTCTGTTTTGTTGAGGAGCTGGGTAACTCAGATGTTAAAGGTCGTGGGTTCGAACCCCGCTGGGGTCAAAATTTGTACAGACTTCTTTGCGGTGCCCCGTCTTTGAAATCACCTTCGTGGTGGACAAAAGAGTTTAAGCCCTAAACCTATAAGTTCAGGGAATCATCGCGACAAAAAGCGCTACCCAAGGCCGAAGAGCTAAAAGATGTTAAAAAGAAAACTTTTTTTTTTCTCTAGATAGTGTAAGCATACAGTTTCCAGCGTATGAATGCCTTAACTTATTTTTGTCGCCTTCAGAGACTGAAACGCTACATCCCATCTTGTCCAGCTGTCCGGAGTAGCTCTTTAGAGGTGCCTGTTGAGTAAGATACTACTTTCAGCACGTTTTGTTTCAAGTCAGATTTCCAGTCACATCTTGCATGCTATCTTTCAAACTCAGTTTTGAGGAATCTAGGATCGGTGATCAAAAAGTGATGATAGGTTGATTGCACGGAAAAGATAATTATGTCGGCGACTGATCGGCAAGTGTTTAGTTATTTCTAACATTACAGTTGGATTTGCGAACTGCAAACAAACATGTCAAATATATATAGGTAAAGAACTATACTAGTCAAGTTAAGGGTCACCCTGAAATGTGGTCATGATTTTAACTAAGCGCACCGTTGTCCAATTTTCAGATTTTGTCATAGACTTAGTCTTCAGCCCTGTCGAAAAATTTAAAGATAAACTCTACATTTTGACAAAATTATGCCTATTTGGTGATCCTTAACTTATTGTTAATAGTATATAAGATGCTATTTCGAGACAGTTAGGAAATTCCCAAGAAAGAAAGAAACTCATACAGACAGGAATGGACTACATGTAAGTGAGCCAAGACGTTCAAACGTCTTGCCTCACTGAGAAATGTAAGTACATGTACTGGTACATGCAGTCCAATTTCGACTTTTCTTCTTTTCTTTGCACAACAAAGCGTTTCTTCCCTACTATTTTAGTGTTGCCAAGTACACAGATCAATGCAAATGATACTTTTGGCACCGATATGGCACTGATTTAGCACTGTGCTGATGTTCACAGACAGGGATGAAGGGTAGGGAGAATTGGAATCACATGATAAATAATTGGGTGTGGAATTCTGAATGCTCACACTTTTTCTTTCTTGTAGGCACTGTATCTGCATGTTTCTATTGCATTTAACCCCATCACCGCCGGTGGCCGCAAACTTATTGCTTTGAAAGCAGGTACAAAATGCAGTACAGAATAATCACATCAATCTAAGAAAGAAGGATAATTTTGATTAGGGAAAGCAAGAGGCACAGAACCTCATAAGCCCAACTGTACAAGGCAAAGAACCTCATGAGCCCCCGCAGATGCGGGGGCTCATGAGGTTCTTTGCCTTCTACAGTTGGGTGGTGATCGCATTTAGTCCGGCTGTCAAGGGATTAGTAACACTACTGTTGTTATGCCATTTGCACATTTCTCTAATGTTATTTTCCAAGTCTGTGGGTCGCTTCATTGTTTTTTTTTTATTAATACCTCAATAACATTTTATTTTTTAATTTCTTTCCTGCTTTACATATGTAGATATTTTATATAAAATCTGCCATAAGCCTATTACTAGTAACAGACTTTATGGATCTGCAAATATGTACACGGCATTTCAGCGAGAATTTATTTAACTGTCATCGTTTGTGTATTTACATGTCTCAGGGGCGGATCTTGTGGGGTGGGGGGTCCGGTGTTCAGGAGTCCCCCTCCCCCATCCCCAAAATACATTAAAATGCTGTTCACACTCCCCCTCCTCCTACGCGCATTCCTACTGTAAATTTACGTGGTAGAAGTGTGTGTAAAAGGTCACATACACATCCACTCACCCTCCCCTACTCCCTGCCACTGGGGAAGCAATGTCTGGCATCTCAGGGCCTTTCTTGTCAGGTTGAAGGTTCCAAACAAAAGTTTATGATTCCCCTCCCCCTCCCAACCTAGAGGTAACTGAACCGCGCCTGTCTGTCTATGCTTTCTTGAATACACCGCAGCATTTGAATGTTTACGTGAGAACATAACTTACTTCGACTGTGTGTAGCGGCGAAATGCTGTGAGAGACTTCTACCAGACATGGATAAACCGGACAGTGCCTTATACCATGGAAAAACTCAGTACGTTTTCAAGATTTTTAGTTCATTATTAAGATGTAACGCCGATACTTATCTCTTTTATTTGTATTTATTTTGTTTTTATGATTATATTTACTACCCCTCTGGCTGTCGGTAACGGTTTTTGTCGCGATGATACCTGCAGGAATCATCGCGACAAAAACCGTTACCGACAGCTCAAGGGCTACTAATTTTAAACCCATTTAAACTTAAGCCAAATATTGGTCACCTTACTACTATGTACCAGTTGCAAGAGACAGATCGACCATGATAATTCAAAATTAGTGCCAGATTATCTTGATTAGCTAATCTGGCACTATCCCTGAATTATCATGGTCAATCCATCTCCTGCTGTAGTGCTTTGGGACTAACTGAACTGATTTATGCTCCAGTGAGCTGTCGCAAGAATGCCGCTTTTGGGTCAATACGTACCGTTGAATCTTGGTGCCGACTATATGTTTTATATGTTTCAAACGCTAACTTATTGTCTTTCTTTTTCTGTATAAATTTACCGTTATGTGGCAATAGGCAGTATGTCTTTTTATTTTTAGAAAAGCGGGATTTTTATTTTACAACAATGAAAATCTCGCCTTTCTCAAAAACGTACATACTGGCTTATGCCATAAACGGCAGAAATGGAATGTGCTTTCACGTTTGCGTGTTTGTGAAACAACCCAACATTTCCATGATCGAACAATATATTATTTGTATTGGTATTGTGTTGTAACGACGATGATGTGGATTTTGATGCTGCAGACGACATCGAGCGGCAGATGGTGCTGGACGCGATGCAAGAGATCCAGAACAACTCGTGTGTTCACTTCCTGGAGCGCACCACGCAGATCGACTACATCACTATCGTCAAACACGAAGGGTTAGTAGCTTTAAAGTACCATTACGCATAAATCTGAAGACTCGTTTCTGCACCATTGTTTTTGTTATGTCTTGTCGACACACCTAATGAACTTTAACAGCAGTTTGGACAGGCAGCAACAGCACATGCGTAATCGCACTTATTTATTCTGTGCAGCCGTTAGCGTTTCACACTATTTTTTATTTTTTTTTTTAGCTGTTTCTCGTACTGATAGCACCGTATTTATAGAACGGAGTGGAGTCATTGTCAGGTTACTTGATATTAAGACGACGTGTGCTGAACTGGTTTATTCTGTGTCTAAATGAACCATAACTAGACCTGTGTGTAGCGTTTCGTAACCGTTCGTACCAAAAGTGTATCTTTGAACAGTTACGGCGGTAGTGGGCCTTTAAGAGACTAGAAGACCTTCCCTGTCGCTAGACTCATATTTTGCTTCTGAAATCTGTGTTTCTTCAACGCCCAAAAGCCACAACAGTCCAAGGAACGTTGATACAAAACATGGAACCAAAACTTTTGCCTCACTCCAATGTCATTCGACTCTAACTAATAAAACCCTGACAAAAATATGACAGGACGGACCATGATAGTTCAAAGGTGGTGTCAGAATAGCTCGGCGCCTTTAGGCACCGAGCTATTCTGACACAACCCTTGAACTATCATGGTCGATCTTTTTCATAACTATGACGTCGACCTCAAAGGTTATCTACAAAATTTATATGTTCATACTCAGGATATAATGAGCCTAAGCCGAAAGGCAAAAATTGTAATACGGGCTAAGCTCACTCATGCAACTGGCCCCGGGACACCTCTGGCATATTTACAGATGCAGCAGTTCCGTGGGGCGGCGCGGCGGTCAGCAGATGGTGATACTCGGGGAAGGCTGTTACGTCAAGGGCGTGATACTGCACGAGCTGATGCACGCGCTGGGGTTCTGGCACGAGCACAGCCGGCCCGACCGCGATGATTTCATCTCCATCGTCTGGGAAAACATCGCCCTTGGTGAGTTGGGCTCTTTTGGTTTCGACGAAATACCCAAGAAAAACATGAAACACGCGCACGAGCAACGCGCTCGGACTAGTACACATTGTTCTTTGTAAGTCCGTGGTTCCTTCTATATCAGTATATGGGGTATTTCTTTACATTTTACTCGCTGGGGGGTCACCGTTTTTCCGATGCAAAGACAGGCGAACATGAGTTGTTGGAGATTCTGGGAGATGTATTGGCCATGACTGAAGCCAGTTGCCTAGTCACGGACTAATTTTGATGAGATCAAAAGTGCCTATTATTACCTAATGTACTACTTTACCTGACCTCATTCTCTGCATGTTTCTGGTATTTACAGAACACAGGTCCAACTTTGAGAAGTACGACACGTCCTCCATCGACACCCTGGACACCGTCTACGACTACGGCTCCATCATGCACTACAAGAACAACACCTTCGCCATCGACCGCACCCGCATCACCATCAATGCTACTCGGCCCGTCCCACCAGGGGTAGAAATGGGCCAGAGAGTCAAGCTGTCCCAGACGGACGTCACCAAGCTGAAGCGGCTCTATCGCTGTAGTGAGTGACTTTGAGAAACTGTGATTGGTGACGAAGAGTACGGTCACAAAATGACTCTCACGTCAGATCGACACGGGGTCACTTTGGCGTATGCCAAAGTGACCCCGTGTCGATCTGGCGTGAGAGTCATTTATGCGTGTTACTTCACTGATAAAAAAGGCGTACACCAGAGTGACCCCGTGTCGATCTGGCGTGAGAGTCATTTTGGCGTGTTACTCTCCTCATATTCAACTGACACGCCATTTCAAATGACCTCGGGAACCTAAATGAAGTCTTAGGCGTGCATCGAATGCTTGCAAACATGGCAGTTTCAATTTGATAATCCCGAGAAATGAAATTAGGTCATATACTTTTCATATTAGTATCGTTCAACAAGACGAGATAAGACAAGACAAGTTAAGACAAAACAACAACCCCCTCACCCCCCCCCAAAAAAAAAAAAAAAAAAAAAAAAAAAAAATCAAGTAAGCAACAACAGAAAAAAAGACAAGTTAAGACAGACAACAGCCCCCTCACCCCCCCCCCCACCCCCCCCCAAAAAAAAAAAAAAAAAAAAAAATCAAGTAAGCAACAACAGAAAAAAGTTAAAACAACAACAACAAAAATGCAACAAACTACAAAACAAATACAACGACAAAACACCGACAACAAATATAAAACGAACAACAAAACGAACAACAACAACAACCACTCTCTATTGTCCGCTACAGACATCACTCACTGCGCGGACCCCGGTATCCCGAAAAACGGAGTGAGGATTGGCGGGGACTTTGCCATCTCCAAGACTGTCAACTACTCGTGCGGCGCCCAGTACACTCTCTTTGGCAGCCGGGGGCGATACTGCATGGACAACGGACAGTGGACCGGCAACCTGCCCTCCTGTCTACGTAAGTACATAAACCCCTTCAATGTCGAAAACCCCCCACGGTGAACACAATCCAACTGCAAGAGACAAAGATCCTTATGAGCCACTGCGACAGCGGGGCTTATGAGGATCTATGCCTCTTGCTGAGACCAATTTGTATCCTTGTTCCCAGGTCGGTGTTGGCTTTTGGTCCTTGGATAAACCAAGATTTTACAAACAAAAATGTACGTATAGGGCGCAGGAAAGGGGTACATAATTAGCATATATCTTCACACGTGTACTTTCATTTGCCTCTGTATTCCATAATTTGAACACATTCCGACCATTATTATTGGCATATATATTTGCAAATCAAATGATTAGTGCAAAGACGGAGCGTGCAATCTGCTTGCACGGCAGTCTTCACTGGCTCAAGACTGAAGCTTTTTCCTCCTTAATGCTTGTTAGACCGATGTCTGCTAGCGCGATGGTTTAAGGGTGGTGTCTGAATAGCTTGGCACCAAACTATTCAGGCGCCACCCTTGAACTGTCACGGCCATTCTACCTCTGGTGTGGGATTGAAAATTTTACACGAGAACTGTTCAAAAGCTCCACAATCCCACTTAAACCTTTACTGATTTCAGCGAATCCCCCGAATGGTCTGAGCGGGCTTCACTACTGTGATTTTGACGGACGCATGCTGTGTGGGTGGACCCAGGACACGAATGACGAGCGCAACTGGATGTTCATGGACAGACCGACACCGTCCAACGGGACCGGACCGGTGGAGGACCACACTATGGGCAGTGCCGAAGGTACACACACATTGTATAGTCAGCTCATCAGACGATTTCCAGAGGTGTACGGACGAACAAAAGAAATGCAACATGTTTGGAATCATCGGAAACACTGTCGTGTTCCGATGATTCCAAACATGTCGAATTTCTTTTGTTTGTCAGTATAGGTCGAAAGCTGCGCGTATTTCGACGAACATACTTGATTAAAAGCCCGTACAACATGTGATAGCGTGTTTGTCCGGGCTTTCAATCCACTACTTTTATCGAAACACTCGTTGTGTTGACCTACTTCTGATTTTTGAACAGCATCTATTTTTCTCCCTTCTCATGATCTAGTCTTTTTTTTTTTTTTTTTTTTTTTTTTTTTTTGGATATCCATGTCCTTCATCTTCTTCCTATGAGTTGGAGGTCTTGAACATCTCATCCTGAGGACGAAACCAGTGAAGGAGTATGTCGGTTTTAGTTAAACGAGAGTTCATTTGGGCACTTATTTCTCTCAGCATCTGTTGCAGTCGACTGAGATTAAATCTCAGTTTTTTTTTAAATTTTAATTTGAAATACCTGAACTTTATTGTTTGTTGGAAGGGTTTGATTTCAAAATGTGTTTATTTGATGTGAAAATGTTCATTTGATTTGAGAGTGTTGGTATAATTCGAGAATGTTCATTTGATTTGAGAATGTTCATTTATATTTGAGAATGTTCATTTAGATTTGAGAATGTTCGTTCAGATTTGAGAATGTCCAATTGATTTAGGAAAGTTACATTAGATTTGAAAAAGTTCATTTCATTTGAAAAAGTGCATTCTTTCATCGGCAGGCTGGTACATATACCTGGAGACATCCTCTCCAACCAACACAGGTGACAGAGCCAAGCTCACCTCGCCCGTCTTCAACTTCGGCAACACCCGGGTCTGCCTTGTGTGAGTCGCTCTTCTGTTCCCTCGTATCCTTAACTCATTCAAGACGCACCGCATGCGGATACACTGCATCTTGCCGCGTATCCGTCTGCGGCGCGTCTCGAATGAGTTAACCCATTGAAACGTGATGCACTACGACAGGAGATGAACGGAGAGAGGGAACCGATAAAGAAAAAAAAAAGACGCTTTGGAATAACCCGCAAAGAAACGAGCTCGTCCTTTCAAAGCGTGTTTTTGTTTCTTTGCGGGTTGTTTTCTGGCAATTTTACACGCTTGGTGTTCAGTTTTGATTTCGAGTACACCTGGCAAACGCGTCAAGACCAACACCTGTATGAGGCGAACACCGTTCGAATTAACTAAGCCTACCACCCGGATTGGTCCCGCGGTCTCTTTTCTGTTACTGAGATGACTCTGTGTAAGAAGACCACCTGTCTATGGAGACCACGTTGAGATAGTTTCTAGGATGGTCACCTCACACACTACAGTGACTGTGTTTCTTCCTGAACAGCGTGTGTACTCTTTAGAAACCATTTTGGACTGCTTTCACGTTAATGATGTAGTTCTACTACTATTGCTTTAAAAATGACAATGAAGTTATATACTAGTTAAACTACTACTACCATTGCTTTAAAAAATGACTATGAAGTTATATAGTTAAGTTATAATTAAGGTGGTGACTGTTTATGTCTGAGCGACTGTCTAATAATAGCCGGCGCTGTTCTTATGGCGACGGCCGCCCCCAGGTAGCAACTGTGAAAGTATTCGTCTTTTTTTTTAATGCGTATTTTTTTTTAAATTTGTGTAACTAGTCTTAGCCAAGCAGAAAGTTTAAAAACATTATATTGTGTGTTATAGAGATACTACGATAGGGACGTCTTTAGTTTGCTTGTGTTAGGGAGGTTCAGGTCGGGTTGGGGCCGTTGGCGCCGGCCATGAGATGACTTGGCGACAGGCTTCACCCGTCTCGAGCCATTGTCCATTTCTATTTGTAAACTGTTGTGTGTGTGTGTGTGTGTGTGTGTGTGTGTGTGTGTGTGTGTGTGTGTGTGTGTGTGTGTGTGTGTGTGTGTGTGTGTGTGTGTGTGTGTGTGTGTGTGTGTGTGTGTGTGTGTGTTTGATTGCGAGTTGCACCTGAGGTGGCGAGACGAATTTTTCTTCTAGAGATAATAAAGTACTCTTATTCTTATATTTATTCTTATACCTTTGTTGCTCCAAAGCCGTGTTTCTATCTTCGTGGATCCATTCCTGCCACGTTGCGCAGAACAACCCAAAGGAAGAAAGAGCACGCTTAGAAAAGACAGTTACAACACAATCTATCAATTTTTCAAAACAGATAAACGAACAAGAATACCGTGGCACTTCGCTCCTTATCGGTGCGTGTAGAAGTGACAACTGAAGGACGTTGAACACAATTTATTAATATTTCAGGTAAAACCCCTTTGTCTAAATAGAGAAACAAACAAGAATACACTTCGCTACTTAATTACCTCTTCTACACGCACCAATACGACGACTGAGATATGTAGCAAAGTGTATTAACCCATTCAGCCCCGACACAGCACGGCAAGACATCGATCGAGCATGATTGTTCAAGGGTGGTGCCAGAATAGCTTGGCGCCTATAGGCGCCAAGCTATTCTGGCACCACCATTGAACAATCATGCTCGATCTGTCTCTAGAATTGTAATACAGTCCTTCAGAGGGCACCTTCAAAATTTGGGGATTTCGGTCCTGGGGCAGAATGTGTTCATAAATTGTGTTGTAAGTGTCTTTTCTAAGCGTACTTCTTCCTTCGTTGGGTTGTTCTCTGCATTTTACACGCTTGGCAGTCACCTTTTTGGTTTGGATTTTGTCGTATTGCACGTCTGGCATTGGCTGTTTTCCTTCTGGATTCAGGTTCTACTACTGCATGAACGGGAAGAATATGGGCAGTCTGAGCGTTCACCAGATGTCCTCTTACAGCGGCCAGATGTCCACGGTCTTCAGCGTCCAAGGGGATCAGGGGACGGACTGGCTTCTAGCTTACGTACGTCTGGAGCCGGCCTCCAGCTTTCAGGTACGTGTACCACTGTTGACCTCTGTTGTATACATTCTTCAACCCATTCAGCCAGTGGACGTACATTGTATTTTGGGTATCATTGTCAACTCAGCGTTCAAAATCCCAAGCTGTAAAAAAAAAAGAGAGAATGAAAGAAAAAACAAACAAACAAACAAACAAAACCCCAGTGGTTTCAGCAAGAGGCACAGATCATTATGAGGATCTATGCCTCTTGCAGTTGGATGCTGTTCTCGGCAGTGAAACGATCAATGAGCACAGTAAGAAACATCGATTTTCAAATGCCGCCCCCTGCCCCCCTCCCCCTGCCCCCCCTCCCCCTGCCCCCCTCCCCTGCCCCCCCTGCCCCCCTGCCCCCCTCCCCCCGCTAAGTCTCGCACAGATGAGCTGATGGAAAGCAGGCAGATTAGTGGATGACAGTTTTTATAACCCCCTCGTTTAGGGGAGTAAAACTCCTGAAGAAGCTCTCAATGTGATCCGGCTTTTCTCCCCTTTCAAAACTTGCCAAAAGCATGAAAACAGCTAGTTAGATCGGAGGGCGCTGGCTAGCAGTGACCCTATTGGCACGCCTTTTTCGATCAGGTTTAATGTAGCCCCAATATCCCATCCTGGGACAAGGGTTTTTTTTTTCTAAAGGACACAAAACACAAGCAAGCAAGCAAGCAAGCAAAAACCAACCAACCCCCAAAAAACCACCACCAACAACAAAAAAGAAAAAAAACCCAACCAAAAAGAACCCCCAAAAAACAAACAAACAAACAAAAAACAACATATACACCAAGATGGGGATTTCATCCCACAATCTACTGTATTAGAAAAACAGAAGATAGTGGTAGAAAACCCTTTAAAATAGAAACAAATAACGACGTTTCGGATCAAAGATCCTTCCTCAGGTGACATGGAAACAAACGTAGAACAGAAAAGAACACGACAGAAAGAATAGACGTCATCCTGTATAGAGAGAATTTAGAATGACGTAAAAAAAAAAAAAAACAAAAACAAACCCACACACACGTACACATAATGACGCAAATACACATGCACAAAACACGTAGCACAAAACTTACGTCTATATACATACACGTCACTGCATACATTCGCATTCACTCGTGCCTGCTGCAGCTCGCGCACATGCACACACACACACACACACACACACACACACACACACACACACACACACACACACACACACACACACACACACACACATACACACACACTCAAAGGTAGCATCCAGTATCAACAGTGAGGTCAAGTCTGGCACCAACTACCCATCAGGCCGAGCATACATCCCTAGGGGCGAATGTTCAAGCCGCGCGGATGGTAAGTGCCAAGCCTGTCCGCGAAAAAGGATTCTGTCATTTTGCGGCGGATGAAGTGGGATGTATTTTGCCAAAGGATGCGTATGCTGAAATGTGTGAGGCTATGAGGAGGTTCGTTGAAATGACGTCCAACCTGGTTGTTGTATCTACTGTATTGTTTGGAAGTCAGAACGTTTATCTTTTAGGAACATTCAGAGTTGTTCATATTTTTAGGCTTATTATGCTGATCCATTTCCCCCCTCTCTAAGCCAACCTCTGATCAACACACACGTCGGTGCACACAAACAAAGAAAGACACACGGCGCTTCCCGTCATTAGTACGCTCTGTGGGCTCGTGTAGCGACAGAAATCCATCTCCTATTCTAACCCACCCTCTGATCCACACACATTGGCACACAAAAACAAAGACGGACACACGGCGATTCCCGCTATTCGTTGAGCTCTCTGGTATGGCGTAGCATAGCTATTCTGAAGAAGAATGATAGCACGATCAGCAAAATGACTCACTTCAAGCTTCACGTCATGGCATCATTAGTCCCACGAAGCCGTGTTCATAGTGACGACTCGATGTTATACGTCCCTCATCGCAGTACTAACATTTGACGTATCAGAGAATCAAATTTGCAATTTTCTTGCTGATTTTCACGTTTAGGGCTTACAGGACAAAGTTGACCTAATCCTATCCCAGGGCTGGTACAAACAGCAGGCTTATGCAAAAACTGTTTATGAAAAATCGTGCGGGTATTAATGAGAAAATAGTTTTTTTTTTCGTAAAGAAAAATTAAAGTTATATTAGATGTTTTACAAATGTCTCAGAAAAAGTGGTGCAGAAAACTGTCTGATTTTCACGCCTAGGGCATACAGGTCACAATTGACCTAATCGTACCCAACAGCCGAGACAAACTGCAGGCTTATGGAAATACCGTATACAAAGAATCATGCGTTTATTAATGAGAAGATTGTTTTTCCGTAAAAAAGATTTAATTGTTTTAAGATTAACCCATATAATTCGTGAAATTAATCCCAAAAACGTGAAAATATATATATTTTTTTCAAATTTTTTAAAATTATCACTAAAAAAGTTGTAGAGGTACAATGCTGGTTAACAATCTCATTCAATATATCCATTTTATCTAGCTATACGCAAATTATCTAGTAAAAATAAGAAAAATTACGGACCCAGAATGGATCAACCGGTTTTTGTGAAACGGCCAATTTCTCGCCAGTGAGCATCTTAATCAAAACATTAAAAAAAAAAAGGTCCCGAGATAATTCTTCTAGGGACAATATCCTAAAAATCTCAAGTTTGTTCGTCCTCAAACGCAGGCTCTAGTCGCTGTCACACACACACACACACACACACACACACACACACACACACACACACACACACACACACACACACACACACACACACACACACACACACACACACACACACACACACACACACACACACACACACACACACACACACACACACGCACACACGCGGCGTTTGGCGCCCAAAAAACGTTGTCTAGCAAGTTTTGCGTAGCTAGACGTGACGTCATTTTTATCGTGTTACTTCTTTGCCATAATTTCTGCGCCGCACGCCAAAAACGTCATGTGCATGCTCCGGAATGCGCTCCGACCCAGCCCCATTTTAAAGTCTACCGTATTTTTTAAATACTGTAGACAAAAACACAAACAAACAAACAAACAAACAAACAAACAAACAAACAAGAACGAATGAACTAACAAACGAACAAACAAACGAAAGGACGAACGAACGAGCAAATAAACAAACACGCACACATAAACAAAAACAAACAAGCAAGCAAGCAAGCAAGCAAGCAAGCAAACAAACAACACACAAACAAACAAACAAAAAGCAATCAATCAATTATAACAAACAAACAAACAAACATAAGTGCCAAGGAAAGAATCCAACATATAAAAAAATTGCGCGTGTCCTGTTTCGTGTGACTGTTTTACTTCGATGGACAGTGAGCAAAAGGTCTTCGGGAGACTGTCAGCCCGAGGATCTGATGCCCACCGTGCAGCGGCAGATGGTGTCAAAGCCAAACAACATTCACAAGTATCCGTTTCTGATAGCACGTCGTCACCATAACGACAGTCGTCTTTTCCAGACGAGAACAATGTATCCATCCAGATAAAGGGCAATATGCCGTTGTTAACCCATTCGCTGCCGAAAACATTAAACACCATCCAACTGCAAGAGGCATAGATCCTCATGAGCCCCCGCAACTGCGGGGGCTCATGAGGACCTATGCTTCCTGCTGAAATCCCTTTGTATCCGTCTTCCTTTAACGGTATGGGACCTTTGACGTTGAAGCTACAATTATTTCAAAAACACAATCTTCGTCTTCTGGCAGTGACGAAGTTCAGAGCGGACAACAGCTGACCTCCTCTGCCTCAGAAACACATATATAAATGTATACTGGTTCTTTCATCTTTTTGATTTTTTTCCTGCTGAAAACTAAGAGAGTTTGGTTGCGGGTATAACGTTAGACAATGCATATAAGCAGAAAACGTAAAATTTCATAATGATATTTTTAAAAAACTAGAATACGAATGTTTACGTAATGCAACAGTTCAGCTCAGTTTGGTCGCGATGGGATCGCCGCGCTCGGAAAGGCCATACGCGCTCCACTGACCCCACCCATCAGAATTTTTCACACACTTCCTTTCGATATCGCAGTAATATTGGTCTGGTTTACTATTGATCTCTCATGCACCTCCCCGCTACAGGCTGGTATCTTCTGGTTTATCATCTGCAATAAAAAAAAAAATGTTTTGTTCGCTTCAGATTGTGTTCGATGCCCAGGCGGGTAATGGCTACACTAGCGACATCGCGGTGGACGACGTGGTTGTCGCCCCTTGTGACAACTTGCAAGCCCTGGACAAGGGTAAGCTCTCTAACACTAATCTCTCAGGGAATGAACTCAGTAACTCAGGGATCATAATGTTCTTGACTGGTCTGAAACAAGACGGGACGAAAAACAAAATTAACATTCTAGCTTCGCTTCACGGTGTTTATTCTGTGAGCAAAACAAAACCCGGTTCACGGTTGGTGGGATAGCTTTGGAGCATCAATTGATGTATAAACTAATATTTAAAAAAAAAAATGATTATACTGACGAGCAAAAGAAATGTGACATTTTCGGAACCACCGGAAACACTGAAGTGTTTCCGGTGGTTCCGAAAATGTCGCATTTCTTTTGCCCGTCAGTATATAATAATCAGGTCTGTTACTAAGCTGATGAACTGGCAGACATCCAGATGTAAGTAAATGAGAACCGCTTTTTAGACCCACATGGATTTGTTTCGCCAACACCGCATGCAGACTTTTCCAAAGACGAAATTGCAATTAACGCATACACGAGTGATATACTGAGGAGCAAAAGAAATGCAACACCATTTGAATGATGTTGTTCTTCCTTTGCTCGTCAGTATATTTTAGTGAAAATTTTAACTTGTGCTGGTTTGCAGTGACCAGTTCTGGCTTATGTACATATTGATGTTAAAATGGTCTTCTCCAGTGCGGGCTTTGAATGCTCAAATTTACAGATACAACGGATTTTCAATGTTGTCTTGCCTCAGCTAAAACTTGTCTACTCTTCTTTTCACAATCCATGTAAGTTTGCACAGGTAAGAGAGGGTTTCTACTGGTGCTAGTCGGTGGAACTCTCGGTACTCTCTCTTTCTAAAGCCGTGTCATCCAGAAAGTCAAGTAACCTTTGCGTGAGGGGCCCAGACCTACGTAGACAGCAAGATGCATAAATCCTCATGAGCCCCACCATCTACGGGGACTCATAAAGATCTGTGCTTTTGGCATCTCTGGTGCTGTTATGTGTGCATCGACAGAGGTGGGGTTAACCCATTTAACCTAACTGGCGCATTTCCCTATTTTTAGAGGTGTCACCAGACGACTGCGGCGCGCGTACCAGAATCTGGATCGATCATGATAATTCAAGGGTAGTGCCAGATTAGCTTGGCGCTTTCAGACGCCAAGATAATCTGGCACTACCGTTGAATTATCATGGTCGAGCCATCTCCTGATAGTGGGCGTCGGGGTTAAATGGGTTAAAAGAAAAAAATCACTATGGACTACATTTCAGACCAGCGACAATCATTTCTATATGTACTGGGACGGTTATTACAGTTTTCTAAAAATGTGTACAGTCTTCCTCGCTTATATCAAAGTCGGATATAACAAACGTCTGATGTAACAGCACTTTTTCAGAGGCCCGACAACACTCCTTCTGCGTAAATCACTTCGCTTATAACAAACTTTAGATATAACGACAAGAAAAATTTAGTTCCCTGGCAATTTGTTATGTCAGAAGTTTACTGTGTATTTCTGCCAATTTCCACTTGTGGACATTTGCTAGAGGATTTTGTTTTTCAAATGCACACGCGTGGCTGGTGAAAGAAAATCGTCTGCTGTGAGCTTAGCCATAACAGTTTGTAACACTCTGTAATGGGAAGAGTCTCGACCCAGCTTCCGAAATGTGACGCAAACCTTATTACTTGCAGTAATATACAGCCATGCACATTAAAAACGCAACAAAAACAATCGAAAATTTAAAGCATAAGCGCTGTATTCGTCCAGCAGACACGGACTCAAAGGCGAACAAGAGGCATAGTACCTCATGAGCCCCCGCGACTGCGGGGGGTCATGAGGTTCTATGCCTCTTGCATCTGGGTGGTTGTGCCATTCAAGGGGCTACAAAGCAACTTAAAAAAAAAAATTGTATACGGCGGAAGATACAACTGGATCAACGCAAGCGATGTCTTTTTTTTTTGTTGTTGAGTACATTTGTGTTAAGGGAGGAGACCCGATTATCAAACAGTGCCTAATACAAAATACCCTGCTCCCGTCGAAGGATTCTGTTTGTGCAATAATATAGTGCTGGCTCACTGAACCTTATTTCCTGTCAAAGAATGTCAGGTGTTATGAAAACGAAAATACGCCAGGAAAATGTTATTTTTGCCCCTCCTGCTTCTTATTTTACGCAATTTTGAAACATCTAAATCAGCATTTATTTGTGTGATTCGTTTGAAATAACCACTCTTGTCATGAAGAGCAATCTTCAGAGAGCAGATAACTAGCGGCAGTCTTGTCGTTCCCTTTTTGTCCCTTCTATTTATAGAAGGGACTTTTTTAGGACGGGTCGCGGTGGAGCGAATTTTATAGCATGTCCATGATGTCAAAGGCGGGCAGGCCTAAACAATTGAAGAAACAAGATAAAAATTACGTCATGTCTAGTTACGCTAACCTCGCTGCTGAACGTACATTTGGAGCGAAGCGCCGTGTGTGTATGTATGTATGTATGTATGTATGTATGTATGTATGTATGTATGTATGTGTGTATGTCAGTACGTGTGTGTGTGTGTGTGTGTGTGTGTGTGTGTGTGTGTGTGTGTGTGTGTGTGTGTGTGTGTGTGTGTGTGTGTGTGTGCGTGCGCGTATGTATGTAAACAAGAGAATCTCCGACATTTCTGTACACGCAAGCTTGAAACTTGGCGAAATACTTTTTAAAGCGGTGGCTAAGAGAGCCTCGAAGCATATTGTAATTGAATGTCTCATAGAAGACATAAATAACCGTTTATAGGAAGTCGGTTGACCCAGATTAAAGTCGTAATTTTTGTCATATTTACTTGAACTTTTGGATATAGCTAGTTTGGAGAAAGACATTGGATGAGTTCGTTAGCCAGCTTTGTATCTTTTCAACTTCATTAGTAAAAAATAATTCTTTTCAGAAAAGAATTAAAACAGTATAAAACCTTTACTTTTAGAGAAAGTCAGACTGTGGCGGTGACGTAAAAGAGGCAACTCCGTCACCTCGCAGACATTGACATATTACTCTAGATATGACGTCATTTTCTCTCTCTCTCTCTCTCTCTCTCTCTCTCTCTCTCTCTCTCTCTCTCTCTCACACACACACACACACACACACACACACACACACACACACACACACACACACACACAAAACATGCGCGCATCTCCAGAAGGAATAGATCCTCATGCGCGATCCGGGCGCATGAGGATCTATGGCTTTTGGAGATGTTCGGAGCACGCGCGCACGCAAGCACTAACACGCACACATACATCGACGTGCTTTTGGAAGAGCATGCAAGTGACCCGTTTTCTTAGTATATCATGTAGCTAGGTAAAGTCAACCTGCTTTCACACAAATTATAGCAAGACTGAAATTGTACCGTGAAGTTCTAGTTTTGTCACCATTTTCTCAAGCGTATGAAGTGAAAGTGAAACTCATATCTCGTAAAATATAAAATTACGAAAAAATTAAAACTTACGTCGTGACAAATGCCGTTTGACAAACCAATCACGCGTATGTCCTGCGCCCCTTATAGAACTCACTAACGCATTGGCAGATCTGCGAGACTTTTTCAATAGGAGATAATTCAACATCAGAATCAGGTCAAATACAAAAGGTAGAGACCCTTGACAGCGAGGACAGCTCTCATATAGAAGGGACTTTGTGGGTTATGGTTCACCCTATCTTGTTGGTTTTTTGGAGGCATGCATCTTCCTAGAGAGGTATCTTGTTCCTATTATGAAACACAGAAAACCAGGATCATGTGGGGATAAATTCGTCATTATCTCACTGTTACGATTGTGGTTGTGTTGTCCTGTGAGAGCATACATGTGTTAATCGTAGGAAACGATCCGATTTTTTTTTTTAAGCTATCATGGTTATGATTCATGTACCTTTTTATGTAACATTCTCTTTCGGTCGCGCAGAGCGGGAACTCACTTCGTTATGATACGCTAAATTTAGTCCAGAACGTTCTAGAAAGGTCGCACTGTCTAGTGACCTCGTATGTGTGACGTTGGTAAATTGGCGACATTTAGTAACAAGTTGTTTACTGTGCGCGTGAAGCCGTCAGCCGTTTTTTTGTGTGTTATGAAGGATCGTGGTCGTTCTCGAAGTTTCCGACTAGTTTGTGAACTGCCTGCCATACTTTTGTGAGATGTCATTTTACCAAGGATTTGGAGCTGAAGTGAGTAACCAAATTTGTGTAGCCTATTGTAGTTTTCTAGAAAGTTCGTTTTTTATTAATTTTTTTGAGTTCCGGTTACGTAGATTATTTTGATTGGTTGCGTTGAATGATTTTCTTGGATTATTCTAGAAAGTGTCTTACTATATAACGTTGGCGCTAGGAGAGCACGAATATACATTGTCTTGCATTTGTCAGTTGTAGAGACACACAGTTATCGTAGGTACGTGGCCCGTATAGGGTGTACATTGTGAGAGAAACATCGTAACAGTGTGGTGTACATTGTGTGAGGAACTTTGTGTCGACAGTGTGGATATTTGCAGAAGAGACTTTGTATCAGTGTTGGTGCATTTGGAACTGCATTGTGTGGAGATCGCATCGCTGAATTAAAATATTGTTGGAACTGTTACTCCAGTACTGTCTACATCCGTAAGCCACGTGTGACGGATTGCAGCTGAATGAAGTTGATTTAAAAGAACCTTACGTGCGTGCGTCTGGTGTGTTTATCATACTACGACTACAACACCACCACGTAACACTCACTATCAGACGTCAGAATGTTGTTGAAAACGTGATATTAGAAACGAAGTAATTCACTAAACAACACGCCAGCATTGAGGCTGTCTCACAACGATAAGTGTGTAGCAGTCACGACGTAAAACCATGCAGGAAGTGTGCAAAAAAAAAAAAAATTTCTGGCCCAACTTTGTATCTCCACATTGTGTGGTGCTTCTGTGAATGTCGGTGAGTACATCGATCTGTAGGCCCTATTATAGTATAGAAGTGGGATGATCGTATACTATAATTTCTAGACAGACCGAGCGGCTGAGACTTCTGCCACTGTTTGATCCATAGCGCGGAAATGACAGTATACAAATACTCCGCTTCTACGTTTTATAGAACATTTCACAACCGCAGAACAGCGATGTAGGTCGAAGCCATCGTTCAGTTTGAACAGGAGCGACACGTTTATGTTCGTAAATAGTACACAATAACTCCAACTCAACAGTTGAATCAACAAATAAAATTCGTAACAAATGTCCATTTTGCACAACAAAAATATAGTGAAATTTAACTTACGAAACAACAACTTATAATACGAAACTATTTTGAAATCAGTATCGATAAACCGAAATCTTCATTACAATTCAAATGTGAAGTTGTTGCATTCTTGTGGTATTTCGGTATGTAAACCTCTTACGTACTCTGCGCGATCTAAACTTGTCTTTTCGAAATAAATAATGGGAAATGAGTATATTTTCGGTTTGTGCCTGGCCTTTCTAGGTGTAGGAAATGAGCTTTAGCCATTCAAAAGTGGAATATGTGCGTTCTTTTGGCGAACAATCGCACACTCTAGTTTTGGCAACTGGCAACAGGTTTACCATGATATCCCAGAATGCTTAGCGCGGTAAGACTAGGACATATTATTATTATTTATTATTATATGGTATTTATATGGCGCATTTCTCATATTTATATATAATATAACTCAATGCGCGATATGGTGTGGGGGTGTTTCCTATGTAAAAGTGGTCTTGAAAGGTTCTATCCATGCATGGTTCCTTTCTAGGTTTTCAGGCCTTCAGACCTGTGGGTTGATTTTCTTCGGTGTGATTAAAGCCTCAGGATGGACTGTGGCAATGTCTGTGATCTCGTTCGCTTGACCCCTTGGCTGCTATTGACGATACTGTTCGACGGAAAAGACGCGTGACTACGTGTCTTTTCCGCCGATCAGTATCGACAGTAGCACCCAAGGAGTTAAACAATTCGTGTTCTGTTCCGTCTCTTTTTGTAGCGGATAGTATGATTTTTCAGCATACATTTTTTATATTCCATTTCTAATGCCTTTAGTAAATTGTTCATTGTAGTTGTTGCTGTAACAAATACAGAGCATGGTCAATTCTGCCCCTGTTAACCCCTTCCCTGCCAAACGGACGTGCATTTTGTTTCTGAAATCTGTGATCACTGAACGACCAAACGTCATAACTGTCCAAACAACATGAATACAAAGTGCGCAGTCGCGGGGGCTCATGAGGATTCATGTCTCTTGCAGTTAGATCGCGTTCCGCTTTTGTTATCGGCAGTCAAGGGGTTAAGGCAAAAAGACAAGAATTAACAATCTCGCTTGTCATGAAAGAAAGGACTTACTGACTATTGCCTTCGAGGGGACGAATTGCCATCAGAACATAGCGGCATGACGCATGCAAATAAAACTGTTGTTGTGATACTGTGTTGTCTTTTGTTTTGGTGATGGCTTCTTTCGTATTTGGTAAAGGGATTTCATTTGAGTTAGTAAGTTATTAAGGTTTAAACCCGAGCAGGCGGCTAAGGCGGGGATTTTAAATGAGATAAATACAGTGAAAAACAAAACTTTCAGACAACATAAAACTGCTCACTGGAACGCATGCTCTTCCACTACACGTGCGCACACTCAAACTTACACGCATGGACAAACAAACATTCAAACACATGACGCAATTTCGTTCGAATCTTTCTTTGTGTATATAATTGTAAGAAAATAGAAGCGTTTGTTTTTCAAATTCGTACGTTTTTCTTTTTAAACAAGCCCAACGTTGTTCTTATTTATCCATCTCTCTCTCCACTCTAACCCACCCTCTGATCCACCAACACTGGAACACAAAAACGCAGGCGGACACACGGCGCTTCGCGCCATATGTACACTCTGTGGGCTGGCGTAGCGACAGCTATTCTGAAGAAGGATAATAGCACGAACAGCGAAATGACGTCAGTACGATCTTCACGTCATGACGTCGTTAGACCCACCATGCCGTGTATGTGTTACAGACAACCCATGACTGAAATCAGGACATTCATGAATTTCCTAAAGTGGAAATTTCATAGTCAAACTTGGTACGGAGATACCTGATGGTGTCATCTTCTTAATATGAACCCTATGCATCATAACTAATTAACTCGCCCTCTGAAAGGTCAAGGGTCATAACAGGTGGACAAATGTGGGTGAAACGCTGAAAAAATGTAAAAATGGCACTTCACGCATTACAGAGGCGGTTTAGGAAATCTGTGTATAAAATGGACCCCATATTTAGGAAATACATGAATTGCCTATGATCCCCAATCATTACACGAAATGACAAAACAATCCAGGCATTTCATGAATTTCCTAAATATGGCGTCCATTTTATTCACAGATTTCCTAAACCGCCTCTGTAATGCGTGAAGTGCCATTTTTACATTTTATCAGCGTTTCACCCACATTTGTCGACCTGTTATGACCCTTGACCCTTCAGAGGGCGAGTTAATTAGTTCTGATGCATAGGGTTCATATTAAGAAGATGACACCATCAGGTATCTCCTTACCAAGTTTGATTATGAAATTAAAGACAGTGTTTGCGAAAACAGGACTTTTGTCAAAATATGGTTGGTTTTAACGTCGTCAGGTCTCAGGAGTTATAATGGACGACCCTAATGGGTGGATTATGGGGTACAGGGTCGGCTATTGCCTATGCATTACGACCTGAATACTGATCAATTTAGGCGCACTGCAACTATCCTACTTTGGTGTACAAGGACCTTTCAACGGACATGCCCGTCCTTTTACCTGTCTTCAATATATGGCAATTTATTTCCTACATAATGACCCTGTGTGACTTTTACCATTGAGAGAGGTAACTCAGATTGTCACGTCTAGAAAGGTCTTGTAACAAAACACTCCTGTTTAAAGTTTTAAAGTTTATGGTTTGAATAGGCTCCGAGAAAATTTACGTTAAAGCAGACAAACTGACGACGGATGGTCAACTACATAGGCTCATCTTCGCTATAGCATGTGAGCCAAAAATCAACACGAATTCTAGATCTGCCTTTGTTATTAATTGGCAGTAAAAGAACTTCAGTTTTGGATTTGCATTTGCTATTAATAGATCACGCAAGTCATATATATTTCCTTAAATGTAAACATTACATTCCCGGCCATTTTAGTTAGTGCATGTCATGTCTGAAGGTCACACGCAATTCATGTATTTCCTAAACTGTGTAGGATACTCAACAATTTCCAGATTTCGTTGACTGACTCTATGGTCAGGACCTGAAATTAAAGGGATTTGCTCCATGGCAGGTTTTGGTTTCTAAAATACAATGAGCTGTCAATACTGTCTTGCCTCAACTAAGAAATTTCTTCCCTTCTGTTGAGTAGGCATACATACTAGATGTTATCCACTGCAAATCTGATTATTGTTGTAAAGCATAAATAAAGCATCATTAAAGTAATAATGTATCTGATACTGTCGATAGTCACACGTGAAAAAGCAGTTATTCATCATTACAGAATGGGTTTAGGAAATCGGTGTATAAAGTGGCCGCCAGTTTTAGGAAATTCTTTCAGGAAATGACTGTTTTTTGTGTTGGTCATTTCGTGTAATGAGAAAGAAAGAAAGAAATCAGCGCATTAAATAGGCGCTTTACCCAATTGAATATCGGCTCAAAGCGCCGCCGCGAACTGAACCCAGCAAGCACGCTCACGTGAATCACGCGCATTTATTCACACACTGTACATAAACACAGAACATTCACATGGTGATAAGGGCAGGCTCAAGCGAGCTACTGAAGTTTTTGGAAATTCAAATCGTTTTATATTTGAAATTTGATATGTGGGCTGAAATTGATACCAAAGTCGTGGGGGAGAAAGTGCCGGAGTACCCGGAGAAAGAACCCCCGACGGTCCGCCCAAATAACGGTGACACTTACTTGAAGAGAAAAGTCCGACGCCGGAACCCGGTATCAAACCTCGCCCCTTTAGTATTGGTGCCAGGCGCCTTAACCACTGCGCCACGAACCGCACATGACTGGGGATCACAGGCAATTCATGTATTTCGTAAACGGTTTAGGAAATTCACAAATTTAATGACTCCATGGATTGACTGTAATATATATACGGTGATAAGATTGACGTTTTACCTCGCTCATTGTAGTACTAAAATTTTACGTATGAGAGGATCAAACTTGGCAATGTTATTTTTGCAGATTTTTCTACCTAGAGCATTTAGGTTACAATTTGACCTAATTATACCCGAGAGCGGGAACAAACAGTAGGCTTATATAAATACTGTTTATGGATAATCATTCGGGTATTAATGAGAAGGTTGCTTTTTTGTAAATTCATCGATTAAAAAAACTGTTATAAAAATAAATCCGAAAGCGGTCCCGAAAATCAAAATTTGACTTAATCATACCAGAGACTGTACATGACTGTGGGCTTATGTAAATACTGTTTATGAAAAATCATTCGCCTATTAATGAGTATGTTACTTTTGTCGTTAAAAAGATTCAACTCTTAAAAAACATAATCCCAAATAATCCTCCCGAAAAGTGATTTTGAAAATTGCAAACGCACTATAATTTCCATTCAAAACGTCGAAGAAGTAAAGGGCCGGTTAACCAACTAATACGTGCCTTCCTCCAATCTAGTTATACGCAAAATATCAAGTAAGTCGCACAAAAATTTTGGACTGATGTCCGAGTCAGCGGTTTTTCATCAAACGGCCGTTTTCTTGTGAATGCAATTGCAATATCCTTGGAGGCCTCCTCGAGGACATCTCGTAGAAAGACACATTTGATTTATGTACGTCAATGCCTGCGCGAACGTGTAATATTTCCTAAAAAGATTAAAAAAAAAGAAAGACTGAATTATCCTTAAAAAAACTGAAGAGGTACAATGCTTCAATGTCTTCTTTTAATCTAGCTTTATTTACAAAATATCCGGTAAAAATAAGAAAAAAGACGTTAACTCAAGTGTGGGTCAACCGGTTTTCGTGAAAAGGCCATTTTCTTGCCAATGTCTACTCTAATTAAACACTCTAGTAAGGAAAATATCCTAGAGTTTTAAGCTTGTCTGTCCATAAACGCTAGTGCTAGTCCTAGTCACACACACACACACACACACACACACACACACACACACACACACACACACACACACACACACACACACACACACACACACACATTACACACACACACACACACACACACATGCGCGCGCGCGCGCGCGCGCCTCCCAAAGTCCATTTTACAGCAAGATTAGAGTAGCTAGACGTGACGGCATTTGTATCTTGTTACTTCTTTACAATAAATTTGAGGCTTGCCGCCCATGACGTCATTGAATGCTATTGAACGCGCTCCGACGAGTCCCAATTCAAAATGTTTGCTATTTTTATAAATAGGAACAACAAACATCGTTTGCTATTCTTTTCTTTAAAAAAATCGTACGTTTTTCTTCTTAAAAACTGTAATTTTTCCTTTCTAAAAAAACCGCATGTTTTTCTTTAAAATAAATCGTACCTTTTATGTCTAAAATAATCGTAGGGCGTTTGTACAAATCCAGATCTGTATTTGATGATATTGCATGACTCTGGATTAAAAAGTCAAAGAGCAGCTAGGGACCTGATGAAGGGTGTATTGTTAGTTGAAATCTGACCCAGATCAGCCAAGCTTCCCGTGATCTTCCGCCGTTACGAGGAAGGAACAGATTCTACGGCCATTGTCACAGCTTTAGTTAACACATTCGAGGCAGGTCGAATCAACACTGTTCTGAATGGCACCAACAAGCGGTACAGACGGAGTTCACGATAATATTCCTGTTGCAGACAGATTTGCCTCGCTCGTGCACTGACGAATTAACTCAGTCCAGACATTCCACATAAGGACACGCGGCACAAACTGCGTATCCGAATGCAGCAGATCTCGAATGAGTTAAAGTCAGAATTATATGTCTATTACCCCCTTCCTTGCCAAAGGACGTACATTTTGTTTCTGAAATATACGTTCACTGCACGACAAAATGCCACAGCTGTCCAAAGAACATGGGTACAGAATGGTCTCGGCAAGAGGCATAGATCCTCATGAGCACCCGCAGTCGCGGGGGCTCATGAGTATCTATGCCTCTTTCATTTAGATCGCGTTCACCTTTTCTCGGCAGTAAAGGGGTTAACAAATTTAATGACAGCGGCAAGAAGCTGCGTTTTGGACTTTGTGAATCCAACGACAAAATCCCATCCGTCCATAGAACATACTATGTAATAAAAATAGCGCCCAAAAAGAGACAGATCCTCGGCGTGATGTGATGTTGGGATTCTTGCTGAACTGATAATAGAAATAGGCAAGTAGGCTAGATCACGGGTAAGTAAAACGTCCTGCGGCCGATGTCGGCCTTATCCGTCCGGTGCAACGCTGTTCGCGAGCAAAATTCTGAGGCCGACGTGGGGACTAGTTGTTTTTTTTGCTTATAGGGGGGATTTAATAAGCAGTATACCTATATGTTTTCTATCGATATATGCACGAATGTTATTTGTAGGAAGTCTTGCACAAATTTGTGTTGTGTTGTAAAAATAGGACAGAAAGATTATATGGCTATATTTGCATGAAAGCAAAATTAAAATATTCGTTCGTTTGAACCTTCATGCATCAAAAGAAAGGGGCTTACATTGTAACTCGGCCATTATGTCTCCTTCGCACCGATGTTCCAAATATGTATCGATGGTATAACAGGAGGCATGCATCGAAGTTTTAACAAGTATAAAGTGCGGTTACTGAAAGTCAGTCACAGTTGAGTTCATACACGCTGTGACTTTTGAGTAGTTCGACGCGTCTCCATCCTTCATTCACTTATGTAATCTCATTTTGCCTCTATAGTGGACCTCTGTTGGCTTCAGATCACAGAAACATATGAGACCATCAAGAGGCCAAAGAATATCTGTGCCTTCCGCAGATGAAATAGATTCACTTTGGGTGATCTCAATACGATGTTCAGTTCAAACAGTCTTCAGTCACCTCGTGTCTTCTGCAAGAGGCATAGATTCTCATGAGGCTCCTGCGGCCGCAGGAGCTCATGAAAATTTATGCCTCTTGTAGATGGATCGGGACGATCTTGGGACTATTCGCTGGCAAAAGATGGCTAGTAAGTGTATGAACCTGCCACGTCGACTGTCCTACCTGCTCCTCGGACGGAGCGAGTCGTCGGATATTACGCCTCGCACGTTGAAGTGGACGGCTGTCGAAGAGAGATAGATGTTCACGAGGGAAGCCTAGCCGGAAACCATGTCCTGTCTGTACTCTGGTAGTCTGGACCCATCCCTTCCAGTTATAATGGGGTGCTCGATTGGTCATCATCGTCAGACATACCTTAATCGCGTTAACAATGCCACCTTCTGAGAGACATACGTAGGCACTCGATAAGTTTCTGGATGCTCACCACTGGTGCGGTTTAGCCACAAGTGTTTGATGTCATCTTGCAGAGCAACTTCTTTTTAGAGGTTGCACTCTTGCTCAACAGATGAAGGCCATAAAATCTGGTTCAGCGGAAAAGAAACCAAGCACGAACATGGCGTAGCTTTTATCGTAAGGAAAGAGGTGGCTGGAACTGTCATCAGCTGCACCCCCGTGTCAAGCAGACTAATCTCCATCCGCATCTCCGCCCGACCGCACAACATCACTATCATTCAAGTATACGCTCCAACAGCAGATCATGATGATGAAGAATTAGAAGAATTTTACGAACAACTGGACAACATCATCAAGAAAACACCTAAGAAAGACATTCTGACTGTCCTCGGTGACTGGAATGCAAAGATCGGCCCTGACGCCTACCAACAATGGGCAGGAACAGCTGGCAAGTTTGGCCTTGGAGAAACAAACGACAGAGGCCTGCGACTTTTAGAGTTCGCACAGAGTCACCGTCTCACCGTTGCTAATACCCTCCATCCACACAAGAAGTCAAGAACAGTGACATGGCAATCGCCAGGAGGCCTGGTCCATAACCAGATTGACTTCATCTTGCTGCCTCGACGATTCAAATCCAGCATTAACAAAGCACAAACGAGGTCCTTTCCTGGCGCTGATATTGGCAGCGACCACAACCTCGTCCTTACTAGCCTCAAGTTGAAGCTGGCATTGAAACGAGATAGCAAGAGCCCTCGCATCAGATTCGACCTCCAGAAGCTAAAAGACCCGGAAGTAGAAGAGCTCTTCCAAGCCCAGGTGGGAGGCAGATTTGCAGCCTTGGTTACTTTGGACTGTGACGTAGACACCCTTGCTGGAAATATAAAAGAGGTGTTACTTTCTACAGCAGAAGAAGTGCTGGGGAAGCAGAGGAAGCGCAAACAGCCCTGGGTCACCGATGACATCCTCGATCTCTGTGATGAGAGGAGAGCCTGGAAGAAAAAGAGAGGCCAAGACCTCACATCAGCAAACAAGTACAGACTTGTCAACAAGAAGATCAGGAAGAGGATGAAAGAAGCCAAAGAAGATTGGATTGAAGACCAGTGTTGTAGCGTGGAAGAGGGCATGGCAAACGGCAACAGCAAGAAGGCTTATGAAACGCTAAGGACCCTCACCAAGACTCAACAGCGAACAGCCACAGTCATCGAAGACAGCAGCGGCCAACTCCTTACGGAAAACACTGCTGTACTAAACAGATGGACTGAGTACTGCCGAGACTTGTATAACTACAAGGCTGAGCCAGACACCAGCATCCTCCAAAACAACCAGGCTGGGGCCAGGAAGGCTGAAGACCTGCCAGTGTTAGCTGAAGAGGTGGAAGCAGCCGTACGCGGCCTGAAGGGAGGAAAGTCTCCAGGTGTAGACAACGTACCTGCTGAACTGTTGAAACATGGAGGAGAAGTAACAACGAAGGTCCTCACTACACTCTGTCAAAAGATCTGGGAGCAAAAGAAATGGCCAGTAGAATGGACACAGTCTCTAGTGATCCCGCTCCCCAAGAAAGGAAACCTGAAACAGTGCCAGAACTACAGAACTATCAGTCTGATAAGTCACCCTAGCAAAGTAATGCTTAGAATCATTCTCAACCGCCTCAAAACTTTCGCCGAGGAACTGCTGGCAGAAGAACAGGCTGGCTTCAGAGTTGGAAGAAGCACTGTAGAGCAGATTTTCAACTGCCGCGTCCTGATCGAGAAACATCTGCAGCATCAGCGCGAACTCTACCACAACTTCATTGATTTCAGGAAAGCATTTGATCGCGTCTGGCACGACGGACTCTGGCAAGTCATGAGATCGTTCAACATAGAGGAGGGACTGATCCAAATGATAGAAGCGCTTTACAAGAACGCCTGCAGCGCGGTTCTACTTAACAATCAGTCAGGCGAGTTCTTCAGGACGACGATCGGTGTCCGTCAAGGATGCCTGCTCTCTCCTGTCCTTTTCAACATATTCCTGGAGAAGATCATGCAGGAAACCCTCCACGACCACCATACTTCAATCTCTATTGGTGGCAGATCCCTGTGCAATCTTCGATTCGCAGACGACATTGACCTCATGGCAGGCAGCAATAGTGAGCTCCAAAACCTGACAGACAAACTTTCAAGTAGCGCAGGGTCTTATGGCATGGAGATCAGTACGGATAAAAGCAAAGTGATGATCAACACCACAAGCGACAGCAGCAGCAACATTCACATGAACGGCCAGAAGCTAGAAGAGGTCAATAGCTTCAAGTACTTGGGAGCCACCCTGTCCAAAGACGGTAGTTGCATAGCAGAGATCCGTATCAGGATAGGTACAGCAACATCCGCAATGGCCAGGCTGGACAGGATATGGCGAAGTAACTCCATCAGCTTCACCATCAAGTACAGGCTTTACAAGTCCCTCGTAGTGTCTATTCTACTCTACGGCAGTGAGACTTGGACACTGCTTGCAGACTCAGAAAAGAAAATCCAGGCCTTTGAGAACAAGTGCCTGAGGAAGTTGCTCCGCATCTCGTACCGCGAGCACAAGACCAACGAATATGTACGGAGCATCGTCACTTCCCTGGTGGGCCCACATGAACCCCTTCTGGCAACCGTGAAACGGCGCAAGCTTGCTTGGTTTGGCCACGTGACCCGACACAACACCTTGTCCAAGACTATCCTCCAAGGCACTCTCGAAGGAAGTCGTCGGCGAGGTCGTCAGAGAAAGAGTTGGGTCGCAAACATAAAAGAATGGACCGAACTCGAGATGCCAGACTTGCTTGCCACCGCCCAAAATAGAACTCAGTGGAGAGCACTGTCTGTTGCTGCTGCCTTTCAGTCCCCCCAACGCCCAGTTCGGGCAAGGGACTGATGATGATGATGACTCTTGCTCACCCGCCCATACAATGTTTTATCAACCCCCAACAACGCTTGGTGGACAACTTTACCACTCCATAACTCAGGGCACATGTGACCAAAAAAGTAAGCGGCTATGGGTAGATGAGACTAGCAAGGTTGAAAGACATCTTGGATGCTGTTGTCTGTCAGGAATCACGTTATCTTAATCAAAGGGGTGTGCACTAGAAGTCTCACAGAAAAACACAGGTGTCTTGGTTCCATGAAGCCTGCTCTCAAGATAGAGCCTCCATGTAAAACGGGTTGCATGTGCCAGTCAGCAATTCCTTACCATTCATTTGAACGTTGTTGGTGAGACTATTCTAAGTCTTTGACAAGTCGGAATCGTGTGTTCTTTTTCTAGTATTGCAGAAAGAAATCAGAAAGAATTCATAATCGTGCATACTCCTGATCGATGTGTTTCCTTTAAATGTAACGTTCGTCGTGTCAAAGATGTTTTCATTGGAAGTGTTCGGTAAAAGTTTGGAACAATAACTACTGACTTACTTCAACAATATCTGACCCTACACAGCCCTACTCTTTTCACTCGACGTCATTGTGATGAGGGTCATCGTTACTAAGTTTACTTTTTAACACTTGGATCATTTTTTTATCTTTCCGATTGGTGCGTAAGATATTGCTGTATCTTACAATCTACAGTTACAAATTTTATTTTGATCCCTCTTTTAAAGGACTAAAGGCCCCGCCACACATGCCCGATTTTGAGGCCGATTCCCAGGCAGTTTCGAATCGGTAGGTGATCGGGCAGGACTATAAAAACGTGTGCATTGCCACACATTTCCCGACTTTTTTAGCCGACCGGTTTGAACCGAGGATCAAAGTCGTACCTGTTTCTGCAAAATGGCAGCTAGTTTTGACAGTGATGATGATGTGCTTGCATTATCAGCAGTTTTGCATCATATTCGAAAAGAGGCGGGCGAGACATCGGCAACGAAGGTGGTACTGATCTTCCGCCATTTTCAAACTGAAACGACGTGCTTTACGAAACGCGCTCTGATTGGTTGAAGCTTACAATCGGGGCCGATTCGGATCGGAAAAAAATAGAGCAGGTTCTAGACACCCGATTGGGATCGGATCATATATATGATGTCATCCGATCGCAATCGGATCGGAATCGGCTTCAAAATCGGGCACAACCGGCATGTGTGGCGGGGCCTTAATGTTAGATTTTACACGGTTAGTAGCGTGATCGTGATGTTTACTAGCGTCCAGATTAAGAGCGTCCAGATACATATCGAGCGCCTCTCGTATACAGCATTAATATCACTAGAAGAAGTGCAAACGTTCTGACAGCGGGTGTTATTATTTACCGGATTCAATGTAGCAATGTTTATTTTGTACTCTTTTATTATTTTAATTTTTAATCCATGATTTTTAGTACTGACTCAACTGCTAAAATCTTCCAGCGAGTTTACATAGAAGCATATGATATTTCAGCTTCAGTTTCAGCGTCAGATATGTATCTGCCTTGTGATTGGCAGACACCGTTGTCCCACAAACTGTTCACGTCGCTTCCCGGTAATGGGTAACAACAATGGGTAATCTTTTTCTTTGAGAAATCAGCTGCATGGAAATTCACACCCCTCGATATCTTCGGAGCCCTTAAAGCTTCACAGTAAAAATAACTGTGTACACAGACTGACGATGACCAGACGAGCACCCGCGCCAACCCGTCCACAGCAGCGAACGATCGCAGGACAATCAGTAGTATCTTGTCACGGAGAGAGAGATGAGTACACTGGCGCGTTCTCTGGTACTAAAATGTACGTGTGCCTCTTTGATTCCCGGCTTCAGGCCGCTGTGCTGGTTTTGTGTTGTCTTCTCGTGCGATGTGTCTCAGGTGAGATTGACTCCGCAGGATGTAGGATGGATGACGCAACATATCCTGGTCTGGAATGCTGGACCTTACGGCCGAAGGCTGTGAGGTCCGACATTACAGACCAGGACACATTCGTGTATCCAATCATTTATTTTAGCACAATGGTTTAGACGTCTGGTTTTTTTTCTTGTGCGATGCGCCTCAGATGAGGTGGCTCAGCAGGTTGTAGAATGGATGACATGTGTTGTTCTGTAATGTTGGATGCTATGGCACAGTTTTTTTTTGTTTTCTCAGGGTGCCTAAGGGTGGATGGGGAAGCGAGAAGTGGGGCAGTGAAAGTGATGGTGGACGGATGACGAGATAGTTGACGTCCATTACAGACTTTTCACATAATAATAAAGTCGTTGGAGAAACTAATAACAACAACGACAAGTCTTTTTTTTTCAACCGTAAGCTTAACAGGCCTGTTATATTTGGGGATATTTTTATATTTGCGAACAAACGGTACATTATTAAATTAATTAATTAAAAAATGATAAACATCAAAATGTGCTTATCACAAATTCGTACACATCAATTCTGTACCAAAGCCGCGGGAGCACTGCGTGATGCAATGCCATGAACCGCACCACGTGGTGACGGATGCAGTCCCACCGCTCTCGTCTCAGGACAAGCCGGACATTGGCCGTTCAAGTCAGTGCCGCGGCCGTCGTAACTTCTTCTAACCTCTGACTACTAGACATACGAGTAGAAACCTTTGAACGCGAACTTTGTTCCAGGGGCCAGCTGCATGAGTAAGCTTGTACCTTGCATGCGCCACTAGGCAGGATGCTTCTGTCAAGTAACAAGTTGCATGAGTGAGCTTAGTCCTGCACCTTCCTGAGTGGCTGGCGCAGAACTAAGCTCATCATGCAGCTGACCCTAGAAGCATCTTGCTTTGTGATGTGTGCAGAATTTAAGTTCACTATTGCAACTGGCCCTTGATGCTTACTTTCTGCTCCGACTCGGACTTTTCTTCCCAGTAAGGGAAACGTCCTCGGACCGACTTCGCCTTTTGCGGGCCCGCGCACGTACGGCCGTTGATTAAGGCGCCTTGCTATTCTGACACCGACGTTGAACTATCATGGTCGATTATCAAATGTACATGACGCTTTTTCAAAACTTGCCGAAATTTGAACATGAGCAAAAGTGAAAGATGGAGTTGTTCAAACCTAAAAAATTGTTACGCCAAAAGATTCTTTGTTCATTCAAGTGCAATAAAATTAAAACAATTTCAATCTAATGTGAAAAAAACTTACTTTGATATTTTAAAAATCATCGTTTGTGTCATAAAAAATTATTTACTCTTATCAGACGTGGAATTGTATAACACATCTGATTTAACTGGGCCTTACGGAAACAAAAGCTACCAAACAAAAGCCATCTAAATGCCTTCCACATCTATAAAATCAAATCAGACAAATCGAATGCGTTTTGCTGTTTTTTTACATAATAAATCTGCGAAATTACAAAATACTGTTTTTGATAGATAAACTTTAACATGAAACGATATTGCGTCATTAAAAACAATTTGGACCAATTTTCATGTAAAGTCTTTCCTGAGAGGTACACAGTCCACACAATGTTTATTAAAGCACACACACACACACACACACACACACACACACACACACACACACACACACACACACACACACACACACACACACACACACACACACACACACACACACACACACACACACACACACAAAACCAATTTCGTTAAACTGCTAAAAATAGAGTGGTAACAGGAAGGATATTTTTGTAACAGAAAACAAAAAACTATAACAAAATATGCAGCATTTAAATCTTTTCTTTGAAAGTACGTTAGGTCAAGTATCGGCACAAACGAACGTCGAATTCCTCACACTTTAGTGTAAAGTATAAACGTTTGGATTGTACACAAGGCGTTTGTGCCCGATGTACCAGACTCGTCACCGAAACATCTCCGCGCAAGCGTGACAAACACTGATCCATAAGCTAGTTTACTTTCCGACCATTACACGTGTCGAATGCACACAAAGACGGAGATTTCACTACACCTGATCATACAATCCCACCTCTTCCCCGCACCGGCCCCGCTGCCATCCAAAATGTGGTTTGTTTGGACGCCCACCTCATGCATTTTAAAGTGAGGTTGTAGGTGGGGAATTATCTGGACGATTCATCTACCTATATCTCCTATACGTCATCAGGATAGTCTTTTAAACTTTACAGCGCACACACAAAAAAAAAGAGCAAGTAAGAAAGGACACACAACAAAACACTACAGACTTTAATCAATCAATGCTATGAGTCAAATGACCGGAATTATGATGATGGCCGGCCATTTTTAAAGGATTTAAGCATACAACACGAAATGTTTTTACATTCATTGGGAACACACTAAAACGGGCATACATATAAGAGGGGCAAATCAAGGACCTAATATTACACAGTGTGTGTGTGTGTGTGTGTGTGTGTGTGTGTGTGTGTGTGTGTGTGTGTGTGTGTGTGTGTGTTCTATCCTATTTCCATAATTCCATCCTATTACCAAGTGAGAGGAAAACAAATCTAGGAGTATTTTTAAACTACCATTTATACGATCGAATTTATTGTGATCTTAGCTTGACGGTCTGTAAGGACCTGCATTCATAATGAAAAGAGAATTTCATAAATTTCTTTAAATGTTAAAAAGAGTCAGTGCTGTTACCAACCCTTTTCCCTACTGTTACCCAAGTCAATTTGGGGCACAGAAAGTAACAGGAAAGAAAAACGCCGGGTTCTCAAGGTCTAAAAATTCGAAATCGCATTACTAGAGAATTAATGTCATTGGTCACGAACATGCCCCAAGTATCTAATACAGCAACAATATAAGTAAAAATTAATGTTGATATTAACATACACAAGAAGCAAGCAACAGGTAGGAAACATGAAACAAACTTAGTCAGCTCTCAGGTTTTGAATGAACCTAATTCAACAAACCATGTAGCTGATGCTTCGTTAGTGTGAAGTAAAACGCGACGAGTATCCTGTATAAATTCGTTGTCTTTCAGCTAAAATTTCAGGTAGTTTTGCTAGCTTTTGGTTGCTGGTAACGGCAAGGACTAAAATACATGGGACAGACACATTTAGCTGAATTAATCATATAAAATGGCGCTTAAAAATCTTTCGATTTCAAGATATCACAATGCAATGCCACACTAAAGATGTTAGGTGAATTATTTGATATTTTTTGTATCAAAATAAATAGTTAAAATGCCATATTGAAAGTAACATTAAGGAAATTGAGACACGCACTTATTGGTACCCCTAGGTCATAGAAGCAAATTTGAAAAAAAGAAAATAAATAACGATACATTTGGCCATTTTTTAAATTTCCTGCAGCCAAGCATTGGCCAGTGCTTTCGTTAATATCAAATTTGGGTGAAAATACCTACCCAAACTACAGCAGTTTAAAGTCGCCGGACAGGAATCTTTGAAAAAGCGTCATATATCTCCTTTCCGAGTGCGCAGTCTTCAGAGGACGCCGTTTAGATTAAGAAAACTATTGTCCCATGCCAAGATGACTAAGAAAATCTTTCTTTTGATCCGAGATACATATTACAAAATAAAATGATGTCTTTTTCGTTTTCACGCAGTCACTCGACGTTCTATACGCAGTTGTACCCTTACCTATTCACGTTGCAGATGACAAAAAAAAAAAAAAAAAAAAAAGCGTTAAAATGCGTAAAATTTTTCTTTTTGTATGGGTCACCAGGGGACTTTGGGTTGCCTTCCTCGCCGCCGTAGATATTCACCACCTGACCTACCCAGCTTTATATTTTTTCCCCCATGTATATATTAATCGATACGTGCATGTATTTTGCAGTTTTTGTTATTTCCTTCTGCAATGTTTTAGAGAGTCGATGTGCGCACGCTTTGTTTGTTGCAGTGCACAACAAAACTGGCCAGCAGTTGGCGTTCAGAATTCACTGAACCGTGAACCGTGAACACCATCCATTTGCAAGAGGCATAGATCCTCATGAGCCCCCGAAATCGCGAGGGCTCATGAGGATCTATGCTTCTTGCTGACACCACTTTGCATCTATATTTCATTGGACTGCCTGGGGTTCTTTGGGGTCGAATTATCGCATATTTCAGGAATATAATCTGCGTTCATTTGCATTGAAATTTACTCATTTTGTTCTGCTGATGTTTCAGACGCCGTGGCGGAGACAGTGAAGTGCAGTTTCGATACGGACATGTGCCACTGGACCCAGGACACCAGCGGAGATGCCTTTGACTGGACCCGCAACTCTGGCGGGACGCAAAGCTTCCAGACTGGGCCAGCGTGTGACCCGCTTAACTGCGTTGGAGGTAAGATCTGTACATAAATAAATAAATAAACCTAAAAGCGGGTAATATACTCGTATGTACCCACTCCATAAAGTTTTCCCTTCTTTGACACATTAATTGATATATTGTATAACAAGCAAATTAATATTCATGAATTTGCTTGATAAACTTCCCCCCCCCCCCCCCCCAAAAAAAAAAAAAAAAAAAAAAAAAAATCATTTGCAGGCCTAAAGAATTCAATCTTGATACTTGCATTTGTCAAAACGGAAACGCGAAATATGCTCATACTGCAACATTAACGAGTTCCTTATATGAAGTAGAGCCGATTAAATACTTCTTAGTGAATGTATGCTCGAAATTTCTTTCCCATACACACGCATGAATGGAGAGCGGACGCAAACGAATTGCAGCACGAGTGAAATTGACAAGACGCCCGCTAGCGATAGCGTAAGCGACGACCCGAGAAAAAGGCGTTTTGGTGTTTTCCGTCATTATCTGTGCTCTTATTACGAGTAGAAAGCACTGTTTTTTCATAGCCAGACGAAATATGCGCGCTCAGTCGATAGTCCAGAACGCAGTCGTCTGCCAATCACATGTTTTGTCTGAAGTGCGCAAACTGCCGCAAACTGAAGGACGCGTGGTTAAGTTTGTTTTGGACGGGGTACACACATTATATTGAGCCAAATTATATTACTTGACCAGAATAAAAATGTCCTCGTCTGACGACTCGGACATTTTTATTCGGGTCTCGTAATCACATCTGCCGGTTATCGGCACTATATGAAGCAAAATGTGACTCAATAAAACACAATGCACATGAATGAGTAAATAATAAAATTTGTGGTTTTGCGGCAAAGAGGCCCAATGTCATATTATATCACGCTGCATTAACCGCCATGATTGCGGAGAAAAAGTGAACTCGATCCAACTGCAAGAGACATAGATTCTCTTGAGCCCCCGCAGTTGCGGGTGCCCATGAGGATCTATGCCTTTTGCTGACGCCACTTTGTATCCATGTTTCAGTATTTGATGGCTGGGTCGCTTAAGCGTTGTATTAACAACGATTTCAGAAACCAAATCAGCGTTCTACTGGAAGTGAATGTATTAAATAAATAATAATAATAAAAATTGATGATGATGATTATCCCATACCCCCCCCCCCCCCAAATATTTTGATAGATTTATTAAATAAAAAAATGCTAACATTATAATTTGTTTATATTTTTCTTGTTGGGAGAAAATATTTCTTGCGCAAATATATCATCAGATTTTGATTTTTACGAGGCTGGACTGTTGCTTGCCGCCCTCTACCCCCCCCCACCCCCTTTTGAGCTTTTGGAGACTGGAAAGTAACATGTCAGACACTCTGCCCCTCTCCCCCTCCCACTCCCTCCCCTCCCCCCTTTCCAATGAAGAATATCTTCCTAAGCCAACATCTTTGTAATGCTTTTCTGTCACCTCTAAATAACATTTTTTTCCCTCCACTATATATACTGACGAGCAAAAGAAATGCCACATTTTTGGAATCATCAGAAAGTGTTTCCGGGGATTCCAAACCTGTCGCATTTCTGTTACTCGTCAGTATATTATGATAGTTTGTACACCAAATATGATGTATGAAGAATTTGTGACATCGTTCGGAATACTCGTCAATACGATTTGCACACCTTGCAGGCTCGTACCTGTACATTGAGGCCTCCGCCCCTAGGGTGAGCGGAGACAGGGCACGCATCATGACACCGCTTCTGCACGTGAGTTGTCTTTATTGTCTGCCCTCCCCCCCCCCCACCTTCCCCCGACTTAAACCCCGACCCCCCCCCCCCACCCCCTTTAAACCCACCCCCCTTCCTAAAAAAAAAATAAAAAATTTACCAACAAAACAAAACAAAACAAAACAAAACAAAACAAAACAAAACAAAACCCCTCGCTTTTCGCAAAAATGGATTGCCATATAACGGTAAGGGTTAACGCACGTTAATAGATCTTTACCTTTGTACATTCTCCGCCCCCCCCCCCCCCGTCCCCCCGCCCCCTTCGCCCCACCTTACAATTCCATTTCACTTTGATACATATGTAATGTTTCAGGGCTTGTACAGCCCGCAAGTCTGGACCCGGCCTAATATGCCGGCGTCAACGCTGTAAGACGCTTTTGCAGCTATTGATGCGGGGCACCTTGAATGAGTTAATCACAATCGACCAGTGCTCATATCGATCTGTTTGCATGCAAGCTCTGCCGTACAAGCCCGTATGTCCGTTTTGGGGAAAAGAGAGATTTTTATTGTGTCAAAAATGGACATACTGGCTTATGAACGTCAGACGTAGTAGTTTACTATTTAGTTGTTTTTTTCCCAGAAAAGCGAAAAAAGACCCAGACAAACCAAAACAAACAAACATAAAACCAAACCAAAAGAAAAGAAAAGAAACAAGATGAGGATTTTATCCCAAAGTCTACCGTATTGTTGGTAGCTCATATGCGTTTCTTTTAGGAACATTTAGAGTTGTTCATATTTTTAAGCTTATCCTTCTTATCCATTTCCCTTCTCTCTAAGCCAACCTCTGATCAACACACACGCCGGCGCATACAAATAAAGACGGACACACAGCGCTGCCCGCCATTAGTACGCTCTGTGGGCTGGAGTAGCGACAGGAACTCGGAAGAAGAAGAATAGCACGAGCAGCTAAATGACGTCTATTAGCTTCACGTCATGGTATCGCTGGTCTCACGACGCCGTGTACACTGTGACGAATTAGATATTTTACGTCACTCATCCGAAAGGCACGCCCTTCCAGAGCTGACTGTTTTGTTCCACACAGCCTCTTCCAGCGCTGATTGTTTGATTCGGAGTAAATAGTGGCTCCAAAACTTGCAAAAAATGAATTAATTATTATTGAAAAAGTTGAAGACGTACAACGCTGGATTACGAACTCATTCAGTATCTCACTTTCATCCCCCACCCCACCCTACCCCCGGTTATATGTTCTGTGGGCTGGGGTAGCCACAGCCATTTTGAAGAATAAAGTGGAATGGCCCACGCGCACAAAGCCTCTTCTGTATGAGCTTGCATGTATATTCCACCTTTTCCACAATACGTTCGCAAATATACAAAACTCAATAACTGAAGGAGAACATCGCGCCAGCTCATACACATGTAAAACACTGAGCGTCAATTAGGAACATTGTATAAAACACTGACGCGTTTGGTGCTTTAACGTCACCGTCACTGTTTGATTCTTCTGATACAATCAAGGAGTCTTACTTTGACATTTTTTCCGCATTGAACTTTATTTTCGAAAAAGTTGAAGAGGCACAAAGCTGGCTAACGAACTCATCCAATATCGTTCTACAAACTAGCCATATCCAAAATTTCAAGTGCATATAATCAAAATTGCGGACTCTAATCTGAGTCAACCGACTTTCTATAAACGGTCTTTTATGTCTTCAATGAGACATCCAATTACAATATGCTCGGAGGCTGTCTTAGCCACCTACTTAATAAAGTATTTTGCCAAGTTTCAAGTTTGTGCGTTCAGTAATATCGGAGATTCTCGTGTTTACATACATACACGTACACACACACACACACATAATACATACGCACATAAGGCGCTTCGCGCCAAATCGACGTTCAACAGCAAGGTTAGAGTGGCTAGACGTGACGTCATTTTATCTTGTTACTTCTTTGCCAGACCATGAGCCCCGCCCGCCTGTTATGTCCTTTGCATTCTTCGGAACGCGTTCCGACCAGCCCCGTCCTAAGTCTACCGTATTTTTAATACCGTAGACAAAAAAGAAAAAAAATAAAGAAAGAACTAAGAAAGAAACCAAACCAAAATAAACCCAAACCAAATGAAACTAAACTAAACCAGTCCGAACCGTACCAAACCAAACCGAACTGAACCGATCACCCCCCCCCCCCCCCACACACACACACACAAGCACCCCCCCCCCTCCCCCAAACCAAAAAAACAAAAACAAAACAAAAAACAAAAAACAACAACAACAACAACAAAAAAAAAACAAAAAAAAACAAACAACAAAAACCAACAAACAAACTACATTTTGGTCAGAATACAGAATATGTGATCCGAGGCTTTTTCCATAAGACGGTTCAGAGTATTTTCTGTTGAGCTACAGGTTCTAGGCTTCGTCAGAAAAATTCAAAGGAGACAACCTCAGAGCTTGATTTCGCTCCAACATGTCACGTACATGCGACCGACATCGGTATGTCTACTCTGACCTACCTTTGTGACGTCCCAATGCGCAAAAGGCCATCGGGCCGACATCGGCAGCCGTTGGACTGCGCACGGTCGTGCGCTGGCCAACGGCTGCCGACGTCGGCCTGATGACCTTTTGCGCATTGGGTTTCGTCTCGTGTTTGCAGGGTGACGGCCCGCGGTGTCTGCAGTTCTTCTACAGTATGTACGGCGGCGATATAGGGGCGCTAGAGGTGTACGTGCTGCGTGCAGACGGCCGCGAGCTGGAACACATGTGGGGCAAGAACGGAGACCAGGGGGACAGCTGGAACACCATCAGACTGGACTTCCTGGCTCCAGTGTACTACAAGGTGCCAACACTTTAACTTGAGGTCATTTCGTCATGGCCAAAACAATACAAGCATAGCAGTTCAGTTGAGTTGTTTTGTTAAACTGAGTTGAGTTGAGTTGCGTTCAGTTTAACCCATTCAGCCCTGACGCACTTCAGCAGGAGATGGATCTGCCATGATAATTCAAGGGTAGTGCCAGATTAGCTTCGCGCCTGTCGGCGCCAAGCTAATCTGGCACTACCCTTGAATTATCATGGTCGATCCATCTCATGCAACAGGTGTATAATCGTTAGATGACGCCTCCAAAATTTGCGAAATACGTGCGTCGGGCTGAATGAGTTAATGGCCAGATCATGTTTGTTAGTTAACAACTATAGCAATTAAAGCATGCCGCACACATATGAATTTTGTCCTGGAAATTTTACCTCTGATTGACCTCAAGTCTCTTTTTCTCGGAGGGGACAAACTCATCATTGCGAATGTCCAAATTATTCAACTGCCGCGGCGGCTCTTGTTTTATGCGGCAGGAAAGAGAAAGGGAGAGTTCAGTTTTCCCAGGTAAATTTCGCAGTATGTTCGGCGCACTTTAATCCGTTTGTGTGCTCAACATTATTGCAATGGACCCGTTATGTTATTCGAGACGTGGCCCATACGGATACGCGGCATGCGTATCCGAATGCGGCACGTCCCGAATGTGTTTAACTGTCGGATACAATAAATGCCAATTAGCTTCAACAGGTATAGATCTACATGACTCCTGATGCTGGTCTGTGCCTTTTGCTGGGCCCGTTCATGAGCCTAAGGGTAGACAGGGTTTTTAGCAAGGGCATACTATGCATACAAGCCCTGCGAAGGCAAAACGACAGTAAGTCCATAATATATTTGCGTGAAAGGCGTTATTTTCATTGTATTACAGTGAACATATCGCTTTTCACAAAATGGTCTACTGTACGTCTTTTATCTTCCGGGAGCAGATATGGTTATTATGCCATGGGTTCAAAGTAATATAATGATGCATAACCGCTGGCACAGCCGTGGTTTATGACTTCTTCATTTACTTCAGCTCGTGTTTGAAGGCGTGGTTGGACGTGGTTATAGAGGTGATATCGCCATTGACAACGTGGAGGTCATGGTGGGAGAATGTAGCGGTAAGTCTCCTTCTTTGATTTCTACCCGGATTTGTCCGTTCGTCTGCCCTTATCTAGGTGTCTCTCTTATCCATTCTTTCTCCCTTTTCTTCGAAAACTGTTAATTTATTTAACTCATCGTGCACTAAGGTCGAAATTCCCAAATGTTGGAGATGACCTTTAATATTGCATAACAATTCAGAAGACAAATCGACCGTGATAGTTCAAGGGTGGTGCCAGAATAGCTTGGCGCCTATAGGCGCCAAGCTATTCTGGCACCACCCTTGAACTATTAGTCGATCCATATCTTGCTGTGGTGTGTCTGTACTAAATGAGTTAACCAATTCAGCCCTGAAAATGATTTTAATACTTTCTGTGTGTTGATATCTTGTGCAAAAACATACATTGACTTCCATTTGTCTGGTGATACAGACGTGGTGCTGTATGACTGTACGTTCGAGTACCACACGTGTAGCTGGGAGAACCAGAGGGATGACCAGAGGGACTGGACGCGCATCAACGGAACCACCCCCACCCCCTACACCGGACCCACGGGCGATCACACCACAGGTGCGTGTCGTTTTTAGAATTAGGCGCCATAGGCGCGATGACTTGTGTGTGCCGGTCTCTGGGTTGGGACCTTACGCCTTTCGGTCGTTTGGTCAAGAATCCCTAAGACTACGAAGCAAATCATTGCTGTTTGGCTCAGGTCCACAAGCTTGGAATGATATTGCGCAATCGATCACTCGTACTATTTACTACTACTCATAGAGGTGATCGATTACGCAACGATCATCCCATGCCTGTGCTCCCGTCAGCTTGCAAATATGTGCAAAAAATGTTACCTTCTTTTGGAAGAATAATCCATATTGCCCTGACGCACTACAAAAGGCGCCAAGCTAATCTAGCTCTACCCTTGAATTATCATGGTCAATCCATCTCCTGCAGTTGGTAGATAGTGCGGAAATGCGGCCTTTGGATTAACCCTGTTATCCCCAAGGTCTCATTTCTCAAATTTTGGAGGTGTTGCCTGACGACTATGTACCAGTAGCGCCAAGCAAATCTGGCACTACCCTTGAATTATCATGGCCAAGCCATCTCCTGCTGTAGGGATCCGGGGCTAAAAGGGTTCAATGGGGGGGGGGGGGGGGGAGTTGAAAACACAAGAGGCCAAGAGTCCTCAGCACTTTGTATATTTCCATACCGTCTGTAGTGTGAGTTTCGTTGACGTATATGCTTGCTGGTAAAATCAGCTTGTGTAGCCTCGAATGGTGCAGATATTAGAGATAGGCTGAAGGAAGAAGTTTATATGTGTAGAGGTTGGTGTTTTTCACTCGCTGTTATTTTGTTTGCTGCTTAAAAATGTATTTTAAATTAATTTTCAACTTATTGATGCAGTGCTGTTGTATCATTTATATTATTACGTTGCTTTGAGTTATCTTGACATGTTCGTGATTTATACAATCTGCAGGGTCTGGTTACTACATGTTTGTGGAGTCGTCCAGGACGCGACCAGGGGACAAAGCTCGCTTGATGTCCGCGGTCATCTCAGGGCAGTTCCCGGGCTACTGCCTGCAGGTGTGGTACCACATGTACGGCGCCGACATGGGCACGCTGCGCCTGGCCACCAGGACTGTAAACACGGGTCGCGAGACTCCCTTCTGGACCATCTCTGGGGACCAGGGTAACTTCTGGCATCACAAGTCCATCTTCCTAACCAGTCCCGGTCAAGACTTCAGGGTTGGTGAAGTGTAAATTTTTGTGCTGGTCTGTAATTTGGACCTTACGGCTTCCAGCCGTAAGGTCCATAATTACTGACCAGCATAGATTAGTTCTGTAGTTTTGTGTGTAATGTGCAAGTCGTTAAATCTAAATTGTGGCACCAGAAGTTAATCTTGAATCTTGCAAAGTTTGTTAAAAGTTGTCAAGTTGTAAAAGCTATTCCATAAAGTAAGTACTTTGTGTTTCCACGTTTATTCATATATGTCTTCTCATGTTCACTGTTCAATGATTTTTAACGCATTCAGCTCGACGGCCGTATTTTTCCAAATTTTGGAGGCGTCATCTAATTACTATGAACTAGTTGCAGGAGATGGATCGACCATGATAATTCAAATGTAGTGCCAGATTAGCTTGGCGCCGACAGGCGCCAAGCTAATATGGCACTACCCTTGAATTATTATGATCGACCCATCTCCTGCTGTAGTGGTCCGTGGCGCAGTGGCGCGGGGCGGTCCGTGGCGCAGTGGTTAAGGCGCCTGCCACCAATGCTAAAGGTGCGAGGTTCGATTCCGGGTTCCGGCGTCGGATTTTTCTCCTCTAGTAAGTGTCACCGTTAATTCGGGCGGACCGTCGGGGGTTCTTTCTCCGGGTACTCCGGCTCTTCCTCCCCCTCCACTTTGGTATCAGTTTCAGCCAACTTAATCAAATTTCAAATACAAAACGATTTCCAAATACCGTCACTTCAGTAGCTCGCTTGAGCTTGCCATTAGCACCACGTGAATGTTCTGTGTTTACGTACAGTGTGTGAGTGAATGCGTGCGATTCACGTGAGCGTGCTTGTTGGGTTCAGTTCGCGGCTACATTCTGCGCATTGAGTTATATTATAAATATGAGAAATGCGCCATATAAATGCTATGCATTATTATTATTAGTGCGTCAGGGCTGAATGGGTTAATGATTAGTAACGTGACCGTTTGATAAAGGATGTTTGTGTCATTGTGTATCAGCAAATATGCATCAAACTTGCAATCGATATCTTTCTTCCATAGGTAAATTAAATAAATATATCTTTAAATTTAATCTTTGAATCTTTGTGTTGCAGGTGATTTTCGAAGCAGAGCTGAATGGCGCTCCGCGCGGTTTGAGTGACGTTGCCATAGACGACGTGTCAATTCACGCGGGACAGTGCGAACCAGTGAGTTAGAACAACGCTTCCTCAAGCGTCACATGACCATGATTAAACTTTGTTGACCGCACTCCTGACATACACCGGACGCAGGACCACAACAGATTTCTTGCTGACTTCACAGAGCTATGAAACAAGAAGTTGCCAAGAGGTTTGAAGCATTCGAGACATATCTCGAATGAGTTGACAGTACAAAAAGATGAGTGAACCATAACAGTTCAAGGATAATGCTAGAATAGCTCGGCGCTTGGAATCGCCGAGCTATTGTAGCACCACACTTGAGCTATTATTCTATTCATTTCCTGAACTGTCATATGGTCCTCAAAGGACATGCCCCAAGCTTATTGATTTCATCCCTTGGGCTCAGTGTGCCAAGTGACTGCAACATTTCAATACATATTGACCAAAACTTGATGGAAATCGACATGTATGTGCGTACGGTTTTATGAGACTCAGTTGCTGGTTACTTGACTGCAAAATGTTGGTACCAAACATTTCATTATTGCGGGGAACTTGCACCCGCTACAAGCAGGACAATTGTGTGTTTGTGTTCTTTTGTGTTCTGGCAAGGCCCATTTCGTGCACTGTCGGTGTATTCTGTCCAGAGAAATGCCATAAACTGTCGTCACTTCCGGCAAGAAGTAGACATTCTCTCTAGCAACAGCATCAGATGGAACATTCGAATGCCAGCGATTTTATGGAAGTGGTCTGTGGACATGGGTGTGCTTTTTATGTTCAAGAAAACAGATTGTAAGACAGTACAGTTCCTGCTATAATCGTACTACACCTGATACAATTGAACCACCTTTTTTTTTGCGAGACAAACGTGGTCGTAAAAGGCAGATGGCCTCTCAAGAAATGTTTTGAAAAGCCGAAAGTGTCACCTGTTCCTAACACATTAAACTCCAGGACCGAAATCCTCAAAGTTTGAAGTTGCGCTCTGAGGGACTGTACTACAATTCTAGAGACAGATCGAGTATGATAGTTCAAAGGTGGTGCCAGAATAGCTTGGCGTCTATGGGCGCCAAGATATTCTGGCACCACCCTTGAACTATCATGCTCAGTCCATGTCTTGCTGTGGTGTGTCGGGGCTGAATGAGTCAAAGACCATCATATAGGTGGCTACAGCGACTTAAATGATTATCTCCAAATACAGGCGATCTCTCATAAGAGTGGTCGCTGAACACAGGATCTGCTGTACTTGTACGCATCTGGGCATCTCACCTCAGTCTTTAAGAGAAAGATTATTTTGAGTCACCGGTTGTACGTGACAATGTCTGGACCTTGATTGACGATATGAAGAAGAGTTCACCAACCCATTCAAACCCACTGATGACTGTGGAGGTACTTATGGCGGCTGTGGGAGATGGACCACTAGGAAAATTGCCAGCTAACCTGGCACCACCCTTGAACTATCATGGTCGTAGTTACGCGTCTTTTCGGCCGAACAGCATCATCAGTAGCTGTCAATGGGTTACAATGGGCACCGATACCATTGAAACGCCATCCACATATACATTTATATCACAGTGCAAAGCTTACTTTTTTTCTGGCTGGTATTTTATGTACATGTTTTTAATGCATAACACATGAGAAGCCTATTACGGCCAGTCACTTTATCGTTACAGTAGCATTTGCTTTTTGCTAACCGTTTAAATGCGTCTCTTGCGTATTTTCATTCCGACACTGCGGGCGACGACTGGACGTAACATTTTCGCTCTCGGTAGCGGTTATTGTCGCGATGATTCCTGCAGGAATCTTTGCGACAAAAACCGCTACCGACAGCTGAAGTGTTAATTTTTATGCACAGACGGTGGTTGAGGTGAGAATGAATGAAATTCAATTTAAATACCTCTTATCTGGTTTCACGTGCCTACAGTCATATGAGACTGAAACCGAGTTAACCTTCGACTCCCAGAACTAAATTGACAAAGGGGTAAATGGGAGGTAAAGGGTTAAATGAAATTTTTGCTCATTCTTGTGTCAACCTCAGCCTGTCTGTATGTATATTTTTTCTCGCCTACTATTATTATTTTGCCTTCGTTGTGTCACTTTTTAATTTTATTTTTTATTAGAATAAATAAATAAATAAATAAATAAACAAATAAATAAATAAATAAATAAATAAATAAATAAATAAATAAATAAATGAAGGAAGCATGCGTAGATTTCCTTTTCCCCCAAATAACGTTTGTCTACTTCATCGTGAAACAGACATATTTTTTTATTATGAAGCGTTGCTTGCGTTTGTCAGGTTGTATGGAATTGTATAACGAGGTCTGTAAGAATATGACAATTGTTACAAAACTCGCGGAGAATTTACGTTCTCGGTTAGGACAAGTTCTAACTTTGTCACATTACACGATGGGAGTTCGGACTTAACGGGGGCTGTGTCTAATTCAGTCTGCATTTATTTGGCTAAAGCCAGTATGTCTATATTTGAGAAAAGCGAGATTTTCCATTTTATACAATGAAATCTCGTTGTTCTAAATAAATGACACGTATCGGCTTTTACCAAAATAACAGCAGCAGTCGAGTGTCCGGAACTGCTGCGCCCGCACTGTGGAACTGTTTACACGACTTTCTTTACGAAACCAAAAGCTTTTAGTCGTTCCGCAAGTGTTTCAAGACACATCGTGTTCTGCTATTAACCCTTTTAGCCCCAATGTCCTGTTTTTCAAATTTTGGAGGTGTTGCCTAACGACTATGTACCAGTTGCAGGAGATGGCTTCGACCATGATAATTCAAGTGTAGTGCCAGATTAGCTTGGCGCCTTCAGGCGCCAAGCTAATCTGGCACTACCCTTGAATTATCATGGTCGAAGCCATCTCCTGCTGTAGGGATCCGGGGCTAAAAGGGTTAACTACTCCCCTTTCAAAGTCTACCAAATACAAATGGGTCTTATTCCCCCCTTCCTCCTTCATGTTTTTTTGCTCCCCCCCCCCCACACCCCCTTTACTCCTTCTTGGCGTGCCTTACACTGTGCCACGAGCATGTTCGCTAACAAAGATGTTGCACGCGTTACAAGTGGATACGATGCGATTTACGACAACTGTCACATTTTCAAGAAGATCGTAACGTCATATAGATTCCCTGGAACTTTAGGTTTATCGCGCGATTTCGCTACTGGCTCATTATGTAGGGAGTACACATGTACTTACAGTTTACGTTTAGTATTTTCTGTTTCTTATGATCTTTCAATTGCTGTTTAATCTGTACGTAGCGGTTCAGTTACGTATGTGACTTATGTTTTCGTCTGACTTACCTTTTCGTTGCGGATTAACCCCGGGACTGCTACTGCTTGCTCGGCGGAAAAGACGCGTGACTACGCGTCTTTTCCGCCGAGCGGTATCGTCAGTAACAGTCAAAGGGTTAAGTTTTGTGTCTGTTCAAGATGACTGAATACATTTCCTGTTCAAATCTCCACATTGTGTAAATTTGGCGCTTACGTTGTATCATACATGTTTTGTGGTCGTTTTGTTTTGCAGAACAATTATTAAACATAGGGCAAGATGAAGAATTGATGTGCCGATGAGTAGGATTGATAATTTGTTCATGTAGCCTAGCTAATATGGATTCATTCTAACTCAGTCGAGTAAGCTTTTCTCTCACACTGTTCTGCTTTCCACGAAGACTGTCCAACAAAGAAAGAAACACGCTTTAAAAGACGAGCACAAAACAGTTTAAAACTGTTTTGTGCTTGTCGTTTTAAAGGTTGTTTCTTTCATTACTTATTTTCATTTTTCTCTGCAGTTCGGCTTTCGTGAAATTATAGTGTTTTCATTCGTCATTGCTGTATTTTAATTTTACTAATTTGCACGTGCATCTAGTTTTTTTTCTTCAGTACGCTCTCCCGTAGAAACATTGTCGTAACTGTGTCTATTTACATTCCTGTTGAACGCTGCGGTCATCGGAATAATTTCTGAATCTGTAGTGTTCACCTGTCACACGAACAGTCACACTGATTCACACACACACACACACACACACACACACACACACACACACACACACACACACACACACACACACACACACACACACACACACACACACTGACACACACAAAAACACACACACACACACACACACATTTTTCGACGTTCAAAATTATTCAGTTACGCTAGCCCTTTTGTGCAGAATTATCGTCAGACGCACTAGGAACGTTTCTAAAGCAGATGCCGCGAATTATTAACCCTTTGTTACCTGAGATAGGCCGCTTTAACCCTTATCATTCGGAATACACCAGTGTGAGAAACAAGTTTGACTAAAATAGTTCAAGAGTAGTGCCAGAATAGCTTGGCGCCTCTAGGCGCCAAGCTATTCTGGCACCACCCTTGAACTAAAGCCATTGATCTATATCCTTATCTGTAAGTACTATAATGTATCTTGCATATGGCAGTGTAGAAATTTTAAGCTTTTAGCCTCAGTTTGATATGGGTTAATGTCGAGTATGTTAACCTTGTCTGTCCTGTCAGTATTCCAACCAATACTTGACAGGATTATGTATTGTATATACAACACATAATACACTGTTTTGGGTGAACGCGTCGCTTCGTATCAGCTCCAGCCGCGAAAGATAGATAGACCACGATGGCCCAAGGGTAGTGCCTGATTAGCTTGGCGCCTTCCAGGCGACAAGCTAATCAGGCACTACCCTTGACAGATCGCGTCGATCTGTCTAGCGCGACTTATACATTTGGGTCTGGAGTGAAGAAACATTATTTTTTTCAGTGTTTTAAAACAGGGGAGAAAACCGACGTTATTGTATGAGTTTCCTGCTCTTTACTCAGTGAAGCGTATAGGATATTGACGCTCCGAGTCAGGGACACTCCTCTTGTCACAACTGCCATAACTTCGGTTTTCTGCCCCTGTGGTTTTATTCTAATGAGCCTAATCAAGCTACTTAATATAATTATGCGCTCCACCAACTTGTTGTAGCGGACTGTATGTAATCAATGAAGAAAGGCATGTACACTGCAAGCGATGTACAGAAAATAAAGATGTACGAAAGATGCGCATTTATTTCAGTTTTGGGTGTCTTTTACTCTGAAGAAGCGTACGCGTTGTCGATATTTAAAAACACCTTTTAACCCATTCAGCCCTGACGCACTACAGCAGGAGATGGGTCGACCATGACAATTCAAGGGTAGTGCCAGATTAGCTTGGCGCCTGTCGGCGCCAAGCTAATCTGGCACTACCCTTGAATTGTCATGGTCAATCCATCTCCTGCAAAAGGTGCATAGTTGTTAGATGACGTCTCCAAAATTTGGGAAGTACGTGCGTCGGGCTGAATGAGTTAATAGGCCCAATTTAGATTGGCAACGATGTAACAGCGCATTCGGTTGTGACCGAATTGGCGCCAAATTCATCAGACACTAATATTGATTTGTCAACGTCGATATGTCAATCTCAAATAAACTAACCCGCCGTGAGAAGGCCTTAGTTAAAAACCCACTTCCGTTCTACCTGTTTAAATATACACGTTTGTAACAGACGGTTACGAAACACTACACACATGTCTAGCTATGGTTCATTTAGACACAAGAGAATCCATTTAAGCACAGGTCGTCTTAATATCAAGTAACCTGACAATGTGACTCCACTCCGTTCTATAAATACAACGGTATCAGCATGAAAAACAGCTAAAAATAGATCGACACGCTAACGGGTTGACAGAATAAGTCAATGCCGATTACGCGCGTGTGTTTGCTGCATGTCCAAACTACCGTTAAAGTTCATTAGGTGTCTTAACTGGCATAATGAACACAGAAATGGTGTTGAAATGTGTCATCATATTTACGCGTAATGCTACTTTAAGCCTGTTTGGAGATAAAGCGCGTCTAACACGCTATGAATTTTACCGAAAACTGAACTACAGCCATCCTTTTTCAGAGGGAGCAAAACTCATCTTTGGAATGTCCAGCTTGTTAAGTTACTGCTGCGGCCTTTGTTTATCTCATTCTACCCCAAGACCGAAAGCCCCCAAAACCGTGAAGTCGTCCTCTGAAGACTGCGTTCACAGTGCAGGACACAGATCGACCATGATTGTTCAAGGGTGATGCCAGAATAGCTTGGCGCCCATAGGCGCCAAGCTATTCTGGCATCACCCTTGAACAATCATGTTCGATCTTTATCTTGCTGTGGGACGTCTGGGGTAGAATGAGTTATATGCGGCGGGGAGATGAGGGCTTTGTTCATTGGAAGTTCATAGTAGGCATAGTAGGCCTAAAAAGCATAGCAAGCTTACATTCGGCCTGCTGTAAACCCTAAAATCTAAATACCTTAACTCATTCAGCCCCGACACACCACACTAAGACATGGATCTAGCATGACAGTTCAAGGGTGGTGCCAGAATAGCTTGGCGCCCATAGGCGCCAAGCTATTCTGGCACCACCCTTGAACTATCATGCTCGTTCTGTCTCTAGAATTGTAATACTGTACTTCAGAGGACAACTTCAAAATTTGGGGATTTCGGTCCTGGGGCAGAATGTGTTAAATGAGACAACTCCCAATGGAACTAAAAAAAATCAAACTGTTGCAAATGAAATAAAACAAAACACAGCTACGTACAGGTTCACTACTGTTTTACTTTGTTTTTTTTTATTTTCAACAAATGTAAGGCGAGGCCATCGGGCCGATGTCGGACCGCAGTCTGCACGCGCATAACACGGTTAGTTATTTGGGTTAACACCGAGCAGGCGACTATAAGGCCATCCATCATCTCACGGCGGGCAAAGTATAACAGTGCACGCACAGGCGTGGGATGATCGTGGAATAATCGTTCATCTCAGTAACACGGGTAATAGGAAATAGCACTATGCACCGACCATCCCGTGCCTGTGCGCTCGAGCCAAATGCGTCTAATGACCTTCTGTGGACCAGACACACTGGTTGTCTCCCTCGATTCGCTGCCGCGAGGGAGGCAACCAGTCTGAGCAGTGGACTGACGCCAGTCGGCCCTGATTAGTTCCAAAGACGGAATGGCTTGGTCAGACCGCTGATGCGACTGATCGCCTGGCGCAGGTTGTCCGTCATCTCCTCGAACTGGCTGCTTCCGGTTCTGGTGGTCTGGAAAGAGTGGAAGTTGGGGCCGTCTCCATTGACGCTGGAGACAAACACGGAGCCGCCGGAGAACTGACTGCCCCTGCTGGTTTTGGGATTGGAGCTACGAGTGCACGTGCACTTGCTGACCTATAAAACGAGGACAAAAGGGGAGACAACTCTTACGTCCTCATGTTCGTAATGTAGTCAGATTTTGTAAAGGAAACACAATGTAAAATGCGCTGTTTGCCAAAATATGGATGTACATACGTAGTCATTAACCCCTTCCCTGCCACAGTTCGTACACTGTTGTTCTGAAATCTTTGTTCATTCAACAACCAAAAGCCTCAGAAAATGTGCAAGAAGCATGGATAAAAATTGATCTCAGCAAGAGGCATAGATCCTCACGAGCCCCCGCAGTCGCGGGGGCTCATGAGGATCTATGTCTCTTGCAGTTGGATCGTGTTCACTTTTTCTTGCCAGTCAAGAGTGTTAAAGTGTTTGCACGGATACATTTAAACCTGTCACAGCGACTAAATGCTTAAAGCAACCACCCGTCTGAGCAGACCACCCAATTCTAAACCCATGATATTTTTTTCTGTAACTTACAAGTGCGTATTAACTCACACGTGTGTGTCACGTCGTGCCTAAGTGGGTCACTTCTTTGACAGAAAAAAAGAAGAAAAGTATAAATTCGCATAAACCCTTATCATTCTACTGTACGTCTTCACCAGTTGGTAAACTCAGTAGCGTAGGAACTTGGGGAGGAGGGAAGGGGGGGGGGGGGGGAGTCCGAGGGGCAATTGAAAATAGGGGGAGGGGCCAGAGTATCTCCGCCCCCTCCCTCCCCCCTCCATAAGAGAGATCAAAATTATGTATTTGTATTTGTTATTTGAAAAAAATATATTCTTAGAGAAGAAAATATCATAAGATTAGCGATGTCTGTTCTGTTTGAATTTTACGAGGTTGGACTAGCCTTCTCCTCCTGTTGACTGATTTTTCGATGTTTGACTGTTCCACCCCCTCCCCCCTAACCCCCCCACCCCTGCTGTTTGATATGTTGGAGGCTGGAAATTATCACGTAAAGCACGATACCCCCCCCCCCCCAACATACACACACACACACACCCCACCCCAATGAAAAATATCTTCCTACGCTAGTGAAACTGGTTTACCTACAAGCACCAGTCTAAATAAAGCCCCTATGACGGTGTCCGTAGATAGACTGTCAATTAATCCATTCAGCTCTGACGCACTACAGCAGGAGATGGGTCGACCATGATAATTCAAGGGTAGTGCCATATTAGTTGGACGCCTGTCGGCGCCAAGCTAATCTGGCACTGCCCTTGAATTATCATGGTCGATCCATCTCCTGCAACTGGTGCATAGTCGTTAGAGGGCGCCTCCAAAATTTGGGAAATACGGCCGTGGGGCTGAATGAGTTATGGCCATTTTATATATTAACTGCTGCATTGCCAGTAGACGCTGATTGTGTTAAAGTACGCGTAAATATGAAGACACATATTAGCACCACGTGTGTTCATTATGCCTTGTCGACACACCTAATGAACTTTAACAGCAGTTTGGACTTGCAGCAAACACACACGCGTAGTCGCGCTTATTAATTTATTCTGCGCACCCGCGTTAGCGTGTCAATCTATTTTTAGCGGTTTCTCGTACTGATACCGCTGCTGTATTTATAGAACGGAGTGGAGTCATTGTCAGGTTGCTTGATATTAAGACGACCTGTGCTGAACTGGATTGTCCTGTGTCTAAATGAACCATAACTATACCTGTGTGTAGTGTTTCGTAACCATCTGTTACAAAGTGCTTATTTGAACAGTTACGGCGGTAGTGGGACTTAAAAATCGTCGTAAATTCAACGTCAATGATCTCACTGCTAAAGGAGCAAAGATACACAGTCGTTTCATCAAGAGGCATAGATCCTCATGAGCCCCCGCGAACGCGGGGGCACATGAGGATCTGTTTCTCTTGCAAGTTGGGCAGTGTTCAAGTTTTCTCAGCAGTTGAGGTGTTAAAAAGCACAAGAACCGTTTTCCCATTGATGGTGTGGCTTTGAACCTGGATGTAATACCCGCTCTGACAACACTGCACTTGCCCCGTGGAGTCCGACGCAACGCTTGGGGCGTTCAGGCAGGAGGGCCCGGAGTCACACGCTCTGCCTGTGGAGAAGGACGATAATAATAATAATAATAATAATAATAATAATAATAATAATAATAATAATAATAATAATAAATGAATAGTAAATATCAATATAATAATAATAATAATAATAATAATAATGATGATGATGATTATGATGATGATTATGATGATACTACAATAATAAAAATGAAATGATGATGATGATGATAATAATAATACAGTGTAATAATAATAATGATTACTGCTGCTGCTGCTGCTGCTACTACTACTACTACTACTACTACTACTACTACTACTACTACTACTACTACCAATTGTTTTTGTTATTGTTGTTATTATCATCATCATGCTGCTGCTGCTGAAGATAATGATGATGATTATTATTAAAACAACACCAAAAACACCACCAAAGCTGGTTCTAGCTTTGCCGACAGAGCATTGTGAAAAGTTGTACATGACATAACCCCCATAAAAACTAAAACTACACCGCAGAAAATGTCAGCCCTGACGCACTACAGCAGGAGATGGGTCGACCATGATAATTCATGGGCAGTGCCAGATTAGCTTGGCGCCTTTAGGCGCCAAGCTAATCTGGCACTGCCCTTGAATTATCATGGTCGATCCATCTCCTGCAACTGGTGCATAGTCATTAGATGACGCCTCCACAATTTGGGAAATACGGCCGTCGGGCTGCTGAATGAGTTATATGAGGAAAAAACCCCAAAACAACACTGTTGCCGAGTATCAAATACTTAACTCATTCTCGGCGCCCCGCATCGATAGCTGCGAAAGTGTCGTATAGCGTTGCCGGCGGCAAAACTATACGACACTTCCGCAACTATTGACGTGGGGCGCCTTGAATGAAGTAAGAAATAAGGATACACACGTAATTCGATAAAGACACGTCATCACAAAACGATACGTACGTTCCTAAGAAATAACAAAAGTCTATTACTAGTATAATAGTAATAGACTTATGGAAATAAGGATATACACATAATTCTTATTAAGGCACATCATCCCAAACGATACTTACTGTCTTGTCCAGACACCTCGTTGAAAGCCAGCGGAACGAAAACAAACGCCAACAAACAAAATGAATCCATTTCGGGTTTTCTACTACTGTCACAATGAGTTCCTAACACGTTTGCACGATTGAAAAAAAAAAAAAAATCAACTTGATGCCAATAGAAGTTTTTTCACAAGCAGTATTCTTTGAATTTTCGGCTGTAAAATCAGTGTTCTGTTCGGGTTGTGAGTGTTTTGGTTGTAATGACACATAGTTTCAGCTGTTGTAGCAGGTATGTGTGACGTGGCCAGTACGATGCATTCAAACAGTCAGTATGGAACACAGGCTGCGGTAGAAATACGGGTTTTCACGACGTGCATCAATGTACAGTATTTAACCCCTTCCCTGCCACTGTACGTACATTTTTGTTTCTCTAAAATCTTGATTCATTCGACGGCCAAAAGCCAAAACCGTCCAAGAAACATGGACACAAATTAATCTCAACAAGCGGCATAGATCCTCATGAGCCCCCGCCTTCGCGGGGGCTCATGGGGATCTATGTCTCTTGCAACCGGTTCGTGTTCACTATTCTCGGCTGTGAAGCGGTCAAATTCTAGTCACTGTCCAAAAAGACTTGTTAACCCCTTCACTTCTGACAAAAAGGTTAACGCGATCCAACTGCATGAGACATAATGACATCTTCACAGACTCAAAAATGCCTGCTGCACAAAATCGAAGCCCAGAGTGGCACTTGGCAATAGCCAAATAGACAACTTCGAAGATTTCTGTAGGTCTACTGCGCAGGACGTGCTGGAGTCCTGGGCAAATGATCATGGGGACACTCGATGGCAAGGCGGAACTCACACAGGGGCTACGGATGGGCAGGTCAGACGTTGTCAGAAACTTGAGAAAACGTCAGGTTTCCTGCAGCAGAGCCAAGGCCATCACAAAGTCGATCGCCACCGGACTGAGCAGAGGTGTGGAGAAATGCAGCGGGCGTTGAGCAGACTTGAAAGGACGTGCGGAGAGACCCATAGTAAACCAGGCTGATATTGGTAGGAGATCGAACTGAATTCTGGGAAGAGTTCTGATGGGTAGGGTGGAAAAAGTTAAACGTTAACATCTTTCGTCCACCACGAAGGTGATTTCAAAGTGGGTGGCGGTGCAGCGTGTATGGGCATTTCCGATTGCAAGCATCTCATCTTGACCGAACCGAACTTAGCCCAGTAAGGCAAAGGTCATTGGGGCCACGACGGCCGCAGTGGGCCCGCGCACGGCTGTGCGCGGGCCCACTGCGGCCGTCGTGAGCCCGAAGACGTTTTTCTACCCGGGAACTGAACTCCGGTCTGATTCTGTGGCAAGCATAAAACGCGTTTCTCTAACCTAGCCTGTGGCTTGGAATGACATTGATGAATTGTGTCAACTGCAGAGAAGAAGGACGAAAAATATCAAGAGGTCTGTGTTTGCGTACAGCACACACACGTAAGGAACAGTGAACGACACGTCGATTTTACACCTGTGGTGCCACCTGTCCCAGTTTCCTTCTTTGTATTTTCTGTACATTTCCCGTATCTGTTTCATATCCATGTGACATTTCTGTGCGCACAAGTGAAGG